>VXBI01012219.1:209959-358390 GCA_013397375.1 Toxostoma redivivum | reverse complement strand
TTTTTTTTTTTTTTTTTGACTCCCAAGCTCTTCATTTCATTGTCCTTTCTTTCCAGGCTTCATTTAGGGAGGAATAAAGATTCTAGGTTCTGTTTCTTCATCCTATCTCTGACATGAGCAGGCAGATGAATGCCTTTAATGCCGTTGTGATTGTCACACCTGCCACTAGATACACTAGATATACTAGACATCCTATAGACTAGAGAGACCATGGAGAGATGCAATGGACTGGGGCTTCACAACCTAATTTATTATGTCCCTTTCATTAAACATTGATTTATTTACAGTGTTTTCTGGGAAGTCTTATATCAGTGCTAGTGATCTGCAATTAGGATACTTTTGTCTCACCAGTCCAGGGACATGGGGAGCAAAAAGGCAACAGGGAGACAGTTTTCCTGTGTTCCCTATATGAATTGTATTAGATGAAGGTATAGTCTCATCCCTTCATGAGAAAAAGTAAGCATTTCCCTGCAGAAGCCAGCTGGGAACATTAAAATAAGGCAATAAGAACTTGTAGCCAGCATTTTAGCCCTGAAATAAGCATTGTGACAAGTAGTGTCTTTGTCTTTTTATGTATTGTTTAGAGGACTGTCCTTCACTCTATCTTCCAGCAATAATGTTCATGGCATTCAAGCAAAAATGGCTTTTGCAGCTATTAAAATGCTGAGGTGTTTGCTTTCAAATTCTCTGTTACAGCATTTTTTTTTCTCTTGGGCGCCAATCTTTAAAGCAACACATCAACAAAATTCAGTAGTACTGACTTAATTCTGTCTCTTTCTAAGCCTAATTGCTCAGATTGGTATAATTTCCTCTGGGAGATTAAGCCTCAACTGCTTATTTAAGGACTAGCACCTTTCTTAGGCATTGCCCTGTCAGCCTTAGAGAAAGAAGTTCAGGTTACTACCACAGCACATGCACAGTGCAGATTTCCTGTGTTACCTTACTCTGACCTGCAAATGCTGGCACCGGGGGCTAATGAAATAGTTATTGGATTTGCTGCTGAGTTTGCCAACTAGGCTGCCACCTGTGATACACGGTTTTGTGACATAGATACCATAATGCTTTATCCTAGACAACACTAAAACCTTTGGACTCCCTGTAGGACAACTGTAAAATGATATTTTCCATTAACAATTAGTCTGTTCTGGAATTTAACAAGGGTACTTTGGAGGAAGAACACTATTGTCATGTGAGATCTCTGGCTGCATGATCTCTCCATTCTTCACTGCATTAATTTTGCTGTACCTTCAGATGTTGCCAAGATCATATTTGATTTGCTTATGGAATGATGTTAAGTTGGCGCAGCAGAAGTGGATTATTCACACATTTTCATAGCTTGTGACTAAATGACTGTATAAAATGGCAGTGAAAGAAAAAAAAGTTAGCAACATTTAATATTAGCAAGATGCCTCCCACGTACCAGCCTGCAATAATTGAAAATCTTTTCTTTCATTTTTGGAGGGAAAATACCTTTTATTTTACACTGAATATTTAAATGGTTGTTTCCTCTTTGTGTCTGTAAAATCGCAGAATCATTTAGGTTGGAAAAGACCTCTGTGATCATTGAGTCCAAACTTTGAGCAATCACCACCTTTTCAACTACACCATGGCATTAAATGTCACATCCAGTCATTTCTTGAACACCTCAGGGACAGTGAGTCCACCACCTCCCTGGGCAGCCCATGCCAATGCTTAACAACCAATTTCATGAAGAAATTTAATTCTGATATCCAACCTGTATCAGTTTGAGGCTATGTCCTCTCACCCTGTCAGTGGCTGCCTGGGAGAAGAAACCAACCCCACCTGGCTCCAGCCTCCTTTCAGGGAGTTGTAGAGAGTGATAAGGTCTTCCCCAAGCCTCCTTTTCTCCAGGCTAAACACCCCCATCTCCTTCAGCTGCTCCTCATCAGATTTGTGCTCCAGACCCTTCCCCAGCTCTGTTGCCCTCCTCTGGACACACTCCAGTCCCTCAGTGTCCTTCTTGTAGTGAGGGGCCCAGAACTGGACACAGGATTTGAGGTGTGGCCTCACCAGTGCTGAGTACAGGGGGACAATCCCTGCCCTGGTCCTGCTGGGCACACTGTTTCTGATCCAGGCCAGGATGCCATTGGCCTTCTTGGCCACCTGGGCACAGCTGGCTCATGTTCAGTCACTGTTGACCAGCACCCCCAGGTCCTTTTCCAAGGGCACCTTCCCAGCCACTGTTCCCCAGCCTGTAGGACTGCACTGGGTTGTTGTGACCCAAGTGCAGGACCCAGCACTTGTGGAACCTCATAAAATTGGCCTTGGGCCATGACTCCAGTCTGTTCAGACTCCTCTGCAATGCCTTCCTATCTTCCAGCAGATCAACACTCCCACCTAGCTTGGTATAGTCTGCTTAGTACAACCTATCAGCATCATAGCCTGACAAAAATCTGTAGAGTAAAAATTACCAGCCTTTGAAATTTACTGGTAACAGACAATGGAAATTGTTAATATTCAAGTGTGAAAAGTTCACTCATTTTTTAAATTTATCATATGCACAAATGTTAATTACGTTTTTAAATGCCTGAAGCCCACAAATTTTGAGAGCACAAAAGAAACTATAGTAACCTGTTAGACACTTGTCCTTTTCTTTCACTTTTCTGTGGCACCCTCTATAAGACAGTGCTAATAGAGGGGCTGACAACACAAATGCATTTCTGATGCAAAACACCAAGGACAGGGTGAATGGTCAAACATTGAAGAAAAGAATGGAGCCTTTTTGTTGTGGAAATGAAACTGTGATAATGTTCCCAGACTATAAACTGGCAGCCTGGCATGGCAAAAACCATAGGAGCTTTTTAAAAATCTTAATCAATGTCAGCAGATTTTTTTTTTCTTCCTGAAGGGGTTTTAGTGAAGAAAAATGTGAAATTTTATGTGAACAGTTTGTTACTCATATAGCTCTTAGCAACAGGGCTGGAGAATATAAAGGCAAAGATTTTACTGTCCATTCATGAGCCTATTAGATCTATTAGTGAGATAAAAGTTCTGTGGACTTAAATGTTCTGTTTCCAAAAATTAAACAGCATCTAAAAACCAGTCTCTGTAAAAAGTCACCTGTGAACAGGAATTCTTAGCAATCTTTACATGACTATCTACTTATGTGTGCTTTATGCAGTAAATGAAAGAGGCAGAACAGCCTGTACCACCATCTCTCTAAGGAGTTTGGTGATTTAATGCCATCATTATTGTTAATGTATGTATTATATTTCTATCAGTACCTAGATGTTATGAGTGACCTCTAGGTCAGGTCAGTGGGCTCATACCTGGTGTGTTTCTGGCCTCTCCTTCTCTGCCCTTGTAAAAGCTTTCCTCTCCTGCATCGCCCTCCACAGTGTCATCCCTGCCTCCCCAGTTCCCCGCAAGGACAGTATGGAATCTTCTTGCACTGTCTTGCTTGTCTCCAACTATGGGGGAGAAGCAGGTAAATTTTTCAGACAAGGGAGCCAGTCAGGGGGAGATACAGATTACCACCAACATTTATTGGAACACATTTTATGAGTTATGCAATTATTAATAAGAGAATAAAGCAGTCACTGTTAAGAGCAGGTAATTGTTGGTACTGTCCATCCAGTTACCCCTCTCAGTCATTCATTTTACCCAGCTAGAGCAGCAGTGGGGAGGCCAACTCTGGATACTCACTGAGAAACAGAGGTTCATAGTAATGCACCAGTAGCTTTTAGGAAGGTATTCAGAAGTCCCTTCCTTCCCTGTGTCAATGCTGTAGACTGTGCTCTGTCTACATATGGCAGCCACCACCTCCTTGACTCTGGTGTGAGTTACAACGCCTGGTGTTGGTGATCTTGCCAGGGTGAAGGCCTTGAACACTCTCATATTCTGAGTTTATCAGCTACCTCAGATTCAAGAGAAACACAAGTCTCCAGAGCTTATGACCTTTTGTGAGTCTTCCACATCCTCTCTCCATACCCTTCCTCTTGCTGCTTTCTGGTAACATTTCCTGTGTGCACACATGTGTGTATGTACAGAGCCCATTCCCCAGATTCACCAAGAAGAGCAGGTTGTGACAAGGAACAATAAAGTGTAAGCAGCCCTTTCTGTGTCCCCTGCAGAATGGAGTGAGTGCTCTGTTTATACCATCGTGTAGAAAATTCCCACATCTTTGCTGCATATTGCATCATGGCTCTGAGCTAACTCAAAACATTAAAAAGATCTTCACCAGTTCAGCATGGTCCTTCATGCATCTCAGAGAAACCTGGTGACTTTGCCTGTAGGAGTGTCCATTGTAATGAGACATGTACTTTAAAGCTAGTACAGATGTCTCTGACCTGCATGGCTATTTTGCTGTACCCATACAGCCAGATAGAGTATTTGCCCTGAAGAAAAAAGATTTGCGGCCTGTACATAATAAAGCAAAATGGCAAAATGGATATAGATTAGGACTGAAATACACTGAAGGTCTCTTAACCCAGTCTGCAACATGGCCTTACAGATCACAGTGCAGTGAATCAAACCTCTCCTTTTTCTTAACATTTGCGTTACTGAATTATATTTTTTTAACTTAAAAACATAAAACAGACCCACAAGATATTATCAAGAAGTCAATGACAGATTTGGGCAAAGAGCCCAGAAATGCATTGTGCCCTATTGCCTGTCCTGTGCATTAAAAATTTGTTATTGTTTTTCATTTCTTTTTACTGAAATGAAAACTGTTCTTAAATTCAACATAAAAGAAACTTCACTGCTAAAAACTTCTGCCTTGATTCAGCTGAGACAAGGCACAGTCCCTACACAGAAGGTCTGAATTTGGTCGTTCCCCTTTCCTTTGATGGATTCTTTTTCCAGAAAGTCCAGCATATATATACCCCATTTAACAGGAAACATGAACTTCAGATTTTTCAGCATTAATGAGCCAACCAGACTTACCAGGTCTACTGAGTACCGCCCCCCATCCCTGCAAGTATTTGAAGAGAAGATCAAACCCCTTAGCAGTCAATGGGATAGAAATGTGGCTCATTTGCATTTGTCTAATATTGCCAGTTGAAGTATGAGCTAGCTCTTCATGCATTTTTGCACTGGAGGTGGCCAGGAATTGATAAAATATATATTTTGCTAGTAATTTTATACAAGCTTTGCAGGTATAGCAAGGCAAAAGATTGAAAATACCTGTAAGAGAGAGAAAAGCTGCTCTCCCTAGCAATGCACAATCATTCTCTGAATCTGTTGTTCAGTGACTGAAATGAGCAGTATAACCCTCTCATTTTCCCATCTCTGACTATGCATAGTCATATTTTTCACTTGCATCTGTATTTGTAACATTTTTGACCTAATCATCAAGCAATATATATGCAGGGAAGATAAAATACAATTTTTGCTCACTGACCTTTCAGTCGTGTAACATATAAATTGTTTAAGAAAGCCTACTGAATATTTTCTTATCTTGTGTCACTGGAAATTTCACGCTCCCTGTGAGACTCGTTAGGATGTTTAATATAGACACTGCGTGGTACGCTGATTGATGGGACACACTGCAACCTCGACAGCTTCCTGTGATTTAAAACATAAAAACACCACAAAAAACAAAAACAACAAGCTCACAACATTTCAGAACCACACGTTTTTTGGCGCCTCATTTCATCCCCATGTTTCAGGGTAGGGAGGAGGGCTGGTTAGGGCTCCTCCCTAGTCACCAAGCAGAACAGGACACCTATGTCCCTAAGGCCATGGGTCCAGCCTATTAATGCATCCCTTCACGCCTAGGATATGAGAGCAGAGATGGTGCTCTGTAAATGTGGGTCACCAGGGCCATATTCTTGTGTGGCAAAGAAGCCATCAAGGTGAGCTGTAAATGAGAGAGGCTGAGTCCTGGAAGCAAATCGGTCGCAGTAGTGCTGTGTTTTACATCAGTAGTCTTGAGTAAAATTAATGTGGAGCACTCTTATAAGACAGCAGTGTGGTTTCTCCAACCAATATTTTTATTTGACAGTAGTTGGGGTATTGGCATGTCCCTGCAGTGGGCAGTGCTGACCCGCACTGTGGAACCACTGCAGATCCGTGCAGTGCCCCAGTTATGTAAGGGAGGGGCTGCACTCGGCAGGTAAAGTGTGACTTGAACTGCGGCATCCTGCTGTGTTGTTAGTTTAACTTTAATTTTGTCAGTCTCCTACTAGCAAAAATCATTCTCAGGTGATGTTTTGACTTCAAGGAAGCTAAACTGTTAAGAAAAGCTCAATCCTAGCCAGCAGCTGCAATTGAGATTACAAGAAGTTACTAATGCTAAATCCAAGAATTCTGGTTACCACTTCACCTGTTTAAGCTACCTGACCAGTTTAGCTTAGCACTCGTGAGCATGCCAGAGGCCAGCTAGGGTGAAAAGCTACTGTCCAGGTGGATAGGAAAGGTTTGATTAAAGCAGGAGCAGCTGATGAAGGAGCTCCTGTGCTAGCCCTGCTCCCCAGGATTCAGCCTGTCAGAGGGAGCAGGAATCCCAGCTCTCTCCAGCACAGATACCTCAAGATGAAATGCAGGGAGTTGAGCTCAGGGCACATCCCACAAGCAGGGGCTTTTCAGGCAGCAGAGTCTGGCACAGTGTATGGGGAGGGCCTGTGAAGAGCTCTGAACAAGCCACTTGCCAGGGCTCCTCTTCCAGCACTGTTTCCTTTCCATCTGCCTCAGCCAGCTCCCCTTGGGAGACTTGTAGTGTAAGAAGGTTGCCTCTACACTGATGATGTTCATACTGCAATTCTCCACCAGGCAATATGCTCAATATGGTGTGTGTTTAAGTAATTTATTCTGTATTTGCTGGGAAGTTTGCTTTGTTTTCTTTTTTTTTCTTTTTTTTTTTTTTTTTAGGAATCTGTTCCATATAAAATATAGAAATGCGTTAAAACTGACCCTTTGAAAGCCAAGTTTCTTCAGTAATGCTTCCACTATGTCAGTGAATACTAAATCTCCAGATCTCCAGTATACCTCTTTGCTCTTAACTTCCCTTTCAAGAACATTCTGAGAAATGTAAATGTCTGTAGCATTGTTGTATTAAAAAAAAAGGAACTTCAATTTAATTTGAAGCAATTATTCAAAGAAAAGTTCTAATAAAAATTTTATAGACACTAGTTAAACATTAATAATATTCAATATATTAAAACACTGACAATGATTTATACTCCATCATAAAATAGAAGAGTCAAGTAGCATCCCTATCCCTTTTTGCAGCCAATTTCATAAATCTACATCAGAGAAAAGCACATTCCTAGTCCAATTAAATGTGTGTAATGAAATATTTACATGTACTTTATGACTTTGGGTTATTGAATTTTTAAGAGTTAAATCCAAAACTGCGATTGTATTTCCAGTACATATATTTTATTAATTGTGCCTACAAATACCATGTACTTTCAGAAAGATACTTTCAAAGTTATGATGGGAAAAATAAGAATAGAGACTATAGGAAAAAGCAAAATCAGGAATATACAGTCCTGGAAACCAGAGATGTGATTTGCACACCCTGGTTATGACACATATGATACCATCTCAAAATTAATCTCCTTAGTGTTGCCAGAAGGTTGAGGGTTGTGATCCTTCCCTTCTGCTCCACCCTGTGAGGGTACACATGGAGCGTGCTGGACTCCCCAGTACCAGCATGGACATACTGGAGGGAGTCAATGAATGGCTGTGGAGATGGTGAATGGTCTGGAGCATTTCTCCTGTGGGAAAAGCTTGAGAGAGCTGGGACCTGAGCTGCTGAGTCCCCTATTTCCAACAGAAGAACAATGAAGTCAGCTTTTGCAGTTGTGCAATGGCCTTCTGTGGCCCTCCCAGGAGTGCTGTGGCCTGGCAAAATCCAGCAGGTCAGGACAATGGGAAGGGGATCTGGGTGAGAATGCTCAAGGATGTGCACTGTGCATGGGAGCAGCAGAGACTCAGGGAAGCAGATTCCTTAGAGCTAAGAAGGTTTTCCTTCTTGGCCCAGTTTTTCCTGAGTTATGAATCCTTTCCCAATTATATACTTGCTATAACTGGTATTTATAAGTTTTTTCAGGGGGGCTGAAGCATGCTCAGTGCAGATGGGATCCCCAGTGATATTTTCAGCAAACATCCTTTAAATCTGAGATATATAGAGATATATATACACACAAAGATTGTATTTATATATATAATGAAGATATAGAAAATGTGAATAGAAAATATACAGTACATAGATTTAAAAATATGTATTTATGTATATTTTAGAAATTTTTCATTTGCCCAAAGCAGGGGTTAAACATAAAGAACATGTAAAATGTTAGTTCAAGCTCTTGCAGTTATTGACTCTTCCCCAGTTCTTCTCAGAAACAGCTGAAATGGCTGTTCAAAATCTAAGAACCAAAACAAAAACATAACCAGCTAGAGTAAAGAAAGAAAATGTACTTCAATTGGTTGTGTTTGGCAAAATATAAGCCACTGAAAGCAAGAACTTCATGACAAAACATCAGACAACCAGAATTATCAGGATCACCTATCATCATCCACTGATGATTTAGTAGAGTTAAAGTAGAAATTGGTGTTGACTATATTGAAATCACATTATGGTTTCATTTTGCATTTATAGGAAACATCTGGTAATGCTGGAATTTATTCCTACTTTAGGTCTCCTAAATCTCGTACCTCATCCCTGAAGTTTCTGAGACACTCATACTAGTTGGCAACTTTCATCCTTGAAACAGAACTCTTGCCCACACCTAAGTCAATGTAAGTTTACTAAGAAATTGAAGGCATGCAATAAACATTAGAAAATGTGCAGCATTTTCTGTGGCATTTAATTCTACTTTAAAGATTTTGCATGATAAGCAATGCATGGTAGCTATTGCTAATAAAAAAATAAATAGAGGAAAAGAGGAAAGAGGAAAGAAAACTTACATAAAGGCTGAAGAATTAATTTTCATAAGATTTATGACTTGATGTGGAAGCTGGAGGTGCTTTTAACAAAAAATATATAATTTAAACCTAAATTCTGTAAGTTGGGGCTATGCAAACATTTCAGTTACAATACCCATTATGTAAGTAGAGGAGCAGACTTCTGGATCTGCATGCTGGTGTCTCTCTTCCTGTAGTTATTGTGTATGTGGAATGTATGTGTAGTTAGATCTTACACTACAGGACACAGAAAATGTGTGTAAAGGGTACAGTTCTGCAAGATGCTGGTACTGTGTCTCTATTGATTGCCACACTAAAATGGCTCTCTCCAGAGAGACACATGTGATGTGTTTAGTTAGGAAAGGTGCTGAAGGGATTCACTGGGCTTGAGAGACCAATACTTTATAGCATTAAGTATGTATTAATTCACACATTTGCATTTGATTATATATCTCTTCTTCCAGATTGTTAAGTTTTTTATTCTAATTATTTTTGCTTCTTTTTCAGATTATTTAGGTATCTGATAAATATACATCCAGTGGTTGGTTGTCCAGTGGGGGATTATTTTGGCTGCCCTGTAGCTAGTAGGAATGCTATATCACTTGAAAATGATATGAGAAATGTCTATTTTTCTAATGAGTTTTATGGCAATCACTTTTTTGTTTGCACCCAAATGTATCTGTCTGTCCTAAAAGAGTCACGGTGTAATTTATCTTGGTGGTTGTCTTCTGCTAATAAAAATGTTTTCCTCATGTCTTTAGCTGAAGGTGCTCTCTCTGAGTCGTCAGCTTGGCAGGACTCGGCTGGATTTGAACCCAGAAACACAAAGACTGAGCAATGGAAATGAGCTGTCAGCAGCTTTGGAATCCAAAGTGCTGAATGTTGCTGTGAGCCCAGAATAATAAACCGTGTTTCAAGATGTAGACCCTGTGGATGAAATATATGTTCCATAAATTGTTCTGAGAACAATAAGCTCCACAATCTTCTTGATCCAGTTTGGTAGCAGAACACATGGCATTGTTTGGAAATTACAGAAGTATTTCAGCAAGAGTGTAGGGGAGAGTGATGTTTATATTAGAGTTTGCAGGTTTACTTTTCTTTTGGGAAGAAGAGTTTGCTTTTTAAAGAAAAGTATGTAAGAAGTATGCATGTATAGGAAAAGGCCTTTGTTTCATTTTAAAGTTATTCTTCATATACTTAGTTTTGTACAATTTTTAGTTTTTTAAATGTCTGTGCTGATTTCTTCAAGATACATGTCACTTCAGGTGTTGATTAGTTTAAACTTTCTTTTCTGAAAGTGAACATTTTAACTGTGCCTCATAAGTTGATTAAAAAACCCAAAAGCAACAATGTTAATACCAAGCAGCATTTTAACTTTCATTCCTAGATTCAAGTAGCTAAAGGATCTGAGGATGATTCATAAATGCAGAACTGGCTAAGCAATAAAAATCAGTGCATATAAAATATATGTAACTGTAAAATTTAACATTTAGTCATAAAAACTAATGTCTACAGTCACAAGAGAAGCTGAGCTATTAACCCTTTTACTGCCTGCAGGGCTTTTTAAGTGGTTTTTGGAATGGACCAATTTTATACTCATGTTTGTAAACATGCTGAACATGTTCTACAGCAACAAAATCTATTAGAAACTGTTTATTTTCTTCCTAGTTATTTCTCAGAGAAGACAACAAGGACAAGGCAGTCTGGCATCTGGAATTCATACAAAATCCCACAGTTCAGAGATTCTCTGGCGGGTCTCTAGACTTTTGTAGTGGTCCAAAAAAGCTGCACCTTATGATCCAGTAATTGGATTGTGTGTCAGCAAAAAACACCTAGTAAGTGAAAACATGAAAACCAAGTAAAAACAAAGCTCCAGGCAGGGCAAGAAAAATTTAGGCAGAGTAAATCTTGCAAGCCTCTGCTCTGAGACACTATAATCTTGGTTCATGTCCAGCAGTGCCAACACTGGGCTGCCAGAGACCATGACTCCATGTCAGCCAGAGCTGTCTGCTAGCTGGTTTTGCCTTGCCTTGCCTGCCTTTTCCTCTGTGGAGTGGCTGAAGGAAGCAGAGAAGACAAAGCAATTCATATTCTGCAACTGTTGTCTCTCTAAGTGAATGTGGGTTTTATATCTGCCTGGCAATGGTAGGCTCACTGCAGATTTGATGGGAGAAGCTAACAAGCAATTTACTTAAATGGGTACATATTCAAGGCCCAATTTGTTTCTGACTGATGGCAGTAGTACTCTGCCTTCAAAGTAAACTAGATGAGTATTGCTCAGTGACAGAATATTGCATCTCCTTCTGTATGCTGCAATTAAAGTCCTAGAAGTATCTCTGTAAATCCTAAACAGTGTAATGCAGCCTTTGTCTTCGCAGAAGATTTCACCTTAAAATAAACTGGAAAGTGTTTTCCACTTTATGTATAGGAAAAAACCCTACTACTTTGATCATACATCCTTAGAACTTCTCTGAATGTCTTTTGCCAAATGCTGTAGTGTTTAAATATATTTAATACTTCCATATCATCAATACCACATTCAATACCTGTCCCAATGAAGGTTTCTCCTCTTGCTATTCCTCTCTCTCTCTCCTCAGAGGGTTCCCTCAGCCCATCTGGGCTTTTTTCAGTCCTGAAAGCTCTGGCTTTGAGAGATGTGACTGCTATATGCACCAAGTCACCATCCTGTCTATGCTACTGGCTGCCAACATCCATCCTGTGCTTTTGAGAAGGCAAAGGGAATTCTGTGCACAGACCTCTCCCAGAATTTTAAAAACTGTGGTTGCCTGTGTCCACAGGGCTTGCCTGTGTGTGTAGCACTGAGCTTGTTGGCAGTGCACTCCACAGCTCTGAGCCCTCTTCACAGAAGTAGTGCTTCAGTCCTGCCCTGACATTTCTTCAGCTGATATTATATTACCATAAAACGTTTATTTGTCCAGGTATAAAGGTGATAAAGTACTTGAGGACTTGAGATAATACACTAGAGGACATTTTCCTAACACTATATGGTGGGTTTATGATGTGTAGACATTTTTTAGAGAGAAAGAGTGGCTGAAAGATCACCAGAGCATTGCAGAAATATGCAGGGATGTTGGATTGGTGACAAGAAGTAGAGAGATTTATGAAAGACCATGGATATTGTGATTGATACTCTATTTTCATGCTTCCTGTTAGCATTTCTGAAACAGTACTAGTGTGACACAGCGAGGATCATGTCCCTCTGTGGAGAGATGTACAGCAATAGCTCCAGAACTTCTCCATAAAGAAATTAGAGAGAAATGACTGAAGACAGTTTGCCCCAAGCACATCTAGTACCCCGGGGCCTCCTCCCTGTGGTACTGCTCTTAATAGTCCCTCATTTGTTTGGACAGGACATCTTTCAGGACAGATCAGGATGTCAATATTGTCCTTTAGAAATTCTCTGCCACTTTCAGCACTTGCAGATTTGGGAGCCATCTAAGAAACAAGGTGGTCAACTTCTCAAATTTGTTTGAATGTACGTTTCAGAAGTGTAGCATAGATGATGTGCCTCAATGCAGTTTGCTGGACACTACACAGTTTACACTATACAGCTTCACTTCAACATGGAGCAAGCACCAAGCAGTTCAAACTGACTTAGGTGGGTGGAAAATAACCATCCACAACAGCAATCCAGGCCCAGGGTGAAGGAAGGCAGAAGTTGGGCTCACATTATCTCAGCCCTGATTTAAGGAACAGATGCTAAAACATGTTGTTCATGGACGGTGAAGATGGGCTTTTCCCCACTGATATTTTTACTGTGTTTTCACTGCTAGTTTTGCTCAGCTCTTTAAGCACCTGATGTGAGGAAACAGGTAGTTCACCTAAGGTGTTGTCACGGGTTTAGCGTTGGTTTTAACCTTGTTTAATTAGGTGAAATGTATTGAGAGGATTGATTTATTCACCATGTTAAATAACTGCTTATATGGTTATTTAAAACCGTATAAAACTCTGTTTTCTGACTGGGAACATGAAGACCTGTGTTGATTGCTTGCTGATTTATTTAATACTTGAGTGAAACCTTTTGGCAAAGGCACAGCATCTTCTCTGCTTTTCATTTCTGTTTTTCGCAGTTAAGCAGACAGCAATGCACACTTAACAGCAACACAAAACTATATTAGGCTTATAGGCATGTGCAAGAAACAGCTTTAGAAAAATACTTTCAACAAGATGTGCTAATCATCTGCAAATAACTATGTTGACAGAGTTTCAAATGACATGCAAATCTAAATTTCCCCATTAAAGTGGTCATATGTCAAATTTTCATATAAAAATAATTGATTATATGTACATTGTAAAAGCAAATAACTGTTGTCCCTGATGCTTATATAGCACTGATGTCTTTCAGGCTGACAATCTGTGAGTGAGCGGAGCTACATGCAATCACAGCATGACTGCCCCTTCTGGGTAAGGACTCCATAGTGCAGCACTTCCACTGGGCCTCTGCAAGATAGATCCCACTAGCACCAAAGCTGCCTCTGGCAGGATTTATTTGCATGATTTGGTCCTTCAGGACTGGACCCCTGTTCTCCTTCCAAACACCGAATCAAATTCCAGCTCAGTCTGCTAGAGATGACTTCTTACTATTTGATACATAGAGTGAATAATGGCTTTATGCCCTCTGTACTTTTTACTTGAGAAAAAGTAATTCCTGACCCAAACCCACATTTATGTGGTGCCATCATTCAGGCCTACCAGTTTTGTACTATTCCTCTTTAAAAATGGAAAATTGGACAGACTTTGATATAATAATGTCTCTACTGCTAGAAGGAAGAATGTGACAGCATCCTGAGATATGGCAACTACAAAATGCTGCAAATCTGCTGTCTTCTGTTAGTTTTGGGCAGAACATCTCTTTATTAGCCCGTTGGTATAAAGCAAAAATATTAAGAATTCAGCAACAATTTTGAAGCTAAGCACCCATCTACATTATGACACAGAGACCACCAGGAAGTGTTTGGTACTTCCCATCTCACATTTATCTATTTTGCAGCATTCTGCCCATCCATACACTTCAGTAGAAAATTGCTCTGAAATTAAAACAAGGGTGAAGAGAAGTTGCAAAGGAATAAATATGAAACAGGGCACAATGACACCTTGAGGCTCTCAAGGTGTCTTGTAATGATCCAGCTGTTTGTCTAGACTTTCTAAGAGAAGTTATTCAAGGGCACACACAGCCTTTGCCAGGACTAAGCTCTGCACTATGTGGCTCTCAACCAACTGTGGAGCTGGAGGGCTCTGCTCTCTTCCTGGTTGAGGTCCTTTGTCACCCCACAAAGTAAATTTCTGCCTCTTCATTCTCTGTGTGTCAACCTCTACTCCTGTTCCACTCCTAAACAAAGCATTTGCATGAAAACAGGAGAACACTGTAACATTATTGCATTATATCATTGCATAAAGCACCATGGTTGCATCACACCACAGGGGAAAAAATCTTTTGGGAGCATTCTGCGAGTGTAAGTTGAAGCCTGTTGACTTCCTTGCTGGCAAAACTGCACTTGTTCATGGTTTTTATTCTTGGCAGGTGCTTTTGGAGCTGGGTCTTTAAATCTGGCAGTGCAAACAGCTGCAGCCTGTGGTGGCCCTTTTGTAACATCTTTTTGCTTTCCTCTCTTTCCATGGACAAATCCCAAAACTATGTGTCTTTTTCCTTATTGCTGACATAATGGTGCATCCTTCCAAGAATAATAAAAGCAGGCAGGGAACACACTAGCTGGACTTTTGGCTAAATATTATGTAAATACCACATGAGTATTTTAGGATTAATGACCTGTGTGCATTTGACAGTCAGGGGCATTGTCTAATTCTCTGTCTTTTCACTTTTGCTTCTCTGTTAAATGGTGTCAACATTCCTTATATACAGAGGAATATTATTAATCTGATAACTGGTTCATCTGTTATTGCTGTTTTCCCAGGTCCATCCAGCTACATAAGGTGATTAGTGCATTCTACATGTTTCATGAACTCTAAAGGCCATTAAAATAATGTGCTATTTTTTTAAAAGATATTTGTTTTAAACCTTGGTGATAAATTAGCAGTGAACAGATCAGGAAAAATATTATTTTCTCCAGACTAAGCAAATTTTAAGGTCACCACTGAGAAATGGGCCAACATAATTGTTTAGTAGACTTTTGAGAAGAAGGATGTGGATGCAGAGTGAAAAAGCTTCATTGCCAGGATTAATGAAACTGCTACTCATTCAGTGCATGTGTTTATACCCTGCAAATGAAATAACACTTGTGGAAGGCAAGCAGGTTGTTCAGAATGTATTTTCAAACATAGCAAATAGCAATTAAGAGGGTGAAGAGCTTGCTAAATACTGAAGTCATTTGAACACATGTACAAATTAAGTCAAAGGCCATGGAAAAACTTAGAAAAAAAAGTAGTGGGAGAGATGATAGAAGAAACCACTTAGGAAACATCTCCCAACAATTATAATCTCATTCATCATTGTTACTCAGGCAAAAACAACTTATGCAACAAGACTATTAGAGGTGAACAACAGGCGAATTGGAAAATAAAACAATAGAAAATTTGATACAGTTTGGAAGAGTAAAGGGGGAGTATAACAGCTATCAGGAGAGATTCACATAGTTCTTTGCCATACCAAGAAGTTCTGAACTTTGAATGTGTGCTGAGAGTTAAGAATAGGCAAACATTTTCTTGAAAACATATCTTGTTCCTTTTTGCTGATTTTGATGTAAGGTAAATATTATATTTCTTTCTCTTTCTAAGAGGAACAGAAAAGGACTGCCAATATGGGCTTAACTTTCAATCACTAATGTGAGAAATGCAACAAATCTATAATTCTGTTTTTGGGGTATCTTGGTATACATACAGGCGCAGATGCAGAGATAAAAAATGCAAACACTAGCTTGTGTATGTTGATGTGGGATCTTTTAGTGCAAATGCAGCACTGCAGAGGGCTGTGCATGCAGGTTTTGGATGTCACAGCTGCCTGCAGTTAAATAATTGTGTATTGAAATAACTACACTGGTGTCTGCATATATGTGAAGCACTTCTCCTGAATGCAGAACCCTGTACTTAGTAGACTTCATCTCTACTGATCCAAGACTATCTGGTAATGAATTTGCATTGAACAGAATGGCACAAAGCAAAGTATTGGACTGATCTACTACAATATGCTGATTTTGAATAAAATCACTCCAAACCTTTCTTTCAGTTCTTGAAAAGAATTTATATCAGCAATCATAACAACTGCCTGGTTTAGATAGCCACAAAGTAAGAAAAGAGAATAGTCCATCTTAGTGGGCTTCATGGAAAGGGAAGAATCAGAAATGGGAGGTAATATGAGGAGAAAAAAAAGAAATAGCCATTCAAACAACACACCCAAACCATTTAAATTAGATATGTATTTATTTGTATAATTTCTCACATTTTTTGACCGTTAGCATAGCTTGTACAAATATAGCTTTGGACATTTTATTCCGTATATGTGGTAATACTGTAAAATTACTTAAAAAGAAAGTACTTCAAATATTCATTATTGTTTTTCCAGTATATTATTGCTGGGATATCTGTTGTACTAGGTATTGATGCAGAAGATAATAGTCTTCATTTTAAAGCAATGACAGACTGGTTGTGTGAAGATACAGATGCCTTAATTCCAGATGGTATAATCTGTGGAATGAAGCCCTAAACAAATAAAATGGTAGGGATGACAGAAAGAAATTTACCTCTCAGACAAAAGTCCAAGATAAATGTGTGAGAATCACTGCAGTCTTCCGGGGTTTTATAAAAATGTGCAATTTAGCAAAGGCAAGAATTCTGTCCTGACCAACAGCAGGGAAGCCGCAGGGTGAGGAGAACCATTTGTCACACAGAAATTGTGAGGTATGTTTGCATATGAACTTTTAATTAAAACTGCTACTCTTACCCCACTGCTGGTGGAAGCCATAAGGGTGACAAATTAGTTCACTTGCAACCCAAACAGTATGGGTGCTAACTGCTAGAGATTATAAAGCAGTATTAAGTCTGGAAGAAATCTGGTTTATGATCCTACATAGGGATCCATGTAAATGATCCCGTTTTTTAACATAACTGTCACAGTTCTCAGATATACTGTGATGATAAAGCCAGCAGGGCTTGCAGTTACCCATGTACTTACAGATTTGGCTCTAACTTGCAGAGATAATATAAGCATAGGCCCTGGTTAGCTCTGTAGCAAGTTTTGTGCTGGAAAATGCATGTTCAGCTCACAGTTTCACCAGGGCTTGGCAGGAGAAAGAGGTATCACTGCAAGACATGCACCAGAGCTCTCTCCCTTGCCTGCATGATGCTGACCTGAGGGTCTCGTGACCAGAGGCCAAGGTGGGCAAGGGCAGGATGGCCAAAGGAGGCAAATGTCTCTAACCCAGTGCTGCTGTTGCTCAGGGGAGGGGAATGTCTGCTCCCCAGCACCGAGAGCTGCCACTGCACTCTTTGGGCTGTTATTGCGTACAGTTTCACAATCAAACTGGGAGCCAAAGAGGAACCTTGGTCCTGTCAGAGGTTACAGAGCAAATCAACACAGGAGATGGGAAGACACTTACTCCTCAATAGGAGTCTATTGATTTCTTTACTGCTGGGCACATTTGGCTGCTGAAAGAGTCATAGGGTTCAAATGAGCTACAAGAAAATATAATTCATAGCACACTTCAAAGATGAGTAATTTTGGCTATGCATCTTACCACCCCTATGATTTCTTTTCTCAATTATTTTAATGGAAGATGGTGATAAGTTATGTAGAGAACAAGAAATAGCATTTTGTCTTCAGCAGTGGGACATGGATTGTGAAGGAGTGCAGAAAAATAACTCCTGATCATTCACTGAAACAAGAGGGATGTCAGTGTGTTGGCCAAACACAGACATCTTGACTTACTTGGGTGTCTCACCTAGTTTTCAGCTGCCACTCCAGGGTGAAGTGCAACTCCCATGGGTCCCCTGTCTACTCTGGCCTTGGTTATCATCTCAGAAAAGTATGTAAATGAAAATGAAGCTGCATTCAAGAAATGGTGGTCTGTTACAGTGCAGGCTCTTTCAGATCTACAAACCAGTCGCGTTTGGTATTGCAATGTAGCTGGTTCTCATTATTAGTTATGTCTGCACCTTCTGTGCTTTAGGATTTAAGTGATCACTTGAGTTCACCAGGAATTTCATGAACAATAGTGTGTGCAAAATTCAAATGGTGAGAAAAAACACTTCCATTCTTTTAGTTCATGTGTCATGTTTGTGGGTCAGGCTGATCTTGGAAATGGATTGGTGCAGCTGGTCTGATTGGGAAAGAAGAGTTGCTAATGATATCATCTGGAGGAAAGAGGCTTTCTTTCCCCAGAAACTATTAATCTCTGTTTTAAGTTATTCTCTTTCTAAGATGCCTAATATGTTTGGGGAACTGTATCACTAGAGGAACTGAGAGAAATGGGACATCTCCTTTTCTATCAAATTTAAATTATGCCTAGGGAATTATGTATAAATAAAGTTCAATTTCAGTAATTGAGTTACTCATAGTTCATAATGAAGACTCTTCCTCTGACCCTCCAGAAGTCAAAAGCCCCACTACAGTGTCAATGGGATTGTTGGGAAGTCTCCCAACTGGTGAGAAGGGCTTCTCAGTCACATTTTTAGAGAACACCTTACCCACAGAGAAGTGATTTCTGCCTTGTAATTTAAGAGTAAACTGTCACCAAAGCTGAGGACAGACATTTTTGAATCCTCTGACAGGCTGTAGATACTGTTATTAAATGAAGCACGTTTTAAAAAATTAATTTTGGAGAATATGGCAAGATTTTTAAAACTTCAAAATTTTCAGAAGTCAGTGGTAATGTGTAATTTCATCTGAATTTGGATCGGGATCTCACTGTGTTGAGATTATGTTATTAAAAATGTAATTTCTGCACCTCAGGAGCCACAGGATATGTCTCTGTCAGAGGATAGCCTTGTCCCATGCTGTGCTGGAGACCAGCAGAGCTTATTTTTGCTGGTCTGGAGTCTCCCCCAAACGCAGCTCAGCACCATTCCACCCTGCTGGGGTCTGTTACCAAAAATTGCTCCACAGTTCCTGCTGCCAGGAAGGAGAAAATGTAGGTCACCATCTTCCTCTTTGATCTGTGGAATGCAAAGTTGCTCACTTCTGCTGATGTGAGTGTAATGCCTACTTAATTATAGAATCATATGTCATCCTAGTCTTCTTTAATTAACCTAGAATTTCTAATTTAAGAAAAGCATTCTGAAATTGTAAATTGGGTTCAATCCACAGTGAAGTGCCTTTTCCCAGGAAAACCAAGTGTCACCCAGAAAAAAATACAAATACCATTAGTTCTAAATACTTAGTGCTCATCTATGTTGTGGTACTTCAGTTTTTCAGCTTCTGTCACGTCTCTCTGGGGATGGACATCACTTTCCTATCGAAATCTATATTGATGTCCAGAGTAAATGCTCTGCTGTGTTAGTTTCCTTTTAAAATGTTTGTGGTCTTGTATTTCTTCTTTTAGGAGAAATACCTGTGTGCCTGTGTGAAGTATCTGTCTGGCATTATATGTATAAGGATATGAGAAAACTAAAACCTGTGATTTTTAGACTTTTGGCAGTATTTTGACTTGAAGTGAGAACATAATGCAATGGAGTGAGATTACTGATTTGAGGTGTACAAAATTGTATCTGATGTGCAATTGGTTATGTATGTAAGTGTATATAGAAAGGATAAATATATATCTCATGACACTGAACTGCTTCTGTAGGCAGACTTCCAAAGGGGCAATTTGTGAAAGATTGCTCCTGATAAGATGTGATTAGGGGAGGCACACACAGAGCTGGAAGGGGTGAGGTACTGACTGTGGTACCCTGTGAAATTGCTGCCATCCTGTCACTGTGCTCTTCTTTGGGCCTGGAATGCTGGCAGAAAGCTCACTTAGCTGTCTCACCAACACTTGTCCAAATAATGCATTTTCACGTGTAGAGGTATTGTTTCAGCAGCACCATGGACATTTATTTGTTGGATCAGTGCTGTTTATTTCCTTAAACTCTCTGAGAGTAACGAGCTCCGATGAATTAATGAGTACAAGAATTACATTGTGTAGTCTTAGCATTCAGAACAGATAAACCTAAGTTTTGGGAGTGCTGCTTCATTCTGTCACAGATCCACATTTGTGTGAAATGTATCACTTGAAATTAGGAGGAATTTGAAATCCAGTCATCACTTCAGCTATTTTCCCCTTATCTCTGTATGTTTGGCATAGTGATACAGGTTTCAAACTCTCCTCCTGCATTCTTGTATCTGAAAATTACCACTCCAAGAAAGCTGCCATATCTTCCCTAATTGTGAAGGATCAGCATGGAGGAGCAGGTATGAGCTGCTGGTGTGATCTGTACATGTACATGCTGGATGTACAGCCCTCTGATGCAGAAGGCCCTTAGCCAACAGCTCTGTGAACTGCAGCACCAGAACTGTGTGAACCCTGCCAGGAGGCTGAGGGGTGTCAGGAGCCTTTAGGAAGAGGGGGCTCATGTGTCCATCTCCAGGAGTTCCATGGGAAGCTGTGTTGGTGCTGCCTTCTGAGGCACAGGCCAGCTCTGGTCACAGGTCTCCCAAAGCAAGTGCACTCTGAGCACCCCACATCTGCAGACTTTTCTGGATACACTGGATATGTGAAACAGGGATGGCCCTGATGGCTGAGCAGTGAGAGGGATGGGATGGATAGAGGAGTGAGTGTGTTTTAGAGGAGCTTGGTCAGCTTGGATCACAAATTACAAGAGCAAGGTCAGCCTGGTACAAGCTGATGATCCACCTGAAAGTTTGCTTGTTTAGAGGTCCTCAGGGTAGGATATAGCTCTGAGTCAGTTGCAAGTCCAAAGTTGACCATGATAGAGGAGATGCTGCATTTTCCTGACCAACTGTCTTTGTATAGTTCCACAGCAGACAATCTGCCCTGTGGGCCTGCAACTTGAAATGTTATTATTTTCACTTCAGCTCTAAAATTAACTCACAATTCATAACAATACGATTGGCTTTCTTATGTTAGCTATTAAATAAGAATATTTTTTACTGGAGGTTTATTTTGCCAAAAACCTTTGAAATTATTGCATCAGTGAACTATTACATAGGTAAAGCTCCATATAAATTATTTGATACAGAATTTAAAAAATAACAAGGCAGTTAATCTGGAAGAAATCACTCACTCTTTGATTGGATTTGAGAGCCCTCAGGTGACTCAGTTGATTTGCCAGAAAATGTGAATTTTAAAACCGGGCCAACAAAAAGCAGAATACACTCTCAATCTAAGCTAAAAGCCATGCCTGAAATTTTAACACACCAAGTTTTAGCATATTCTCAGCTATGACTGGTTGAGGTTTTTGCAGTTCTGTATTGCTCACGGGTCTCTTTTAATTAATATCAAACACTGCGGAACAGAAGGAAATACATTAAAAAGGAAATTTTAAAGTTTCCTCCAGCTGTTATTTCTAGATGACCCATATTTTTGACTACTAATTATTATTAGAATTCTACACCAAAATTCCAATGCTGCTCTACTACATATCTTAAGAGGCAGAGGTGGTCTGGAAATAAGAGCTCAGGTCTGGGATACTAGATTATTCATCAATCTCTTCCACAGTGTAACCTTGGGAGACTGCCTCAATTTTCCCATTCCTCAGTTGAGCTAATAACCTCTTGCCTCCCATGGCTGCCATGAACTTCAATTAATAACTCAGATTTATCTTATGTCTACATGTATTATTTTTTGTGCTGTAGGCTCAAGTGTACAACTGTCATCATGCAATATCTGGGAAGGGAGGTTTCAGCATCAGAAAGGAAATCTCACCAGTCCCTGCAGGCTTGGAGATGGAAGAGAAGAGACTGACTTTCAGACAGGAGGTCTCCTATACAGAAAGCCAGAAAAGTGATCAGTGTTGTCTGACAGCTGTCCCTGTAGCTGAGCATCCTGTAAGAGCAGGAACCTGTCTGCCATGTGGGGTCAGATGTTTTTCATTTTGTGAAACTTCAGCAAGGCATAATACAAAATATCCACACTAAAAGGGCATACATATGCAAAATGTCTCATAGAGTGAGAAGTGTGAAAAAGAAAGGAAAAATGTAAAGTGAATCTTTTCAATTATAGGTAAATAATCAGCAATTTTGTGAAATGTGTAGGTGGTTCTTGTGCAATTCTCTGTGCCCTGTGCACCCACAAACATCAGAAAATTTGCCCCTGAAAGCACTGCTGTCCTAAACCAGTCTTTGTAAAAAATAGAAAATGAAAATGGGTTTCTGAGATCCGATACCGAGTTCTGAGGACAGAGCTACACAGGAGACTGGAGTCATGGCCAGAATCCAAACACTTCATTATGTTGTGCCTTTTCCTAAATAAAAGGCAGTTAAAATGCATGAACTTGTGCTGTTCCACTGCAGTGTAGCCATTAAGCTTCTCTTTGCACATTAGGGTACTATTTGGCAAACAGAATATTTGAGCTAGTTGTGCAAAAAGACACCACAAGACCATACACAGGCCCTGAATGTCCAGTGTGACACTTTGGAAAATCTGTGTCTGCTAAAATTGAGTTCTGGTGAGTTTATGAAGGTTTTGTATCTATAAATACCGTAAGCCAGATTTATACTCCAGAGTACATTATCTGTATTACACTATTAATTTAAAAACAAAGCACAAAGCATTCATGGTGTGACCACAAGCAGAGTTGCCCCCAAAATTGTAATAAAAACATGAGTAGAGTTTTTTTTATGACATTTAGTCTACAGAGAGGTTTTTTGGTTTTTGTTTTGTTTTGTTTTGCTTTGCTTTGTATGTTTGTTTGGTTTGGTTTTGGGTTTTTTTGTTTGTTTGGGTTTTTTTTTGTGCACCAGCATTAGCTGGGAACCTCTCAATGCCCTTGATTGAAAAAATCCAGTGAGCTAAAATGTGCAGGCTCAGGAACATGGAATCAGTTTCCTAACAAGTCACTGTCTCCAGATTTAGGCTGGAAAGATTGACACAAAGAATGGAAAAAATGGAGAATCTTAACCTGGATAATCTATATTTCAAGTGCAAGCACCATAGAACAGTGTGCAAGATGCAGTACAGCAAAACAGCAGGGTTTCTAAGATTACTTGTGTGAGGTAACATTAAGGCCATGGAAAAATCCTAGCAGAAAAGAAGGAATGAAGAAGAAATGTGCAAAAACTTTCTCTTAAAGGCCAAGAATCTGGAAAAATGGCAGAATATATGCAGTTTAATCTAAGCAAAGTAAAGGGAAGTTGGACAGGGTCTGAGAAGAGCTGACATGACCATGAGAAGTCTGAACTAGAGATACCATGAAAGGAAACTTCCAGGGGAAAATTTTCAGGAATGTTCAAGACAGGTGAGAATGCACTGGTAAGGACGTACATGAGGATTTTTCAGGCTGATCCTATGTCTTATTTACTGGCAAAACCAGTTTGGAATATTTTACATTTTCTAGTCAAAGATCATCCTGGTAGCTCCTCACATAGCCCAGTGCACTGTTTTTACTCTTTTCCTCTACATCAGGAAGAATTTCTTCACTGAAAAAGCTGTCAAGTATTGGAATGAGCTGCCCAGGAGGTGGTGGAGTCAACATTGCTGGAAGTGAATTGCTGGAAGTGGTCATGAAACAACTGGATGTGACATTAAGTGCTATGGTTTAATTGACATTGTGGTATTTTGTCAGAGCTTAGAATCAATGATCCTGGAGGTCTTTTCCAGCCTTAATGATTCTATGATTCTTGATTTCATCAATTTCTATTTTTGCAGAGGTTCAGATAAACTCTGAACTTTGTGGCTTACATTCTTCACTCAATGCCTTTTGCTGAAGAGTGAGATTAAACATGAAGAAGTGCAGGAAGGAGGGCTTTGAGTAATGGAGTTGAAGCAGTGGGTTATTTTGAGAAAGCAGTGATGAAACCAAGACACAGATGCCCTGATTCTCCTACCTCCTGCATAAGGCAACAGTCAGGCTCTCCATAAGAAGGGTCTACATTTTCAGCTGGTGTTTAGTCTTAGGAGAACATTGAAATCCCTGTGTGCTCTGTGTTCACAAATAAGAGATCAGCCAGTGCTGTAATATGTAATGTCCAAGGCTCTTTATCATCTTCATTTTTTATTTCTGCTATGCAGCATAGTAGGAAATGTATTGGACTGGGATCTTTGTCTTTGAATATTAAAAACTTTATCATCCTGTGCAACCAATCTGTAACAGGTCAGTTGCTCTTTAGTTTTATGATCCTCTATCAGATGTGAGAGTTTACACAGAGTTGAAGAATAATTTAGGTTGGAAAAAACTTTTCAAATCAAGTCCATCTGTTAACAAAAGACAGTTCTTCACATCTCATCTCATTACTGATGCAGAATGGAATTTTCCAGATAATCTGCTCAAATGATCAAATGAAAAGCATTAATTTTTACAACTTGCTCATTTTTTAAAGTGCTTTCTCTTTTTCCTCCTAGGGCTCTTGTGCCTAATGATTAGACCTCTTGCAGATATTAGTTTATTTGCAGGTTATATCTATGTTCATTAGAGACAGTGAAAAAACAAGAGACTATATGGACATTATAACAGCAAAAGGGATAAGTCATATGTTAAAAAAGCCCCAAAATTCTGAATTGCAGGAGGGGAAAAATTTGAAGATATTGCAGACATCTAAAAGCAGAAATCACCCAGGCATTCAATACTTCTAAAAGCTTGTAGTACCTTAAAAAATATTTGCCCACTCCTTTGCCACATCCAAAGAGAGACTCAGCAAGACGAAGATAGAGGACTTAGTCCACTCTTACATTATTCTAAAGAGAAAGAAGTCTATGCCGTTTAGGCTATGTAAAGCCAAGTTTTAGATCTGTCACTGATGTCTGTTCAAAGAGCTGTTGCTGCATTCCAATACAGGAGATTACATGGCACATGGCAGCAGCTGTCCCCCTCCCAGTGCAATGCAATCAGAAAATGCCCATGGTGATATTTAGTTAGCTATTAAACTCGATTTAATTTTCATAGCCCTGCATATTTGTGAGCTGGCTGTGCCCAGGGACGTGAAAGAAATTGTGAGCAGAGTTGGAACAGTTCAGCAGGGGAAGCTGGAATAGCCTGTACCCGGGAAGGAACTGGACAGGGCCTGGTGTGTCCCTCCCAGTGCTAAGCAGTGAGCAGTCTCACAGAGGATACAGCCATCTTCCCAACCTTGCTGGGCTCTAAGAACATGCAGCAATTTAGATGAATGACTTCAGGAACACACAAAGTCAGAAACCTTAATTTCAGACATCTCAAAAGTAAGCGTTGGAACAGGGGCTCAGGATGAGTGGCAAGAGCCCATCTGAGATGCAGAAGGGAGGCAGGATAGCTGGAGGCTGAAATCCTGCTGATGTTGGTGTGGACAGCAGGACATATCTGTAAATTCAGTGGGAGACAGTTTCAGCCCAGGCAGGGAACAGGGATGATGAGAGCAGTAAGCATGGGGCTGCCAGGTGAGCTGGGCAGTGTCAGGTGGCAGGGAGTGAGCTGTGCTGCCACAGCTCTGCACCCAGTAGCTCTATCCTTGATAGCTGGATGAGCAGCATCCTGTCATATATCTATCTCTAAATAAATTCAATTAAATGGGCCTAATGATACACAGTTTGGCATATGGCTCTATTGCTGTTTCTGTTCTCAGTCCAAGTAAAACATGCTATTACATTTCAGGGAAGGTTTTGACTTTAACCTTTAGAAATCACAACTGTTATAATTTCCAGCTATTGTAGCCTTGTCTTTCTCTAGAGCTGTACAGGAAGATTTTCTGTGCCATCAGGTTTAAGAAAAAGTACACACAGGAATTGAGCAGCACTGTTTGTGCAGACCTGTGGATGTTTGGAGAGATGAGAGTGACAAGTGCAGCAAACACCTGTCATGGTGAACACACCTCTGCTTCCTAAATTTCAGAACTCCTACTTAGAAATGAAGACATTTTTAGGAGTTTATTCTAGATATGACCACAGGGTAAGAGCAAGAGCTTGCCTCCTCACTAAGACCAGGCAAATTCTGTCATTTTGCTATGAGTAGGTATTGGCTGTGTTAGATGAAAGTCCAACACTCAGCCTAGTAGGAAGGACATGATTTCTGACATTCCCATATATGAAGTTACATCCTTCAGTCTTCAAAAACTATTTGAGTAAACCTTGTTCAGCTGGAGTGGAGATTGTAAATATTGTGTAAGGGAAAATTATGCTTAACTGAAAAATAGTGTAAGTGAAGAGTGAAAGTTAAAAAAATCCCATATACACTTGCCATCATCCTACTCTAATTTATCTAATATGTGTCTGCCAAAACTCTTTCTCAGCTGTCAGTCTGAACTCATCTCCATGAATATTAATTTTCTCTGAACACTGTTATATTCAACTTTTTGCCTTTCACCAGTGCAGCACAGCTCTTCTCTGTGGATGCCTCCTATTCTACAGATATTCTTTGCAAGTAAAGATATGCTGGTCTTGCTCTTCAGTTCCCTAGCTGCTTTAACTGCTTTTTGTCCTTTTTGATGGAGATAGACCTTAGAACTCCAGGTCACAAAGTTATTTGTGCCTCAGTCTTCCATAACACCTATGCTCAGATATATGTCAGTATCTAAATAGAACAAATCTCTCTCCCCCCAAAACAAGTGCATTTTATCTTTTTTTGGACATAAGCCACTCAGAGAAGAAAGTGCTATTGAGACACAGACCAGAGAGTGTTATGGATGGAAGATAAATCCTAAATAATAGATTAATAATAGAAAAATGGGGAGATGAAACTGGGGACCCTGAAAACCCTGAAAAAGCCTTTTTTCCACCCAATGAATGTTTTTCCTTCAATACACACTGGTTATTTCTTTCAGATAAAACCAGAAAAATTGATTTGAAGTTAAATAGTGAAACCAGAATACTTTTCCTTACAGAGTACCCATAAACTAATTTGAAATGTAAAATTTTACAATTATATAGTTCTATAGCAATATGTGTTAAATTTTCTAATGAAAATTGTTTAAATCTGAATTGTGAATGTACCTGGAAATAATTTTTGTACCTTCTTCCCCTTATAATTAGAAAGACAAGACATCATTCTTGATGAATCTCTCTTGATTTTTGAGCTGTCTTTGGGATCTAGAGAGGTCCTAGCTGATTGGAAGCTGGGAAACATTGTCCCAGTTTTCATGAAGGAGAAGCCCAGAAACTACAGGCCTGTCAATCTCACTTCAGTGCCTGGCAAAGTTAAGGAAAATATTATTCTGAGAGGTACTGAAAAATACTTGAAAGACAATGCAGTCACAGGTCACATGCAGCATGGCTTCGTGAGAGGAAAGTCCTGATATCAAACCTTATTTCCTTTCATGTCAAGGTAACCCACCTAGTTGTTTAAGGGAGGCCAGTTGATGTAATATTTTTGGATTCCAGTAAATCTTTTGCTACTGTCCAGAGGATCCTTCTGGACAGCACACAGCTGGTTAAACACATGGGATGGGTGAGCAGCTGGCAGATGGGTCGGGCACAATGGGTTATAGTGACATCAGACTGCAACCTGTCACTCATGGGGCTCTGCAGGGCTTCATCTTGGGCTCTGTGCTGTTCAGTGTCTTTCAAATGACTTGGACACAGGACTGCAAGGGACATTGAGCAAGTTTGCAGGATGATACAAAACTGGGAGGAGCTGTTGACTCCCTCAGAGGCAGGGAGGTCCTTTAGAGAGACCTTGACAAATCAGAGGACTGGGTAATCCCAAACAATATAAAGTTCAGTAAGGAAAATGGTCAGATTCTGCACCTGGGATGGGGCATCCATGGATGTATGGAAAGACTGGGGAATGAGAGGTTGGAGAGCAGTGCCATGGAAAGGAACCTGCAGGTTCTGGTGAATGGCAAGTTGAACCTGAGTGAGCAGTGCCCTGGCAGCCAGGAGGGCCAACCCTGTCCTGGGGGGCATCAGGCACAGCATGGCCAGTCAGGCAGGGCAGGGGATTGTCCTGCTCTGCTCTGCACTGGGGTGGCCTCACTAAATACTGTGTGCAGTTCTGGGTGACACAATATAAGATACTAAGGTATTAGAGAGCATCCCAAGGAGAACAAGAATGATGAAGGTCCTTGAGGGGAAGCTATATGAGGAGCCTGAGGTCACTTGGTTGTTCAGTCTGGAAAATAAGAGACTGAGGAGAGACCTCACTGCAATTACAACTTCCTTGTGAGGGAAGAGGAGGGGCAGGCACTAATCTCTGTGGTCAGCAGTGGCAGGACCCAAGGGAACAGTCTGAAGTCATGTCAAGGCTGGTTTAGGTTGGACATTAGAGAAAGGTTCTTCACCCAGAGGATGTTTGGGCACTGGAGCAGCTCCCCAGGGCAGTGGTCACAGCATCAGCCTGACAGAGCTCAAGAAGCATTTGGACAATGCTCTCAGGCACATGGTGTGACTCTTGAGGATGGTCCTGTGCAGGGCCAGGAGTTGGACTTCTGGTGGGAGTCCTTGTAGGTCCCTTCCAGCTCAGCATATTCTGTAATTCTGTTTGCTGGGGAAGCTGTTGAGTATGGCTGAGGGGATAATGAAGCACAGTTTCAATTGCAGTATCCAATGGGAACACAATAACTTCAGTGCTTTATCTCCCCATTCCCTGAAATTTATGGCATCTTGGGTAATTCAGCTTGTGCTGGGTGAAGAGGTTCAGCTGAGTTAATAAATGCTACCCTCGCTTTCTTCAAACAGTGCAGTGAAATTTACTTCCCCAAAGCACATCAGGTGTGATGAACAGCATCTGCTGTTTCTAATGACCTTGTTTAAAGGAATAAAATGGGTCTCAGAAAACTTACTTCTTCCATGCTAGGCCTACTGTTGCATGAAAAAGATCTCAGTGCTATAAGGAGACAGGCAAGATGCAGGGCTAGTTAGCACAATTCAGTAGTGCTTTTGCCTCCATTGGTTGGAACTGACATAAAACCATGACAAGCTGTCACTTTGATGAGACACACCCCTATGGTCCTCGTTAATGGGTCTTAAAACTTCCCCCCTTTCAAAACTCCAGATCAAACAAGATGCCTAGCTATGGCTGTCAGAGAAGATAGGACTCCTGTAAAGGAAATTCAAGAATGAAGATGTTATGGGTCCACTGTTTGCCCATCCACTGCTCAATTCTTTTCTTTGCTGCATCTAGAAAGTGTCCTAATCAGAGAGCAGTGACCAGTGTTGTTCCTGGGGGATTGGCTTTGGGATTGGCACTGTTTGACATCTTTGTCAGTTGCATGGACAGTGGGATCCAGTGCACCCTCAGCAAGTTTGCCATAGACACCAAGCTGTGTGGTGCTGGTGACACTCTGAAGGGAAGAGATACCAGTCAGAGGGGCCTGGTCAGGTGGAAAGGTGGCCCATGCCATCCTCATGATGTCCAGTGAGGCCA
Source organism: Toxostoma redivivum (assembly GCA_013397375.1). Classification (NCBI taxonomy): domain Eukaryota; kingdom Metazoa; phylum Chordata; class Aves; order Passeriformes; family Mimidae; genus Toxostoma; species Toxostoma redivivum. The sequence goes on along the minus strand of VXBI01012219.1, from coordinate 329,119 downwards.
AGTGCAAAGTCCTGCACCTGGGTTGGGACAATCCAAAGCACAAATACAGGTTGGGTGGAGCATGGATTGAAAACATCCCTGGGGAGAAAGGCTTGGGAAAGTTGTTGGTTGGCAAGAAGCTCAACATGAGCTGACAATGTGTGCTTGTGGCCCAGAAAACCAAACATGTCCTGGGCTGCACCAAAAGGAACATGATCTGCAGGTCAAGGAAGGTGATTCTCTGCTGCTTTGCTCTCATGAGGCCTTACCTGGAATGGTGCATCCAACTCTGTGGACCTTATAATAAGAAGGATATGGACCTGTTGGAACAAGTCCAGAGGAGGGTCATGAAGATGATCAGAGGGCTGGAGCACCCCTCCTGTGAATACAGGCTGAGAATTGGGGTTATTCAGCCTGGAGAGGAGAAGGCTCTGACTTGACCTTATAGCAGCCTTGCAGTGCCTAAACGGGTTTGCAAAAAAGCTGGAGAAGGACTTTTAAAAGGGGCATCCAGTGATAAGACAGGGGACAGTGGCTTTAAACTGAAAGAGAGTCAGTTCAGATTAGGTATAAGGGAGAAATTCTTTACTGTGAGGGTGGTGAGGCACTGGAATGGGTTGCCTGGAGAAATTGTGGATGTCTCATTCCTGGAAGTCTTCAAGACCAGGCCTGGATGGGGCTATGACAAACTTGGTCTAGTGGAAAGTGTGCCTGCTTGTGGCAGGGGTGGCAGGAGGGTTGGCACTAGCTGATCTTTATGGTCCCTTCCAACTCAGACCATCCTGGGATTTTATGAATTTGTGATTCTAACAGTGGTTTTGTGTTCCCACTAAGCTTTTTTTTTTAGGCAGCAAATAGCTCATAAAGGTAAAGGTCACCCTGTTATCATGACAAAAACCTTGGTCCATTTCTTTCATTCACATAGTTCCATATTTAAGCGTTGACTTTGCTGCATATTGAATCTCTGAGATCGTATTGGTGATGTCCTCTCTCACCATGGGCAAACCCTAGGTGCCTACTAACCCTGTACACACAGACACAGGGAGACATCCACCTGTTGACTCCAGACACCACTTTTAAGAAAGGGGTTTTTTACCAGAGTTCATGAAAGTCTGACTCATTGGTGAGAATTTTGACTGTCCTCTGGGCTGACTTCAGCCACTAAAGCTTTGCACTTTTCTAGGAGCATTTCTGGGCATATGAAGCCAAGATGGTAGCTCAGTTTCTGACCATTTTCCTGCTTCCCCCAGTCCCTCTGTGAGAGCTGCTCCCTGTGGCACCAGCCAGTGCTAATAAGGTGGAGGGAATGTTTCCCTGTGTCTGCCAGAGCTGCTAACCATGTGCACTGGCAGCAGTGCAGCACTGGCATCACCTCTGCAACCATACAGAGACCATCTCAACTCCATCTCTGGCATACAGAGATGTCCCATTCCTGCCTGGTGCTGGGAACACAGATCCCTTTGAGAGGCTTCTCTTTCTCCTTGGCTCACAGAGGGTCTCTGGCAGGTAGGTTGTTGAGGGGGGTGTTTTATCTCTGTACTGCATGGGGTGGGGCACCCCATCCTGCCTCAGGGTGCACCAGCACTTCCCTGTGCTTAGTGGGAGTCTTCCCAGTTTGCCTGGTTTTCAACTCAAGGTTAAGTAAAATGAACAAACCCCCTCCCTGGCCAGCAGGACAGCTCTGAAAAAGGTGGAAATATGTATCTCCAAGTGCTTGGCTCTGAAATATGATTTATTTGCTACTGGGCCATGTTTGTTAATTTGTTTCATTTTGTGCTCATCGTTATCCCAATGTCCCGCTGGGAGGAGGAGGAAGGGTTGGAAACAACCTGTCTCAGTGGTGAGGAACAAAATGTTCATTCAGGAAATCTTGTTGATTGCAATCTACTGGATAACTTCTGCACATTTTACTTTTAATTAACAACCATACATTTTCTTGGGATTAGTGACTTGTCAGCACTTTTGGAAGCTGGTGCTAGGAATTTTAAATAATAACAGCATTTATCTTCTGCATGGACACATTGTAGTTAGGCTGATTAAAATAGGTGATTAGTTACAACAACTTTTTTAAAGTCTGGAACAGGGGAGAAGCTTGGGGTATTTTTATAAATATAATTTCAATTTACAATGATATTCCTTGTATTAGTAGACATAAAAGAACCTAGTATCTTTCTCATAAGTAAATATAATAAAATAAGTTTTCTGTCTGTCCAAGCTTTTTCCTGATGAATCCTGGCCTTAGCTGCTGATCAAACTCCTCATCTCTTCAGACACAGGCACTTTGGTACAGAGAGGAAGAATTTAAGTTGCCATCCAGGCAGGCACACCAGTACCTAATGAAGTTTATTCCTATTTGAGGCCAAATTTACACCCATCCTCTTAACAGGTTTTAAAGGACTCTTAAAGAGGGGTTTTACCAGGAAATAGAGTAGTTTAGATTAAAACCAAGGCACCCCTCTACCCCTTGCCAAACCATAAATAATCAGTGCTGGTTAGGAGCTGTTGTGGCAACTGCCGTTTCCCAGATGGAACTCCTGGAGCATCCTTCTGGAAGTGACAGTGCTGACTCAGAGCACAGGTGAGGTGACACTGTTCAGGCTGGAAACTCTGATACTGGCATGATGTAAATCACCCAGACTCAGCATCTCTGAAGATTTGTAGCTGCAGTTATAGTTGTGACAGATGTGTATGTAAATGAGATTGGGTTTTTTTAATACAATCCCAATTTCTACACATTTTCTGTGTGTTAATCTCTGAGATAATGGGGACAAAAGTCTTACCATGGATCACAGAGATAGGTACTGAGCCCCTGGGTCTGGAGGACAGCTGCATCCAAATGCAGAGCAGCACCATGTCCCTGAGCAGTGCTTTCAGACCCACTCTGAAAAGTCAGTGTAAATCAGGATTCCTTTGAAGTTATGCTCCTTTATCCCATCTGAGGACTGGGGCACTGAAGTAAAATCCTTGGAAGCTGCTGGTGGGCAAGATTTTTTTTAAGTCTTTGGTCTGCAAAAATCAACACTGGAAAATGTTTTTAAGCAAACAGCTACATTAAACCTGCCTACATTTCTAGACTGGAATGATTTCCATTAGCTTTCAATCCTTGTAGCTCATCATTGTTTGAAACTGTGGGGGAGAGAGGGAGACTTAAAGACCATGTCTCTGTGTGCCAGTGAGATTTGGTAGGTGAGGAAATAAAGCAGAATATCTTCAAATTGAATTTGAATGTTAAGCTTATTTTTAAATCTTTTCATATTTTTAAAAAATACACTGATATTTCTACCTCCCATGTATTTAAGAGGTTTCTCCTTTCAGAAGGGATGTTGATGCATAGATTTTTTTTGAGAAATTATTGCAATTAAACTGTTGACCAAAGAACTGCAAAGGAAAAATACTACTTCTCAGTATTTATTTAAAAGCCTGGTAGAATAGCAGTTTACTTGATTAATTTGATTTTACTTGATGACTGTCTCTTTCCAACAATGAAACAAATGCAGCACTCCATCCTTTTTTGGTACTATGGCAGCACCTAGAGGCTCTTGACAGAGATGTCACCTCATTACACTGCTGAGCAGTGCAGACACACACACACACACACACAGAACTTAATAGCCATTGTGACAAGCACCTAAATTTTTAAACACTTGCATCCAATGGCATAGCACTTCTTAGGACTTCCCTGATGAGAACATTTCCTGAGATTGTCATCAATCTATCTCTTTGGTAATAAATGGTTATTAAGTGCTTATTGTTATTTGATATTAATGGATGGTTCCTTGATGTCAAGGAACTGAAACAATTACAGAACTTGAATAAACAGCAGCTGGTATGTGGCTTGAAATGGTGGACAATAAATTATTTATAATGAAAACAACTAAGGGTATATATTTTCTGCCTAGCAGCAAACATAGAGAGCTTACCAACTATGTTGTTTTTGACTTTCAGCGGAAACAACATGATCATTTTGGTGTCAGATGCAGTGCACCTGTACCTGAATTCCTCTGTTCTGTGACTTTTAAACATCCTTCTCTGAGAGAAGTGCTTTTAATGGCTGAGTTCACTTAATTTGTCCATATTCTTCTTGGTAATGTCTAGAGCAGGAAACTTTGCTGCATGTTGCTCTTGAATGTGGCAGATTTGGAAAAGAAATCGCTAAGCTCTCTAAGATGAAACTCAGTTTTTCTAGCTTTAAATACAGCACTGAAGGATACAGCTTTGTCAAGGTTAACCTAGCCCTGCACAGTGATTTGGATGGATTGGGATGTAAATCTTTAGGAGTTAGCAAAGATCTGAGCACAGACACAGAGGCAGTAAAATAGTCAATATGAAACAGTGCCAGTATTTGTAACCTTGTCTCCTCCTGCCCTGCACTCGTGTGATGTGGTCACCAATGGAGCAGGGGAAGGACCATTAAACAGATCTCGACATTGTTAACAAACATTGAGTTCAATTTTTGATTTAAACAACAGCAGAACTAGAGCTGCATATAAGAAGTACTGAGTAGTCATGTGGTGAATGCATAATAAACAGATTTATAGCATTTTTCCTCCAGCTGCTATTAGTAAGAAAATAAAGGCAAGATTGCCTAAATACAAAAGAGAAATTTAATCTTCATCTAACCATAGTGATGCATGGCAGAGAGAAACACAATCCATCTGTGCTTTCTATGACAATGTTTTCCACCATTTGTTTTAGAGAAAGACATAAAGTTCTCATAATGCATCTGGATAGCTATGAAATACTCTTGCTACTGTAAGAGAGAGAAAGCATTTCTTTCTGAGTTCTGTCAGCAATGCTTCTTGAAACATGAAGATTATCTCTTGTAATCATTATCCTGCCAAGGACAGCTGCAGAGTCCATGTTTCGTCAGGGACTGTATGTGCTAAAACCCGGAATAGCTGCACTGGGTAATGGAATTACCCCAGATTTCTTAAAAGGGAAAAGCCTTGATCCAAGATTAGCTAATTTTTTTGAGACTGCACCGTGCTTTTCCTCTGTATCTCAAAATTTTGGCCATAGGATAGGGTAGACACAGTGAGAGTTCCCTTTTGCTCACTCCAGATTAATTGCCTCTGGCTTTCCTGGCAACAAAGTAAACAAAGGCTGTCTCCTTTGTTTACTTTTGACATAAAAGGGTAAAATGTTGTGGCCTTCTCCATGCATCCCCGGTGATACTCCTCTTACCCTTGTCACTTTCATGTAAAGGTAAACCCAGGAGCAGGCTCAGAGGTCAGCTGGGACACCCATCTGCTCAGTGTTGGGGCACTGTGCAGGACAGCTGGCCTGCCTGGCCCCATTCAAATCCCAAGAGTGGAGATACAGCTCTCAGTGAAGGGAATTCCCTGAGAGGAGTGCCAGTGGCATCCCATTCCTGATTGTCATTTCTCCTTCAGGGCTGGACCCATCATGGGGCCATATCTCCTCTGTATGGTTGGTTCCATCAGGGCACCCTGCAGTGAGCATCAACTGAAAGCCCCTTTAGTCTGAACTCTTCTGGTGATTTCCTGAACATCTACAGGGCAGAAAAACCCTTCCAGAAATGTTTAAAAAGCTGTACCTTTTGAGAGGAGAACTCAGGAGCAGTCTTGAGGATTCTTTTGAAGAAAGAGAAAACAATTAAGAGTCCAGATTTGGGTTGACACTGCCTTGTTTAATAGAAAATTTGGCATCCTGAAGAATCTAAGGAGTGCTCCCTTGCAGGTTTAACCTCAATTAGTCTGTTAACCTATGCACATAATTAGTGTCCTTTAGCTAAACAATGTATATGCAGAGACTAGATTGTTTTAATTATTATTCTAACAAAGAGCTACAACCTGAACTTGCTATTTTGAATCATGAAAGGAAATTAAAGGTAAGCACAAAATGTCTTCAAGTAAAGATCAAAGAGAATCCTTTGTGATTTTCTCCTGGTGTTAATTAATACTGCTTAGTTGGTCTGCTTGGCACTGACAATTCAGAACATTGGGGCTTGCAAAAGATTAAAGGCTAATTTTAAACATACTTGGATTAAACCAGGCATGTACAGCTATTGCATAATTCAGAAGGCTAATTCTAAGTCACTGGGGACATCCACCTTGATTTACAACATGAAAAACCATGCTGGCCACCTTGCAATGGGAGCTTCCCTTCCCATGGGTAACTTGTATGGATGACTCTCCCACAGAAAAAGTGGTGTAAGCATGAGCCAGCTCTAGAAAGGTTTGCTCAGGCAGGGAGGAGCATGTAGCTTTAGTGGAGCCTTCAGTAGAGTCCTGAGTAAGAACCTTCAGCCTTTTTTTCCCCTCGTCCTCTCACTTTTTACATCTCATTTCTTAGGCAGCATCAAACTGGAAGAGTACTCCATCCAGACTCACAGGATGAGAATTATTTGATACAGTCAAGAGTGGCAGAGTTGATCTTCAAAGGAGTAGCACAGAGGTCTTCAGAGTCTCTTTGTAGATAAGAAATTACACAGGGAGATAAAAGCAAAATCTGAGCAAAGTTAAAATCCTATGAGAGAGGTACTTAATCAGGTGAAGGCCTCCTCTAAAGCCAAACCTGCATATGAAAAAGGGGAGTAAGGGATCAGAGTAGTTCTGAGTGTGGGGAGCAAGGACCAGGTAGAAGATGCTGCTGGGTCTACTTTGCTGAGAGTGAGATAATTCTGCCAGAACAAATAAGATATATTTCATTTGGTGTCTTCACTCCTTTACTGTTTTCATTCAGTGAATAGACAGCTGAAATATTGCCAATGAAGTAAAACAGATTTTATGATGAATAGTCCTACCTCATGAAAAATGAGATTAGAGGACCACCTAAACTAATTTCAGGTTATTGCATTACAGTCTTCATTTTGGACTAATTCTCAGTAGCTTTATTCCAGGTTTATGGACAGAAATTTAAAGCCAGTGCATTTTATCATCTGTATCATTCAGTCTTTTTTTTTTTTTTTTTTTTTAACTGAAGCTTTGCAGTGTTCTCTTTAATTTCCAGGAGAATGAATTTCACCTTTTATAACATTCAGAGACAATTATGCTGTCTTTATGATGAATGATGTCACTCTGATCCCAGCAATAAAAGAGAATGTACTAATGCCAATAAATATATTAACTGTATCAATCATTCTCCTGATTTTTTTTTACTTTGTTGTTCAGAAGAAATAGCATGCAACCTTGAGCTTTTAATTGGTTAACACTTCCATAAACACCATAATGACTCTTTAAATCTTTCTTTTTGTCATGGGAATGAGGAAAACATAATGAATAAATAATTGAATATCACAGCAAAGCTCAGCACTGATCTATGGGTCACTCAGGAGGTGAACTTGATCTAAAGATTTATTCAAACTCTACAAGAAAAGCTGAGCGGTTTGTGCTGGAAGTAGCTGTATAATACGATATATTTTCACATGCCCTTCCAATTACACAAGAGTTCCTCAATGAAATGCAACATTGCAATTGAACAGTGGTATAAAAACACGGGCTGAATCCCACTGCAGTCAATGGATGTGGATCTTCTCTGACCCAGTAATTAAATGAGAAGTATTAGAAAAGCGGAATTTCAATCCGAAGAATAAAGCAGCCGTAGGTGCCCAGCAGGCACAGGCAGGGTGTGAAATCAGTCTCTGCAGCATCGCCCGTGCTGCCTTCCCTGGAGCCCCGGCGCTCCTGCTCTGAACACATCCCTGCCTTCAGTCACATTTACCTCGCACGCCATTGACAGGCACAGAGCTCCTGAGAGCTTGGCTTTGAAGCTGAGCAGCTTTCCCGAGCGGGATTTTAATTTGCTCTCTAACTACATCACATTGAAATGACACGTCTGGCTTGAGCAGATCTCTAAAATAAAAAGGGCTGTTCCTCCCCTTTTTATGAGTACACAAAATTCACAAAATGGCTGGAAAATGAGGTGGAGAACACCTTTACAGAACGAGTGACAGCGGTGGCCCGCTGCAGGGAGAGCGCGGCGCTGCCGAACGCGAGCGGCTGCTGCCACCTGGTGTCGCCGAGCGGAACCGGGACACCGGGACACCGGGACACCGGGACACGGGGACACCGGGACACCGGGACACCGGGACACGGGGACACCGGGACACGGGGGCACCGGGACACCGGGACACGGGGACACCGGGAACACCGGGACAGCCCGTCCCGGGACAAGGACGGGGTTCTCGCACTCCATTCATTCCTCCGCTCGCTTCCCGCTCCAGACCTGGCTGTGCACGGACGGACTCCGTTCCCCAGCCACGGGACAGCTGCCGAGCGAAAGGGTGATGGAAGGGAAGGTTCCTCTTCAGCCGAATCTGAGCTGTGCAGGGAGGGCGCTGGCAGTCTTGTGAGGGTGCTTTGCTTCTCTGAGCATTTTCAGCAACGCGAGCAATGCCTCAGGTGCCAAAACTCCCTGACTTCATAGAGTCACAGAAGGGTTTGGTATAAGGCACCTTAAGGATCATCTGGTTCCACCTCCTGCCATGGGCAAGAATACCTTACACCAGACCTAGTTGCTCAAAGGCCCATCCCAGCTGGCCTTGAACACTTCCAGGGATGTAGCATCAACAACTTTTCTAGACAACCTGTTTAACTACCTTACCATTCCTGTAGAAAAGAATTTATTCCTTATATCTAATCTAAACCTACTCTCTATCAGTTTGAAGCTGTCACTCCTCGTCCTATCACAGCACAGCCTTGTAAAAAATTCCTTTCTGGCTTTTTTGTAGGCTACTTTAGGCACTAGAAGGCTGCTATAAGCTCAGCCTGGAGCCTTCTTTTCTCTCAAGCTGTCTTCACAAGAGAGGTTCTCCATCTCTCTGATCATCCTCATCCTTATCTGTATTTACTTCAACAGGTTCATGTCCTCTTAGGACCCCAGAGCTGGATGCAGCATTCCAGGTGGGGTCTCATGAGAGCAGAGCAGAGAAGAGAATCCCCACCCTTGACCTTCTGACCATGCTGCTTTTGATGCAGCCCAGGATATATTTGACTTTCTGGATTGCAAGCACACATTGCTGGGTCTTGTCAAGCTTCTCATCAACCAACACCCCAAGTCCTTCTCCTCAGGGCTGCTCTCAACCTGTTCTTTGCCCAGGCTGTACTCGTGCTTGGGATTGACTTGAAAGCCTTAACCAGCGGTTTATGCCATTAAGCTTCTTTTGGTTTAAGGAGGGAGGGAGGCTGTGCATTTCACACAGCCACCGAACATGCCAGCTGGCTCATGTTTCCATGGCAGGAGTGCTGCTACAGCAGCAGCTGGCTCAACCCCAGTCCCAGGTGCCACCTCACCCAGTGCACCCACTCAGCCAGGCAGGACATGTCCCCATCGAGCTAACAGCACCAGTACAGCTCCTCAGCCCAGTCAGACAGGAAAGCTGGTGCTGGCACTGGAAACACTCACCCTGCTCTCTCTCCATTCAGAGCATCGCACAGCCTTTCACACCATCTCTCTGCTCTGCTCACCAGTGTCACACTGTTTGGTTGCTCCCACTGTAGCCTTTGGACTGTAAGCTTTTTTAGAGCAGAAACCTTGTTCCTCTGCAGTTCTGCAAAGTGCCAGGCAAAATGCTAATTGTGCTGACAGTCTCAATTTTGAGAGCACAAATGACATATGCAATAGGACTAAATAAGTTAAATAGAACTGGAGAAATACTGAATTATCTTTTAGCTATAAGAGAGCCCTCATTTGTCAAAAGCTATGTCCTATCCTCTAAATATGGGAAAACAGTAATAAGTAACTGAAACCCATGCTGAGATGTTTTATGGCAATCAATCTATCTGTGGCAAGTGGCCCACACATGATCTTTCCTTAGAGGAGATAAGGGAGTACTAAGAAGCAGCAATTATCTACTGGCAAAACCTAACAAAATGCTGCAAATATGCATGGAATAAACAGTCTGCTTGCCTAATAACTGGGCTCTGAAACAAGCTGACAGTTGCTATGGATAATCACCTTATAACTAACCATTGCAAGTTCTGACTGCACATCTATGAGCATGTTGATTTTATAGTCTGTAAAGGAGTTCCTGTCAGTTTTTACAATAATGGTGATAAAGTAAAAAAACAAACAAACAACTTTTTTCCTTTTTTTTTGGGAAAGAAAACAATGCCCACAATATTGGAAAACAGCAGGAGATCAGTAAGAGCTGCAAACAGGATACAGAATGTTCTGTGCTCTTTGTGCAGGGAAATAAGTTGTAAAGAGACAAGAATAAGGATGGAAAGTCTTGGAAAGCAGAGAAGAAAGGTTATGGATATGGTTAACTATACTTGTATTTCCTAACAGAAAACTGCTTCTGCAAATAAAGAAAGGAATTGGATAAGGCAGCACAAAGAATAATTGTTCAATGAATTCCCATACCTATGGTATTTAGGAGTGTGCAGAAAGCTTTGGGCAGAACACATTACTCTGAGATAAAGCTTGAATTAAAAAAAAAAAAGAAGGACACATGGCTTATAATTTTTTTTCTGAAGACAAATATGTCTCTGGATAGGTTTTTATTAAATATTTCTTGGTTTCTTATAGGAGTAGCTGAAGGGTGAGTCACATATATTGATATTACAAGATATGTGTGTGGGAGGTAAGCCTGGCTCTTGACTCACACTCTGTGCTATAATATAAAACATTATTCACCTGCAGCATAGATAGTTTTTGCAGTCAAAGTATAGAGGTGAATTAACTGTGTGTGGGCATCCTCCCTGCACTCTGCTAATACAAGAAAATGTGAGAAGTCAGAGCTGACCACTGATGGGGCTTGCCTTGGCCATCAGACGTCACCTTTGTGGCATTTTGTGTTGTGGTTTCCATCCCCAGATCACTGTCAAAGTTGGTACAAGCCTTAGTTCTGGAGCCAGCAGCCATGGTACCTGTGAGTTTTTGCATCAGTTATGAGCAATTAGACAAATAGGTTATGATTTTAGGTACATCTATTAGGCAGATTGGATTTCCCTTTGGAAACCTGTGAAACTCCTCCCCTTCCATGTGTGATGAGGAATTTGTGTGCTTTCTTCAAAGGACTAGTCCATTAAATCCACTAAAAAAGACTAATCTGTCAAAGTACTGGCTGGGGCCCATTAAGATTGATTGGATACTGTTTGTATTCATTAATGCCAATCTGCTATCTGACTGTGAGTTTCCTCAGTCTCCTTTCCCCTTATTTTTAGAGTATGAAGTTAATATCATGGCCTATATTATAATGCAGCTTAGTCTATCTTCCTATGGTGGTTCCTCTGGTCTCCTTGGTGGGTCTCTAATGGGCTGGACTTTGGTCTCTCTGGCCAGAGACCTCTGGCTCTCCCCCTCAGTGCTGCAGGAAAAGGCTGTCTCCCACTTTCCCAGGCTCCTGGCTGCTTTGGAGTCCCACTTGTGTTCCTCTGAGGGGTCTCAGTGCACTATTCCCACCAGTTTCTCATCTTTCCAGCTTATCCACACAAGGACAAGGCGTTATGACTGTTACAGACAAGCCTTTTGATTCTCAGTGAACATCCATGGAATGATGCATCTGCATCATCAAAGACTGAACTGGCTGTGCATATCAAATCCAATAATTTCTGTTTCCTTACTCTTCGTTTTCCTGTGGTATTCTCCAATTGGTTCATTTTGCAAACATTGCAGCAGTCCTTGACTGGAAAGTGAGTGGACCCTTGCCAGAAGTGATATTTTCTCCTGTGTTGAGCTGGGATTTCACAGTATTGCACAGGACCTGACAGTACTTTTCCGTTGCTGATTTCATGACTCCATGTACATCTGACACTGGCCTGTGCACACTCTTGGGCCATCCATGCCTAGGAAGCAGCTGATCTCTGGTGTATCTCTGTGTGTTTAAATCAGGCTAGACTTCAACAAGCACTGAAAACCAGCAGAGCTGCTAAAAGAGATTGTATTGTCCCTTCTCATCCCTACTCAGCCATTTCTGCCTCCACATTTTCCTGGTCTGTATCAGGAAAAGTTTGGCCAGCAGGACTAGGGAAGTGATTCTTCCCCTTACCACTGCTGTGGCCACACCTTGAGGGCTGCATTCATTTCTGGGCTCTTTAATTTAGGAGGGATGTTGAGGTACTGAAGAGTGTCCAGATAAGGGCAACAAGGCTGATGAAGGGTCTGGAATACAAATCCTATGAGGAATGACTGAGGGAGCTGGGGTTGTTTAGCTGGAGAAGGCTCAGGGGAGACCTTGCTGTTCTCTACTACTCCCTAAAAGAAGGGTGTAGCCAGCTGAGGGTCAGTCTCTTCTCCCAGGAAACCAGCAATAGGAACAAGAGGACACAGTCTTAAGCTTTGCCTGGAAAGGTTTAGATTGGACATTAGAAGGAATTTCTTCACAGAACGAGTGATTTGGCATTGGAATGGATTGCCCAGGAGGTGGTAGAGTCACTGTCTCTGGAGGTGTTTGAGGAAAGGCTGGATGTGGCACTCAGTGCCATCCTATAGTTGACAAGGTGATAAGTCATAAGTTGGTTTGGTCATAAGTTGGACTTGATGATCTCAAAGGTCTTTTCCAACCTAGTTGAATCTGTGATTCTGTGATTATCTCCTTTCCTGTGTTCAATTCCAGCCCCAAGCCATCCAGCTGCATTTGGCTGTGCCTTTAGCTGTCTGTGATGAAGAGAGTGACACAGGTAACCACAGGTGACTCTGTGGAATCCCAAAGAAACCAGCCAGTTACAGCTTTTATGCCCTTTCTTCCAGCTTCCAGGTCTGTTTTTCAGGTGCTCCAGGCTATGTGTGTCCTGCTGAGGCACTTGGTGTCACCTCTCCCTGTGCCACAGGGACTTCTGACATCCAGAGAGGGACCTTACTTCTCTTCTTAAGTTGTTTTGAAAGAGACTAAATCTGAAAAATAAGAAAAGTACAATATGAAAATGTGTTTTGATGCTGCTCCAACCAAATATTTTCTAGGGCTCACTAATGCAGAGATATTTTAAAATATTTTGCTAGTTCTCTTTTCTGGAGGAAGATACTTCCATTTTCTGAGAGGAGACAAATAAAATCACCAGCTATACAGTGTGGGCAAACTACTTGAAGCTCCCTTCAAGCTCTGGCACTGCACCTCTCTAATAAGGGGCTGCATGTTGCTGAGAATAGGGGGACAGGTGGGCCATTCACCCCATAAAATAATTTAAATCCACCTGTAGACCCTAGGCAGGGAAGAAAAACAAGGGTTTCAAGAGCTCACCCAACTTAGAGAACATTTATTCTGAAAGTTCATCCCTGGGAGTATAACCTGAATTTTCTGCCGAGGTCACGTTGGCTCTGAAGACACGGGACATGTGCAGCACGTTTTCAGGTTGCACAGTGGCTGCTGCCCATCTCTGTTTTTTAATTCAGTAGACAGTTGAAGTGCCAAGATTCCTCATCAGCCATATATACATGACCCTTGGAAAGCAGCAGCAAGATCTCTTCCACACCATTACTTTTTATTGCATTCACTGTTATCTCTCTGTGAAACAGGGAGACAAAATACCCACAGAGCTATTTTCATTCTTTGACAGAACAAGTCTGTTAAGCCTTGTGTGTGACGTGAAGAACATCAGTCATTTAGAGCCAAACTGCAGTTGAAAAGGTCACAGGCACTGTGGCAGAGTAAATGAAATGTTTAATTCAAATAGAATATCAGTTACAGTTGCAGTGGTGCTCAAAGTCACTTGTGTTTTCTTTTCCCTAAAGCTCAGCAGAATATGGTTCAGCATCAGCCATAGGCACCCTTGTGTTAAAGATCTCTTCCAGAATGTACTTTCTTTTTATTTTAGAAGTTCTATAAACTGAACAGCAGGTTCCATCTGCAGAACCCTGCCTTGTCTCCCTGAGCTGCAGAGGAAGAGAACTGGGAAAAAGGGGGAATGTATTTGTATATTTTTGTACATACAGTAGCATCATTCACAGATCCAATTTTGGATTTTTTTCTTTTTTGTGAAAAATAGGTTCTTTGGAAAATGTGAGTTCTTTAATTTTTTTTTTGTTGGTATGGGTTTGTTTTGTTTTGTTTTTTCTTTTTTTTTTTTTAATGCAGATTGTTTATGGGAAATAAAAAAGTTTTTGCTGGAGATCTCATCCCTGTCCTTCAGCTAGGCTCTCTGCTCCAGGCCCTGGCCAGCACAGCTGCACATCAGCCTGGCCCCATTTCTGCCCCCACCAGCAGGTACTCTGGGGCGGACTTGAGGCTTACATGGACAAGGGCACTTTTGCCTCTCACTTTCTCCATCTTTATTGTAAGGACTTCATTCCATCATAGCAAAATTAAGCAGCAGCCACTCTATTTATGTGTTCATGTGGTTGTCCATAGGAGTGGAGAATTTTGTCTTCCATCTGGGGAAACTTACTACCATGACCTGTCTCAGCTACAGCCACATCCTGCATTTGGCTCAGTGCTTAAAACTGCCATGGACATGAGACTTAAGTGCTGAGGCTTCCTCTTAGTTCTTAACCTAGCAAAACCACATCATCCTAATGTGTTAAACACCAGATAGCACCAACAGGATACATTGTCTTTTTGGAAATTTATTAATTGTGTCATTGTCAGCCTGACAGAAAAAGCCTGGGAAGGCTCAGCAGCACTAGTGCTTTCTTGACTTGCCAGAGCTTTCATTTAAATGAGAACTGGAAGAGCCTGAGAGGGTGATGTTCCCTGGGACCAGGAAAAGTTCATTGCACTGGCCTTTGCTGTGGGCTTGGAGACCAGCCAAGCTGCCACATGTCTGTGGATGATGCAGAGTCCACAGATACATGAAAATTATGCCCAAACTGGGTCACCAAGGAAAAATGCCCAATAAAATGATGCCAATTTCATATGTGAATTAGGAGATGGCGAAGAAGAGATTGATGCTGCTGTCCATGTGATGTTTAGTAGTGACTTATAATAAAGCATCCAGAGCAGTGCTAGCTCCTTTGGAGCCAGTGTGGCTCTCTTGGCTATTGTTGGCATGGACAGTGCCAAGTCTGGTTAAGGCACTCACAGATGCTCCAGCCTTTGCTCCAGCTCTGCACAGCCCAACACTTTGCTGGTGGAGCTGAGCTGTGCTGGCTAGTGCTCACCCAGGTCTCAGGGAATGTGAACAAGCTGTGACTCACCTGAGCCACAGCATCTCTGTGAGCCTGGATACAAGGCCATGAGTTTCACCAAACTGCCCTGGAGCCTGAAGTTTGCTGCCTAAATCCGTAATGAAACTGCACAGCCTGCAGTCCAGAGCCTGGTTTAAGAGGAGCATCCATGAAGCAGGCAGAAAGAAGGGCTCTGCTTCCTTGGGCTCTCTAATTTTTCTCAAATTGACTTTGCACCTCAGTATAAACCTCTGATTTTAACACTGGCTGGTTATCCATGCTTCTCATTTCTGACATGCTGAGGATATACATTTCCTGAAAAAGAAAATGACTGAGGGAAGCAGAGTTGCAGAAGACATTTGGAGGTTTAGTGATTTGCACACAAAAAAGCCTCTTCTCCCAGGCATGCCTGCCAAGTTCCCATTTTCAACCTCTGATGTCTTTACTATTAAATTACAGCCACTGAAGCAGATCCTGAATTGGTGCTCCCAAAGACAACAGCAGTTGCTTTGCTGAATGGCAGGAGGCCTAATAGCAGCCTCAGCAATCACAGGAACAGCAAGGTCTCTGCTGCCTCTTTGTGGATATCTTCTTGATTTAGGCTCCAAATTTCACTGCCATAGAGGGTTCCTTGTGTGGTGTTTTTCCCTGCTAATATACTTATAAAATCAGTTCCTTTCCTTTTTCTTCATGCTACACCTATTTCACAACTTCCCACTTATAACTAGATCTTGTATGGCTTTTTCTACAGGGTGGTTGTTGGCTTGAGTATGAAAGGAGCTCTGGTGCAATTGTGAATGTTTACTGTGTGTTCTGTGTGGGACTCCTCAGAGCAGAGGATCTGGGCAAAGAGAGGGCCTAGTTAATGAACCCAGAGTGTAGGAGTGTGTAAGGAGCTAGAAAGATCTTGCAATTAAACAGCACAAGGAAATAATCTGAACAGAGCTGGAGAGCACTTGGAGCAGGATGGGCTTGCGGGAGCTGCCTGGAGCCTCTGCAATGCAGTGAGCTGCAGCCCTGCCCTCCGAAAATCTGCCCCTGGAGCTCACAGGGGAGCTGACATCAGCCCTGATTACTGCTCACCTTGGTTCTCCCAGCCAAGATCAAACATTATTGGGGTCACATGTAATTCCATCCTCTCTATTTCCTTCTTGCTTTGACAAGGCTGGATAAAGCCTGAAATTAATTTCTTATGTGAAATACAACCTGTTGTCTATGGACTCCTGTATTCCTGAGGAATATCTCTTGATTAGCAGCATCTTCTCAGTGCAAACATTTCTCAAAGTCCTTAAATGCTGTTTGGTTGCTGTCCCTCATTTTCCCAAGCATCTCTGTCACTGAATACTGTTGGGACACACTCATTGCCACAGCATGCTACAGCACACCTTAATTAGGAAATCTTTTCTATGCCATGTACCTGTGTGTATCTGCAGCTGTATGTTAGAGAGGAGGGTGCCTAGGAGTTTTATCATAAATACAAAGTAAGACAAATATAAATACACATTTGTTTCTTCTTGATGGGACAAACACTTGGAAATATTAATCATTCTGCAGTTTTTACATGAGCAAAAAATGGACTGGCTGCAAATCACAGTTAGAGCGGCAATATATGCACTGAGGACAAGGCTGTGTTATATGCTCACATGGCAAATATATTTGGGAGAAAGTTCAACACCCAACACTCAGCCCCTTTAAGCTGCTGCCCCACAGGAACGATTCGTGTCAATTTTGAGCACCTCTGGCAGCCTCATATCATGCTCTACCCTCTGGTATTTATTCTTATTTTCATGATTTTTCTGAAAAGCCCCAAATAGCAGTCAGATAAGTACTGGATGGACCATTGCTTGGAAAACTGCACACAGGCCTGCCTGCAGCCAGACTGCCACTTCCTGCTGGGTGATGGTGACCATGTCATATAAACATATATACATATGTGGTTTTTATACGTTTCTGTTGCCTCAAAAGCTATTACATTCTTAGCTAAGTGTTTTGAGGTGCAATGATATAAATGGGTAAAAAGCAAGATTCAGATAAATTCACAGAATCATAGAATGGTTTGAACTAGAAGGTACCTTCAGAGGTTGTCTAGCTCCAACCCTCCTGCAATGAGCAGGGACGTCTTCAACTAGATCAAGTTAATCAGAGCCCAGTCCAGCCTGACCCTGAATATTTTCAGGAATGGGGCTTCTACAGCTCTCTGGGCAACCTGTGAAAATATTTTAAGTGTTTTAAGTGTTTTATCCTCATAGTAAAAAATGTCTTCCTTATATCTAGTCTAAACCATTCCTCTTTCAGATTAAAACCATTATCTCTTGTCCTAACATAACAGCTCTGCTAAAAAGTTTGCACTCATCTTTCTTATAAGCCTCCTTTGAGTATTGAAAATTGCGAGTTGTGATTAAACTGTAGGTTGTACATGAACAAATCCAAAACTGTCTTTTCATCAAAATTAAACAAGTGATGTGTACAGTAGCTATGAGTAACAGTGATATAGAAAGCAGAAGAAATCCACCGGTGAAGGACATGTGCAAGCAGTCTGTCCTCATGTAAATCTTTCTCAAGAAATTCTCCGACTCAGTAGAAGGTCAGAGCTCTGTCATCGTGTTTCATCTGGTAAAAAAGGCAAAAGTGCTAAACCTAGAGCTTTGAAGTCTGTGAATCTAGTCTATAGACTTAAAGAAACCAAGTCCAGTAGATAGCATTTTTGTCTCTGAAATAATAAATCCACAGTTCTTTATGATAACAACCTGTAAGTGATTGCATAGTTCTGTTGTACAAAGTGCCAGACTTTTGTAAATCTACATAGTTTCCTTCCTTAGAGCAGAAACTTTGCAGTGTATCCAGGTAAAACCAACTTTCAGGGTAACACCCAATGACATTGTTTTTGTTGCTCTGAAAACAGTTCTGGATTTGCTTGAAAGCTGTTTGTACTTTCCTCAAAAAACACAATATATTTCAGAGGCTGTTTTTATCACAGATTTGTATTTACTCACCTTAATCTTCCTGATTAAATGGAAGTCAGTGGTAAATGTCTACCTTTGGTAGATCCTTTGAGCCCATTTCTCTCCTGTGACAGTGATGCTTTGTCTGAGATACATATGACCACGTAACTTTTGGATGCCAACATCAGAGCAGAACATCACCACACTCTACACCAGGAACACTGATGGGTAAAGTACTGAAATTGAATTCCAACAAGGAATTCACTTTGAGGCTTGATTTGTGTTGGCATTACTCAGATTTGAGGACAAACCATAAACCCTAAAATAGGCAATAGGGATGAAAACATCTGTATATACTAGATAAGAAAATTTATTCTTTAGTAGGCAGTAACTTTGCACTAGGTTATCAATCTAGCATCTCACAGAGCAGAATGAGCTATCATACTAAGAACATGTCAAAAATAATATTGCATTGAGAGTGTTGCTTACTTTTTCCAAACCCTTTCAATTTTCTTCCCAGTTTCTCTCCAATCATTGTTAGTGATAGACCTGGATGAAAATCCGTGGGTTTATTGTTTTTCTGTAGGAAATAGATTTCCCTGTCATTATTCTCAATTCTAAATGAAAACTTAGAGTCAGCATGCTGAAACTTCCCATTCAGTAAAATTTCAGATAGTTTTTAAGTTATAAGCAACAAAAACTTTTCATTGTGATAATGCCATGTATTAGGAAAAAAGTTTCCTACAATGCACAATATCTAATTTATTGAATAAATTTTCAACATAGTTACAAAAAGCATTTTAACACTGTCAGAGCAAGCCAGCTGGACTTTTTCCCTTCTGAAAAATGCATCAAATTGTCCTCTAAAAATTTAATACAACTGCATTTACCAACTGAAGAATTGTTTCATCAGCTGGCTCTAGCTTAAAAATTCTGATCCTGTAAATGGGTATAGGAAAAATTGGCAGCAATCTAACTGGGTTAGAGTTGCAGAGCTTTGGTCAAACTCTCTCTCTGAGTTTAATTCTTGTAGAGTCATTAATCTCTGGTACAGGGCTCTGGCTGATGGAAGCCAGCCTGACTTCTTTGAGCCCTGTAATGGTAATGCCAGATTAGAGCCACCTATTTCCTCAGCTTTAGCCCTTGGTCCAGAGAACAGGACTGTGCTGATCCACCAGAGCCCTGCTGGTGTTCCACAGCAAAAACCTTGCCACAATTTTTCACTTTTCTAAACTGCAGCAAGAAGATGGTGAAAATAAGATTTCTTTTATTACTTGTGGATACCAGGAGTGGATGTAAATAATTTACTCAGCAAAGCATTTCCTTTCTTGAAGAACTCTTGCAGAGATCATTTCTTCCCAAATCTGATATGGTTTAAATCCATTGCTGCTTGGTTGTATCCTCTTCTCTCCCCAAAATTTTTGACAAGCCAAAGCAATTCTTAGAGTGATGTTTTTCCCTTAAAATGGCACGAACTGGTTTTACACCTAGTCATACTTTCACACCTAACACAGATTCCTTTTTTTTTCTTTAGAGAAAGCATACCAAAAATTAAAAAAAAAAAAAGAAAAAGAAAAAGAAAAAATGTGCCTTTCCATTAATTCTCCCACATTTTCTGCTCTCCATCTTCCCTCTCTGAAGTAGGATTGATCCTCCCCTGCCTAGGATGCATAATGAGCTCAATGCTCCTGGATCACCACTCAGCAAGTTCCTCCTGAAAAGACACGGCAGGTCAGTGTCCTTGTGCTGTTAATCCATTGAACTAAGAACTGGAACACGGGAGGATTTTTAGCCAATTATGAAAGAGCAAGTTCTTAATGATTAAAGTTACTCAAGTATGACTTTGTATTCCTTGCCTCACCCCTGCTCCCTTTTAAATAGTGTCATCATCAGATAAAGAAAAACTCTGATATTGAAATGTTCTTGTGCTCACATACATTGACAGAAAGTTAGCAAAAAATCTAATGCTAACTGACTTTCTGTTATGTAGAAGTTGAATTGTTTTTAGAACAACTTGGTACCTGATAAATGAAGCTCACCTGAGATGAATCCAGAGCCTTGCCTTGTTATTTTCCCTCATGCTGTTACAAACAAAGAGAAAATGAAATTCTTACCCTCAGAGGTGGGTAAGCACAGCAAGGTCAAGAGGTTTACATTGCATTTCTCACCTCAAAAATATTATTGCTGTTCACTGAACTGCTCTAGACATCTTCTTACAGCAATCAGGTCAGTCCTGTCTAAGTGGGTGACTGTTCCCAGTGTGATGTGACCTGAGTGATGTTCTCCTAACCTCTGAGCATGGTACACTGACCAGAAGGACACACCATCAGGGGACTACTGTTTTACTATCCTCTTTCAGGCATTTCATGGATTTTTCAGTTTTTAGAAAGCTTGAGCAGCTTCACAGCCATTTTAGCTATCATTTAAGCTCATGGTCTTATTTCATGGTGAATTAAATTTTAGGTTTTTCCAGCAGAAGGAAAGCAGCAATCATATATGATTTCCTCACAGCTATTCCAGGCATGTAATAGCTGAAATGCACTTAAAAGAAGAGGTCTTGGTTAATGCAAGGAGTTTTAAGATGGCTTACCTAAGTTACAGGTTTAGTCTCTGTGCTCCCCAGGTAATCAAGGGAAAGTGCATCCTAAGAGCAGTTCAGAGCGAGAGCCTAAATTGGTCTAAATTTTGGAGTTGAGTCCATCCTTCTTATCCTTCCCTCCTACTGGCAGCCCAGTTTCCCAGACTAACTTTGACTTGAGATTCTTTCTGTCAATATTTACCTCTTAAGTGTAACTCACTGCAGCTTTTTCTTACCACTGTCCATAGTTACGGGCAGATGTCAGGGCATATGGTGTAAAAAAAATTTTTTTTAGAGAAATCTGTACTACTGTGAGTAAAAACATTATGTAAAGCAACCCAAGACAGAAAAATCACTACAAACCAACACCTCAGCTAAGGACACCTTCCTGTCATTGCTCAAGAGAGTGTGGGCACAAGTAGCACAGATTTTCTTTTTGCTGGTTTCTACCTGTTGAGTCTACAAGGATTTTCATGAAGTCTTCCTACATCCTAAAGGAAATCCTGATGTTTCCTTTATATTGCAGAAATAAAGTTCAATGCCAAGCATAAATATTTTATGCTGGATTTTACCTGTGGCACATCGAAGTCCAACCAAGCCAAAAAAAACAAAGTAGAACTGCAGGGAAACATCTGCCATTTCCTCCTTTTTCTGATGTGTCCCATAAGCAAATCTGATAAGTAACTTCTGCAAAATGTTGTTTGAAATATGACATTTTAATGAATGCCATAGAAAGTGGTAGAAGTAATTCCTAAGGCACAGATCTCTTTTGTTCTATTATGCATCGATGAGAGAATTTGCATGATCATTAGGGGATGACTGAAGTCTGGAATCTTTTTAATGAATATTACATTCCCAGCTATTAATGGGAGGAATGACAATAAATTCTTCTTTTAGCAAATTTCTGCCATCTGTGGAACTTTTACCTAGAGCATTACTAGAAATCAAGTCAAAGAAGGCACCTAAATAGTGCAAAGGAAGGAACTTCAGCAAAGTAAGACCTAATCAGGTTTCCATGTTGCTGGTCACTTCCCTCTGTGGAACTTTGCTTTTTCTTTCCTTTTCTTTCTTGTCTTTCTTTCTCTTTTTTCTTTTTAATTTTACAAATTGACCTATGCTCCATAAGGTTCAACTGACCTGTCCTCATGCTCTTTTTGTGTGAAGTTTTGAAATATCATTAGACATACAGGCTTCTTTTATTATATTTATTGAAGCATATTTGACAGAAATGTTGGCATTGATATGTAGATTTTTTTAAAATCCAGTAAATTTTGGAATAGTTTTCTACTTAGACTCTACAATTTTTCGTTATTTACAGTTTAATTCAAGGAAAGTCAGATAGACTACTTGCCTAGTTTTCAAGAGTATGGGTTTATATTCGACCAGAATTTCATGTATATGAAAGAAACACAAGGTTTTTTCCTTAAGTGAATATATACTTTAAAGAGATAACAGGTCTTGATTAAGAGAAGTCTGAGCAACAAATACTTAATCATGCACTTATTCAGCTAGCATGTACTAACTAGAACTGTTTAGAAAATGTTTCCCTCCCCTTTAATTATTTTGAATCCTGAAATCAGTGTAATTGATTCTCAGAATGCTTCTGAAAACAACTCTGAAAACACAGGAGGTGTGATTTGCTCAAACTCACCATAATCAAATCTGATTAATTTCCATACTTCGTCATACTTCTGTCCCTTTCTTGTGGAGAAGCCATGTACATCAAGAGACCTTTTTGCAACAGACCTTAATGAGAAGTGTAATCTTCGTGCCAACAGGGCAACATGCTAGTAACAGTTGAACCATAAAGGCATCGAACAGCTTATTTGTACTGAAAATAGATAGAAAACATCCATATTTCCACAGAGAAAACTTTTTGCAAAGTCATTTATCTGGAAAACAAATGGAATTGCTCTATTTTCAATTATTTTAGCTGGCAGTTTAATTAATGCTTCAATTTATTTTCAAACTTCAGCCTCCAGCCATTTGATATTGTTGTTAAGGAATGACCTGTTACTTCTTTTAAAATCATGCTGTTATCTGATATCCTTCTCTTATAGACACTTTTAACCACTCTGCAATATTCTTTGGTTTTCAAAAGCTAAGAAAGTTCACCTCCTTAGGTTTTCTCTCTTCAGGTCACAAATCCTTCCTACAGTTTCCCTCAATTCTTTTTAACTTTCAGAATTCCTTATGGACTGTTTTCTATGGAAGTTTTTAAAAACTTGTCTTCCCTTTTCAAGCATACTCCTAACACTCTTTCTTCTAACATCATTGTGCAGGTTCAAGAAGACAGGAATACATCTGACTACTTACTTAAAATGTCTCACCACCCCCTCATGTACCAGAAGTAACTCTGCTCCTAAGGTCTGAGATCAAAACTGCACCAAGCCTGTCTGTTCCTTGGGCATCTGAAAATATCTGAGGTTTCAAATCCTTGCTCTTGAAAGGATCAGATCTAAGCAGGGCCGTGAAGAAGTTCACCAGGTCCCCATCAATAGGTACAATGGAAGGTGGACAGTGCTCCTCAGACAACAAAAGAGCCCCACAGTGTGGGTGCATGGAGCTCACGTCAGCCATGCCATGGCCCAGAGACCTGTGAAGATAGCCTGAAAATGTGCTGCACACTCCCACACAACATGCTTCTCATCTGTTTGGCTACTTTCCATCTTCTTGAGATGTAAGAGAAGGCAGTGAGCTTTGTGGGACCTTGCTTCTCCTATTTCATGGAGCAACCACGACTACTACTGGAGATTTTCAACTTACCAAACCCAGAGTTCTTTCAGCACACATTGCATAAATGCACATGTTGGATCACCATACATTAAGGAGAAACATGCTTGTATGGGAGACTCTCAGAAGAGAGGTCACTCCTGGGAATTCATCCATACACAAAGACAGATGACTGCTGATGTTGCCTGGAAAGACTGACCTGGAACAGAGACTAGACAGAGCAAAAGGAGTAAAATAGGTATTTATTGAAAGGATACACCTTGGGCAGTTCAAGAGCCTGGACAGGGCTACACCCAAATCAAATCCAAGATGGATCCCAGTCACAAAGTCTTTACACTTATAGAAGTTTTGGTTCATCTACATATTGGAGTCAATTATCCAACCACAGCCCCAGGCTATGAAGTATCAGGCCCCTGGCTTGCCCCCTTTTCCTCGCTGATGTTTATGCTTTTTGGGTAATGGGTGTCCTTGATTCTGTAGCCAGGAAGGGATTGTTTTGTCTAAGTACCCTGTGAAGAGAACTTACTAACACCTAATATGAAGTTTCAGAGTTACACACTAAGCAGCAGAGATTCTGAAAAATATAAAAGCTAAAACCCAAGGCATCACTGAGATACTGTTTTCAATTCTCCAACCACAAAACCTTCTGGGAAGAAAAGGTAGCTTTCCTTCAGCAGCTCTTTGTGCTCCTGGTGGGGG
Source organism: Toxostoma redivivum (assembly GCA_013397375.1). Lineage (NCBI taxonomy): Eukaryota > Metazoa > Chordata > Aves > Passeriformes > Mimidae > Toxostoma > Toxostoma redivivum. The sequence continues at coordinate 305,185 of VXBI01012219.1, read as the reverse complement.
AGAACTGCTCACCTTGACCTTCTCATTCGAGCCATGGTTACTCTTGGGAAACAAATGAAGCAGTGAGTTAAGTAAAGGAAGTAGCTGCTGTTTTTTTCATTCTTTTTTTGGTGAAGAAAGCTGAAGCCACCATTGTGATTTCTGACTGGAGGCAAGACAACCTCAACAACCCATGCCAGTGATTGACTGCAACTTCTCACTCTCAGGTAGAGAAAAGGTCCTGGGTGAAGTCTGTAACCACAGCCAGGCTGAAACTTGGGTTCTGCTGTCTTTGGGGACTGACCAAGATTTCAAACAGAGCTCTGGAGAAGAAATCAGGGTAAAGATGAGAAGATACTTAAAGCAGTAAGATTCAATGCATTTCCTTGTCCATCTGAGCCATGACCCAGTAGAGGTTGAGTACTGAATTGTACCTCCAAAATGTTTATTAATCAGAGTGATTGTCTATCTTGCCACTTCTAGATATCCAAGATATTTCTTTTTTCTATTTCCATGGTAGTGTTTTATGGAACTCAGTAAAGATAGAATAATTTAGGCTGAAGTACCTGAATCATATTTAGTCATCAAAATCAATGAACTGATTTTCAGAGATGCTAGTGATCTCTCAGCTCCTATGGAAAAAAAAGAAGCTTGTGTTTGTTTGAAATTTGAATAGATATTTTCTATTTTTATTCATTTTGTTCCAGTAAACCTTTATCCACTAAGAATATGTGGGTTGCTAGCTGTTAATTATCATGCTAAGAGTATTCTGCTAAAGATGGTCTGAAAACTTGTTTTCCCACTTACTGATTAATCTAATTTGAAAAAATGTATTAAGACTATTTAAAATAATTGTGACATTGATACTTTATCTAATTCCCAGTTTAAGAGAAGCAGTCAGTATCCTCTTTCTGCATGAGCAGATGAAACTGTATATTGCCACCCTAATTCTCCAGTTCTGTGATTGGATTTCTTTAGCCTCTTAAGCTTAACAACAGTGCTTTCCATATGGAAAGATTTAGTATCCATAAAGGTCTTCCCCATAATGTGCTACTACAGGAGGAGTTCCTACATCCCTCTGAAGAACATGTGTTTCTTACAGAATTCTTAAGTGCTTAAAGGTAACTAAGATTCAAAAACTCAGGTCATCTGAAATGGCACAAAGATAGCTACAAAAGTGCAACTTCCTCTTTTTATTTTCCACTACTCGAGGTTAAAAAAGTGCCCCTTCTACAGAAGACTTACATCAGTGAGCAGCTGTAGGCCAAATACAAGGACAGTTTTTTCATAATTTTCCTGTTCTTTTATTAACACAATTGGTTTAAGCACCAACCACTGCATTAAAAATAATTCTAACTTGATTGTGCCCTTCTGTTTCAGTCAGGAGTGTCTACCATATGCTTGACAGAAAGGGACAGTATTCAATGGTAGAATATTTGAAATGCGTCCAAAATTAGCCTTCCTGTTTCTTACACTATTAAAAACAATTCTCTCCTGCTACTCAATGCAATTTACAGGAGGCACTTGGAATAAAACAACCTTGAATTTTCTTATGACACTAACTTCCATCATGATAAATCTCAAGGTGAGAGTAAACAGCAAGATATGAGCCTCTTTTACAACCATGTTTCTGAATGACATTATAGTCAGAGATGTTCTTTATAGTCTCTGCTGAAAAAAAATGCACTGAATTTTATTGGCAGCATCTCTCTGACAGATGCCACTACTGTCCTTGTTTAAACCAGCATTAAAACATTAAATATAACTTGAAGAAAAGGTCTAAGAGTTTTAAGAGTTTTAAGTTATAAGCATTTGCATTTAATGAAATACAAAAATAAAAGAAAGAAAATTACCCAGAAATTAAAAATGAAACTCAGGTTTGCTAAAATAAAAATTCTGCATTAAATGTATATTGTGTGGGGTGCTGAATTGCAGAGATTAATACAAATATGGGTAAAATGGAATCGTTTGCAAAATTGATGAAAGTTCGAATTGTACATGCCAAAACCCCACTTTCTGTCTTAACCACTCAGTAAGTTTAACTTTTTTGATATCTACTTTTAGCACTGTTCTTTAGAAGCAGAGACAACTATTTAGAAACAGTTTTACAAGACAGCACCATACCTATAATAAAGATCACTTAAGAGCTCCTTCCTAAGTATTAAAATGCTGCAAACAGAAAAGATATTCTTCCTTTAAGAGCATAAAATGGTGTTCTCTCTGATCTGTCACCTCTGCGGTTATTGAGATAATTATCAGAGGTTATTACGTGGTTTGGAACAAAAATGCAAAAGTTCCCTGGTACATGTGTCCAGCCAAGCATTAATTAGTCTGAGTGCTTCAGATTCTTGCTTTACTTTCTGTCTTCACTCTTCCTATGGTTGCTTAAGTGAGATTTTCTGTGGTGATGTGTTGGATCCTGCGCAAGTCTGATTTTAGCTTTCTGAGGCATCATCCTGCAGTCAGGACCTCTCACACAGATAGTTGTGCCAGCAGCAAGGCTGTGGGCAAGTAGTGAGAAGTTCTGGAAATTTCTGTGGAGCTGCCACTGAGGAACTCACTTCCGTGAAAGATAACAGCCTCTAAAAATCCCAGATCAGGGACCTGAATAGGAATGGCTTTAGATATCACAGACCCAGTTATTGCCTTATCTGATCTGATGGAAAATTCTGTGATGTTGGTGGAGTTTTGCTGTGCAACAGGAGCCACATGTGGCCATGAAAATGCTTGTCCCATTTATAATGCTGCCAGCAACATTGAATCCCAGCACTGAACACGATTGGCACAGAGGGTATATTATATAGGGTATATTATTTGTGTAACGTTTTTGTAGCATGTTCAGTAGTGACATGCTTACCCATTATGAACAAAAACACACTTAGGGAATGGACCAGTAATTCTAAGTATTTTGACCTCCACCATCTTGATAGGTATTCAGTAAATCTGTACTGAAGTAGAATCAAGAAAGCTGTGCTTTCTCACCAAGAAATCTTTCTTCTGATACTGCATTAAAGAGCTATTTATATATAGCTCTAAGGCAGTAAGAGGTAGAAAGCAACTGCTTACATCAATAAGTCATTAGCAGCAATTAGGACAGAACAAAATTGGCATCTGGCTATTCCAGATAATGATAGAAGAGATGTATAATTGTAAAAACCATGAAAATGTAAAAGAAGTATTGGAAATCCATACTCAGTGAACTAACACAAGCAGCCTGAGCACAAGCTGCAAAAGTCATTGGAATTTGACAAGCCTTTTTGAGCAGCACAGTTCTGAAAGCAGAGAAAAGGCATATGAAGTGTGAAATAGTCTGTAAGTTAATAGCTGATAGACTGCCTGGTCTTTTCCCAAGTTCCCTTATGAGGTCTAAATAATCAGCAGCAAAGTGAGTGCAAACACAGCCTGTTTCCTCTTGCACTGGAGTTACTGCATTGATGTTAAGTGAACAGCATTTTGTTAATAAGAGTAAAATTTGGTCTACTGTGAGAAAATAAGGCACAGATGAAACAATACCCCTTGGCTAAATACAGCAAATCAAGTGACAGAGTGGTGTTGATACAGCTTGCAAGTGCAATCAGGTGAGAACTTCAGGAGGTGGGACAGGTACCCAGCATACTTCAGTTTAAATAAATAATGCAGTTCAATACACTGCATTTGGGTACCTTCCTACTAGAAATAATTTGCAATAATTCAGTGGATCTCATGCATGTATCCTTCATACATGAAGTGGCCAAAATCCTCCCGAAATCTGGAAATTTGGTTGCTATTCATGGGGTATTTATTACACCTTTACTAACTGTGGAAAACAACATGACTTCTTCCTACTATGTAAATAACAACACTGGTATTTTTGCACTTAAAAAATCTAGTGGCTTTTCATGGGCAGAAAATTAGCTGTATTTTTCTAGCTGGCATCCCAAATACTCTGAAAATCCACAGAAGTGACTGCTAATGAATATGGCTTTAAGAGGTCTAATTTCAGTTCTGTGTGTGTAGTACCCAGTCCTGCTGCTGTGACTACCCCTGATGGATGGAAAGGCAGATGCCTGTGTGGCTGGAGGCACCTTCAGGGGCCTTCCTGCAGGTCATTAACCCTTTTTCGGCCCACCCTGATTGGAACTACCAGCATCTATCTGTCACATATATGCACATATGTGGATGGAGCAGAAAGTGCTCCCAAAACAATCTCCCTGAATCCCTAGAAAGGCCCCCATGGAGAATAATTTCATAGAGATAAGAAACTGCTGGCCAGGTGACGATTTAGAAATGGAATGTAGACTCCCTGTTATCTCTTTGTAATATTATTGGTCCATTTTTTCTTAGCATTAATAGGCTGACTTTGAATGTAAAATCCCTTAGGGATTGGTTAAGTTTAGAATCCCTTTAGTAATTGGTGCAAATTGTAAAACCCCTAAAAGATATATAAACCCCTGGAAACTTTTAAACATTGGATGCATTAGTAGGATCCCTTTGTAGCTAATAAACTGCAGATTTGTGCTTGCTGCGTGTCTCGATCTCTTCACTCTGCCGGTTCAGGGAGCTCGGCAGGCCAAGGAACAATCTGAGCACGGCCAGCCGGGTCTGTGTCGCTGGGGGCTGCAAAGCAGCCTGGGGACCCCCGGGACCCCCCAAACCACCAGTGACACACATATGCAACAATAGCACTACACACAGAGATTTTTTTATTTATAGCATCATGTGAGGCATAAAGCACTGTCAATTCAATGTGAGGCTCAAACAATGGTGTCACAAAAGAGGAATGTGCTTCAGCTTAAGCAGGCTGTGCCCCTGTGGTGTGATTTGAAGGCCACTGAAATAGCTAGAATGAGTATAGTCATTTCCAGTGGGCTTTGGAGCTCTCTTCTGGTTGTGTCTGTGAAGTCCTGAGTGTGAAGCAGAGTGGCATTTGTGGGGTTCTATGTGCTTATGATTATAAATATAATCCTTCGTTCAGATGCAGTGATGCTGAAAGCTGTAGAAATCCCCTAGGTTCATATAAAGAGTAAGGCTGTTTGGTAAAAAGGAGATTCTTTTTCCCTTAAAATACTACAAAAATGTGTTATTTCCATTTATTTAAAAGCAGCTTTCCAGCAGCCAGTGGATATTTTTATTGATGGAGTATCCACTGAAGTATGGCAATTTCCTGATTCCAAATTGGTTTTTCTCCTCCAATGCTATCAGGTTGCTTTTATCTCAAAATGTTTTCCTGAGAAGACCAGTGACATTTTTTGGCTTTTACAGCTACAGAAACTCAAATCCTCAGAATTTCATCCCCATGAGCTATCCCTGGTCCTACCATATTTCAGTTCAAAAACACTTAGCCATGCACCCTTGTGTTCACTGCACTTCCCAGTGGATGGCTATGAAATGAACTCCTTTAGGAATTAGCTCTTCTGAGGAGCTGTCACTGATGTTTCTGAAGATGTGATGTGACCAGCAGGGCAGGAGGGGATTCTCCTTTCTACTCTCATGAGATCCGACCTGCAGTGCTGCATCCAGCTCTGGGGCCCTAAAGAAGAAGGACATGGATCTGTTGGAGTGAGGGCAGATGAGGACAGTGAAGATGATCAGAGGGATGGAGCACCTCTTCTGTGGAGACAGGCTGTGAGAGGTAGGATTGCTCAGCCTGAAGAAGAGAATGCTCCGGGAAGACCTTATAGCATCTCCCAGTACCTAAAGGTGGCCAACAGGAGACATGCAGTGATAGGACAAGGGGAAATGGCTTCAAACAGAAAGAAGAAGGTTTAGATTAGGTATCAGGAAGAAATTCTGTACTGTGAGTGTTGTGAGACACTGGCACAAGTTGTCCAGAGATGTTGTGCTCTGTCCCTGGCAGTGTTCAAGGCAAGGCTGGATGTGGCTCTGAGCAACCTGGTCTAGTGGAAGATGTCCATGCCAATAGCAAGGGGGTTGTAACTAAATCATCAAGGTTTCTTCCAATCCAAATGATTCTATGATTTATTATTATATTTGTTATCTGGCCTCAAACTATTAATACATTCACACTGTAGCAGAGGGTACTTGTATTCCGGTTTGTAAATGAAAAATTAATTCCAGAAAAGTTATTTCACTATTTAGCTTGCTGTCTAGCTAGGAAAAAAAGAATGAAGAAACCAGCTATCTTATTTTATGTACAAAGCCAAGCACTTGACCTCTGATACTCTGAATTTTTCTCAGTGTGGATCTTTCTCCTTCTTTCAAAGCTTCCACTCTGTGCCTAGCCAAGAACTGGAGAATACATTGATCACAGATCCAAAAACCTATAATTACCTCCTCAGAGTAGACATTTCTTTATTTTCTTACATAATGGAAAATTTCTTCTTTCCCCCGCCTTGAAATATCTTTCCTCTTATCTTTTTGCCATCCAAATTTCCAAAATGCAGTGTGGCCTTTTATTTTGAAACTATCAGTCATGATGTGAAACCATTTCATTTGCAGGTAATTAAATTAATTAACTTAATTGCACAGATAATGCTAATAAAAGTATCAAAGCTTTCACAGCTTTGAGTTGCAGAGTAGGAGTTGCAACGTTTTGAACTGAATTTTGTACCATCACTGTCCTACCTATACTACATATGTAGGAAAAGTCATGGGGAAAGAACCTTCAAGGATGTAGTGAAGTCTACATCTGCCCAGTCTGAGAAATGTGTACAAGAATTAAATACAAGTACGGCTTTGTGCTTGCTGCTGACAGACATTGCTGGGTCGGGAAGTTTGGTTTGCATACAGGAGATGAAAGGTCTCATCTACCAACCCTGAAACAGTAATTTAAACTAAACATCTCTGATGCAGGCAAGCCATTATTAATTTGCTATATCATCAGATTTATGGACTTCTACATTTGTCCATCAAGTGAAGATTTTAACAAAGAGCTTCAGTTTTACGATGACAAGTAATGAAAGCATAGAGAATGTGTTCTTTTGGGAAGGAGTAAAAGCACTGCCACAGGATTTAATGAGGTGATAATTGGTGCAGAGGATGCTCAGCAGACACAGGGCTCCACTCTTAGCTGTACCCTTTGCCCTGTGAATATATGTGGGGCAAAAGCCATGGAACTTCAGTCAAACATGAGGCCTAAATTCGAAATTCAAGCTGTCCTACAGCTGTAAGCATGGTGTAGCTGGGGATTGGGATTGGCCTGGGTGTGCAACACTTCACCCTTAATTCCTGGTCCCAGAGCTCTCAGCCAGCTGCTGCATGCATGAAACAAAGGTTTGTTCCAAGACAAGACACTGCCTTGTAAGGAAGGCATTGCCATAACTCCCAGCCCCTACACAGCAGAGCTGTTTGGCATCTGCTGCAGGAGCCATCCAAAAGTGTGAGACTGGCCTGGAGATTCCCTGGGCAGCTTCTGGTGTGTCTGGATAGACTGACAGGCAATATTTATGTGTTAGATGTGTTGATTAACCTGGTCAGGAACCTGGCCATCCAAATGACTCACCCAGGCCATTTCCACTACAGAACTGACCAGACTGTGCACAGGTAAGATACTTGTGAATAGTGGAAGTTGTGCAAATGCAGAAATGGGCATACAGTCAGCATTTGGTATGAAGTCAAGTTACATATTTTGTGCATAATTTAATATTATCAGTACAAACAGACCATACATGTGCTGGAGTGGTCATGCAGGACCAATGCTGAGATGGATCCTAAAACATGAGCAGAAGTTTGGGGGGGCCTCACCAGGTCCAGCTGAAGATGCTGTTGAAAGGATCCTCACAACAGAGGCTCCCATCACCATCTGGACAGTAACCAACCATGCTGTTTGAGGGATTGGAGCATTACCCCATGGAAACAACCCCTCAAATCGATTTAGTTTCAAGAAGTGCTCTGGGAGTGTCCATTCAACAGTGGTGCAATGCTCCTGAGGCACTGACAGAACTTGCAGAGAGCAGCCCCCAACACACTCAATACAAAGAAAGAGAAACACGATTTCAACTCTATTTGAGAAGCTGTCCTTATCATAGAAAGCAAAATAGCCTCCATCTTACTCCTGATACTCCTGTTTTGGACTTCAGCTCTTGTGCTAGTGCATATTTAATTCTTTTACTGGAAGTGGGATCTGTAACAAATATTTTCTGCCTGCTTATAGGTATCATGTGGTGATTAAAAAGTCTCCCAACAGGGAGAATTGAATCAAATCTTATAATGGATAATTAAACATGGATCCTTCATATCTCAGGAGTCTATCTTTGTAACTTTGGGTAAGATGTCTTGCAATCTTCTCTGCCATCTTGCTTGGGACTCCTCTTACTTACTAATGAGAGTCTATTACTTACTACTTAAGAGCTAGGAGCTCATGCTGCCCCTTGTAGGGTGCATTTTGAAGGACAAATTCATATCTGTTTTAAACACTTCTCAAGACTTTTGGTGATGGAATGTTTGTGCCCTTGATTACTTGTTCCATTGATTAACTATTCCTCTAACTAGACAGTTTCTTGCTCAGCTTTCTCTTTTGCTGCAAATTGTCCTAATCTGCTGCTTGTCCTTGTTCTCTGCACACCCTCTGCAATATCACCTTTCTTCTGCCTTTCTACCAGTCTGCTAAGCTAAGTCAAATATTTCTGTCATGCTCTACAGAAAATATTTTCAAAGTGCCACTTTTCTTAACACCAAGTGGAAGGTCTTTATCTCTGGATATGTGACATCTAAACCAGGACACAGCACTCCTTGTCAAGGTTCAGGAGTGCTGATGAGAGGAGAGCTACTGTCCATTTTCCAGGTTTGAAGGTGCCTTTCTGGCAACAGCATGACATCAGTTATGTTTAGATTACAACTCCCTGTAGCCACCTTTTCTGCTGTGTTGCTGCCCAGTTATTTTTCCCTTTTCATTTTTTTTCTTTCCAAGTGCAGCACTTTTTGCTCTTATCTATGCCACACTCCATCTTTCCAACTTCAGGTCACTTCTCCAATGTATTATTTTAAATTCTAACCCTCTCAAGTGCTTTCAGTTCCCCTGTTCATTATTTTCACATTTGAGTACATCCATGCTTTTTTTCATTTAGGTTGCTAATGGGGGTATGGCACAGTACACCCCACTGTGTGTGATACAGACTGTGTGCATTACTGAAAATTGAGTGCAATCTTAGAGCAATTACTACATTCACCTTTATTGTGTTTGACTCCACTAAATTCATACTCATTTCATAACTTCATTGAAAAAACAGAGCTATACAGACTAGACAGTTGAAAACAAAATGTGATTGTGAGGACTGGATGGCCAAAATGCTTATTTGGTCAGATTTTCAACAATAAAACATTAAGCAAGCTTTTCCTTAAAATCTCACCAAATCCTTGGCAAAACCTCGAGTTTCAGCAGTGCAAAATCTGTTGGAAAATGGGGCTGACCTCTTCATACTTTACTAACAACACTTTATGCCTGAAAAGCTATTACTTGCTATCACTGCTGCAGTTATATTTTGAAATCTCCAGAATGTATTTTACTTTTCATGTATTTTCATAAGATCTACTACAGTTGAGCATCTCTCTCGACATCAGTGTAACAGAAAGAACTGTTATCCACATACTTCTCTGAATAATTCAGGAAAACTTGGCTCAGTAAAATCTGGGACTCTGGCTACTGTTAAAGTTATTGCTGGCTCAGGTTACTAAATTTTTTAACTCCTTGATAAGTCATTTGAAACATAAGCTTTCCAGACTGTTTCAGTTTATTACTCTTTTTAAGTGAGCAGATCTAAATTAGAATCTCCTCAGATCAATAGCTCATTTTTATCACAGGACATTTGAACTGTACCATATAGATTAAATAAATCATCTTTCACTGCACTCAAAAGTTTTAAACTGCAGATCTGTGGTGTAGAACTGCCGTAGATTGGGTGCTAGGAAAATGATATATTACAGTTGTTTCTCCTTACCTATGGCTCTTCCTGAAAAAGTGCCGTGTTCCAGCACAGTGATTATTTTAATTGCAGATGTTTCCTCAAACGGCATGATATATTTCTCTCTCTTAAAGCAGGCTGTTTACTTTTACATTACAACCAGTGTTTTCTCACTGGGTGCTGCTCAGATTATTTACACCATGAAAAACACTAAGTAATGTGTTTGACTCCATGCGATCTTAACCAAAAGGAATGAGGAGATTCAAAGTGGAAGTTAAAATCACAGCCATGTCTTGGGCAGTGTACAAATCACAGGATCATGGAAAATTCATGCTGGAAGGCACTTCAGGAGTTCTCTATCCCGTCTTCCTGCTCATATCCAGACTGAATTTCTCTTTCTTTTTTTTTTTTCATTTTATGCTTATTATCTCTCATCCTCCCACCAGACACGCAGCTGTGAAAAGCCTGGCTTCATCTCTTTGATGAACTTGTGAGCATCAGGAGCTACTTTTAGGTACATCCCAAGTTCTTTCTTCCCCAGGATGAACCAGCACTGCTCCCTCAGCCTGTCCTCACATCCTCACAGGGCTCCCATCCCAGGCATCTTGCTGGCCCTCAGCCAAACTCCCTTGTGTTAATTGATGCCTTCCTCTGGATGCCTCCCAAAGATGATCACTCTTTGATTTTGATACTGCTGCCCTTCATGTATTAAGCCATTATATGTTGTCTGCTGATCAAGAATAGCCACAGGAAAAGTCATTACAGGGATTTCAGAGGCAGATGACATAACATTGCATAGAACCACTTGAACATTTTTTCTGAAACACCTTTTTTTTCTAAAGCAAAATAGCCCTTTTCATAGCAATTTTTCATTCGTTTCCTTTTACTTCTTTCAATAGAAAAAATTCTTGAGTGCATAGGAGATTTTTTTCCTTTATTTTGCCTAATTCATGATATATATATATGAAAATAAAGGATCCTTAATCTCAGTTTGAAGTATAATTCTTTTGAAACAAATCAACTTCTTTGCAGACCCTGTAGATAAGGTGAGGAGCCCTGTGAGTTTCAGGGCAGAAGGAAGCCTAATATAGAGGGATCCTGCAGTGCCAAATGAGCAGGAACATGTACTCACCACCCAGCAGGTTACTGCTGTGGAGCTGCAGCCACCAAATCTCCACAATTAACCCACTCTCAAGGCCTTGACCTGAGTCTTTCCATGTGGTAAGTGTGAAGGGCAAAGTCTCAGAAAAATAACAGATACAGACCAATATTCCCCCATTTTCTTGGGCACAGGTGTTAAAAATTAAGTCCTGAGGCCTTTATCCAGGACACCATCTATTACCCTGGTCAAACATGGTTCCAAGAAAGTATTTAGACTCCTATTAGAAAGCAAGAATAACTTCCAAAGGTTTTCGCTGTGCTATCATTGTTTCTGTTGGACTTCCAGCTGTATATTACAAAATTGCCATGGCAACCACAGGTAGGTATCCACATCTGCGAGTTCCGTGCTAAATCAATTGCAGATTGTGTACATATGCACTTTAATTCATTAAACCAAGGTTTCATTGTGGTTTGTCCTTCACCAGCATTATTTGGTATTTTCATTATTGCTATGAACAGAGGCATACGGGATGTGTTTATTAATTTTTCAGATGACCTCCATCTGGAAAAGGTTACCTGAAGGACTGAAAAATAGGATTGGAATTCAGAATACTTTTGACAAATTGAATAAATAATTAAAACAGAAAAAAAAAAAGATGCAAATAGATTGAGTAAAAAGTATTTATACACAGGTAGTGGCAATTGTCTCCTCAAATATGCAATAGCAAAAGTAGGATAAGCACCAGGATAACAGAGGGAGATCTGTCTGGGTGGAGAGGGTGCTTAGTAAATCACCAAATGAAACAAGGTAAGTAACATTATCTTGTTTCCAGAGACGTGTCCATTGCCATGAGATATATAAGCAGGATTTTGTCCATGTGGCACGTGGTGGAAATCTTTCTTCTTTCAGCACTGGCATGGCCCCAGCTGGAACATGTGCCCAGCTGTTGATGCTCAGAAGCAATCCAGCCTCTGGTGAGGGTCCAGGGGAGTCCAAAGCAACAGCCCAAAGGAACTGGAGCTCTTTGCTAAAAGAAAAGAGAGGCACAGCTGTGGCTTCTAATATATAAAAGGTAGCTGTAGAGAGGGAAGGAATTAATTCTCCATCATGAAATAATGGCTTAAATTACAGTGAGGTTTAAGTTAGGCATTTGGAAAAGCTTTCTAATAGCAGAAGTAATTAAGCACAGAAATAGACTGCATGAGGAATATCCATCATTGGAGGTTTAAAGAGGAGGCTGTGTGAGTGTACAGGAATGGGCAGCCCAGCCATGGGGCTGAAAAGGGGGAAGTGTTGTTCTGATTTGGGTCCTAGCAAGAGGAGAAGATTTACATTTTCTGAAGGCAAATCTCATGACTATAACACACTGCTGTCTGTATAGCACTGGCACAAGATGACCTGGAGCAATTTCTTAATTTATTGATGTGTGCAAACCCCAAGAGAAGGCCTGTTTTTACAGATGGCACCTCAAAATGTTAAAACACATGGAACAGGGAATCAAAGCAAATCCTCTGATTCAGCCCTTGGTAGGAGGTCAGCCCAGATGCTCTGCAGGAATTGAGGTCCAGCTGATGCTGCAATGTTCTGGCACTGATATGCAGAAAAAGCCAAAAAGCTTAGCAGATGAGTGCTACCAACCTTTGTAATAATCAGCATGTTCTCACTTAGATGCCTTCCTAACAGATTTTGCTTAGATCAAATTTTTATTGGTGTTTGAAAACCCCAGATAGTAGGGGACAGTAGAGGGGGGCTGGTGAAGAAGTTTGCTCTAATAGGAGCACAAACTTATATTTTACCAAATCAGCTCATACATTGATATCCTACTGATATCTACAAAACCCAAATGCTTTTAAAGAGAACACTAGATCCAAATTTATCAACAGAGTTCTAATATTAGAAAAAGCAGGAGCCAGAGTCTTTAAACATCATATTAAATGCAAACTTATCCATATTCACCAGCTTGATGCTACCCCTTGTATCATCAGGTAGCTCAGGGACTTGATTACAGTCATCATGACAATGCTATAATAAAAGATTATGAATAGCTTGTTGCTGACTTGGGAGCAATCTGGAAATCTCATCTCATAAAACCAGCATTCAGTCTCTTTAAATTTATTATATTAAAAACATTATAAAAACTCTCTGCGTAATTTTTACTGTGCTCCATACACAAGAGAGCCATTATTTAACTCTTCATTTAATTTCCAGATGCTTCATATGCACCATATAAAAGGTACCCAGAGAATCCAGGCGGGAAACAGACTTATGGGAGGCAGCTCAAAGGTATGCATGTGTGGAAAATGCCATTAAAATTATAGCTTATCTAGCGTGCTTTGCTTCCCTAAACTAGAAGTATTTCAACTATTTCCACAAGTTTAGCTTCAGGCTGCAATGTTGATGTCCCTTCAAGTTGTCTGGGAGTCCAGGTGGGTGCTACCTGGGGATCACATAAGTGCTGCACCTCTGAGATGCTAGATGCAGAGTCCCTCTGTGTTTTCTGCCTTGAAAGACACCCAGTGTGTCCCATTTGGACCCCTTACATCATGGGTACATTGCTGCATGCCATAATGCAGTGCAAGAGCAGCAGTCTTTGAAGTCCCAGCCCCAGACTTATACTGGATTTCTCAGTTTTTCTTTAGCAGAAAAGAGAGAGAAAATATGTGGCTGCAAAGAATGTCTTACCCAGTGGCAGTTTCCAGGAGACAGAGCAAAGAGAGCTCCCTCCTACCAGGAATTTTCAGGAATGCCGTCCCTGTGCATACCTGGAATGTGCACACCTGGCACAGGTGTGGCTGGGGAGCTCAGCTGCCCTGGCCCTGGCCCCTGAATGCATTGTACATACTCAGAAACTAGAAAGGAAGTAGGCAAAAAACCATCTCACCTCTTCAAAATCTCAGTGTTCTTGAACCTCTGAATTGTGAGCCCTGGTTTCCTCCCTCTCAGTAATACACATTCTTGCAAAGAAAATTTTGGAAGTTGTGGAAGAAAGAAAAAATGCTTGAGCAATGGCCAGTATGGCCCAGGCAAGAAGGATGTGAGCACTGCTTCAACACCCACCACAATTTGACAGGCTTGAGAAATCCTGATTGCTGGGAAGCAAAACACAAATTGTCCCTGCAACTGCTTTTACCAGGTTGCTCTGTCCTTTTCCTAATTCAAACTGCAATTATAGAGATGATAAAATGGAAAATAAATATATATGCAGTAGCTCAGAAAAACCAATTAGTTTTGCACTGGTGAGAAATAATGCAGAACTCCTTGTGTTTTTAACAAACTGGCTCTCAATATATATTGTAATATATCTTCATGACCCAAATGTACTTAGGAAGAGCATGACAATGAAATGTATGTTGGAGGTGTAATAAAGGAACTAATGCAGTAAAGTTACTATATTTTATTAGTAGAAGAAAACAATTAAAATTATATCCAGGTAGTAACTTAGGAGCCAAATGTCATAGTTGTCTCTTTTGCTGCCGAAATATGTGTACTCTCTTCCTAACAGTCTCTTTCCCCAAGGAAAAATAAATGTATCTAAGAAATACTTGTTAGCAATGCAATTACAGGCTTAATTCCCCAACCAACTTCAGACATCATAAAAACAAAACCAAGCAGAAGCCCTTTGCAATTGCAATGGAAAAGAGACAGAAAACCACTAAGTGCTCAGAGAAAGATAATATATTTTTATAACAAAAGCTGGCACAGTCTTTGACAATAACATTTGAGATGACATTAGCATTAGTTTTTCAAATGCACTGTCTTTTTCTTTTCAGCTACAGCCTAGAATGAAAAATTTCTTCCGAGATTAGACTGTGCTACTCCTGGACAGGACTTTTGGGACACTCAGATACCACAATAGCTTGCCATACTCTCAGAAAAGCAAAGTGACTTGGTATCAAAATAACATTTCTTGGCACTACTTCTGAAGGCCTGGTCTCTCCAAGGAACTTAATGACAGCTGGGTTATTTGTACAATGAAGGTTCAGCTGCAAGACCTGAGACGCTGGGAAGCTGATTCAGAGCACTTCTGGTATATTCTCCTTATGAAAATGAGATAAAGATAAAAGTTTGAATAAATAAGATAAAAAGGACAAAAAAAGCTAAACCCTGCTTTCCCCCTTTCCCCCATCCCACCATACAGATTAGACCCATATCCATATCACAGCTTGGAGAAAAAAAACCTTCAAGAGGCCTTGCATGGGCCAGAGGAAGTTTGTAGCTGTGCAAGGCTCATGTTTGTGGTGTCCTTCAGGATTCCCATGCTGGGGTCCAGGTTCATCCCTATCTCCTCATCTATTTACAGTGTATTCCTTGCCCAGTCTGGCCACCCTGGGCTCTCCCACCATCCATAGCAAGGCTTTGAGCTCCTCCAAAGACTCCTGCCTTGGGAGGGGCTGTCTCATACCACTGGCTTCACCAGCAGAAACTCTGGACACTCTGGAAACTGCTCACGTGAGGAGTAGATGTCCTGACCTGAAGCCCCAGGTTCTGTAGAAGGATTTCTACTTGATTTGGTAGCAGCAAATACTTTTACTGTTGGAAGTAAAGGTGTACACCCAAGAATAGTACCATATTCCTTCTAGATCCCCACTCTCAATGCAAGTTTGAATTTCTTTGACAAGGGCCTCAGAAATCCTTTTTTTTTCCCCAATGACTTTGTGCAATCTAAAATACCCATCTAAAACATTGCAGATGACTTTTACCTCTCAGTCAGTTACTACCAAAAGTCTCCATTCTTCTGCGAAATTGGCAACAAATCCAAGATAAAAAATATTGATATTTAAAAATTCAGTATTTTAAAACATTGAACATTAACATACTTTTAATGATTTTTAAATTGGATCTAAATCGGGGTAGATATTTTTCTTTTGACATTCACTTATAAAGGGTTACTGCATGGATGGGTTCACAAGAAGAGGAAAGTGGATTTTCTTTCCATTTGTCTTGCTTCCAGCCTTGGATCCCAAAATGACAGATGGCTGGAAGGCACTGGAGTTTTACTGGGTGAAAAAGCATATTCTCACTACAAATGTAAAAACTGTAATAACCAAGCCCCAGAAATCACAAATGCCTGGATCCCTAGGCTGCCGGTGATGCAGTGCAGAGCTACTAAAGCTGATGCCAGAGAAAGGTAGAGAAACTCTCTGCAGATGATCTTCAGGATGTCTCATGGCTCATAAAAATGATCGACTTCAGTGGCATTTTCAATTAATAGATGCACTGATTTTTTCTCTGCACATTTAAGCTGTCAGTATCTACTCCCATAATGACAGGATGAGAGAGATTGGATTTTTTTCATGTTTAAAGTGTTGCTGATTACAGTTGAAATGGGATCAAGGATATGCCTTTTTACTAATGGAGATTTTGGATAAAAATGACAAGGAGCTTTCAGTTGCAAAAGCCAGTGCAATGCCTTACATGTCTGTATTGGATGTAAATCTTGAGAAATGTCCTTGACTGGGGTCATTAAAACTGGTATGATGGATTTGTGGTATTTTTAATGTAGGCTCAGAAACAAACTGCATTATTATTGAAAGCCTGAGATGAATTTATTGAGATGGTCTGAATAATTTTTCAGAAACAGAAATTCCACAGACAGCTGCTGTCTCTCTCTTAATGAGTTTCAGAGTCTGTGTAAAGAGGAAACCCAAGTCTTTGTGGATAGCTCAGAAGAGATTTCTTTCCATCGTGCCTCACAGCCTGTCTCCTGAGAAGCACAACCATCAGCACCGACAATAATAAACACAAAACAGAAGTCTAGATTAAATGCTGTGAATGATCTATGGCTTCGTTTTGCTGGTATGCACCTGAGGCTCAAGATTCTTTTCCAAAATGATGGAAACTCATCCATCTCACTAACAAAAGTTACATGCCTACAGTGATTCCAAACAGAAACTGGCTTTACCCGTAATCTTCTGAGGTGGATTTTAAATTTTCCTCAAATTGAAGGTGCTTAGACCTGATACTTTGGCTTAGCACCCTAGAAAAGCTGATAACTCCTGTAAATCAGGTTCCAGGTCAGGTTTATTTTTCTGATATCCTCAGCCTGCAACAGGATGTTGCTCTTCAGTAATTTCTGAAGGAAAGATTAGTTGAGATGCTTACAGAGACACTGCAATAATGGTGATATTTATAGGATGGGGAGCCAGCAGAATCTCTCACGGGATGTGAATTATAAGCCTGTGTCAGGTTCCAGGGTGCACAGCTGGAGAGGCCACCTTTGTTTTCCTCCTTTACTCCCTCTTGGCAGCAGAATAAAGTTGCTCCTTAGTGACGTTTCTGGGGTGGCAAGAAATGTGGCACTTCTGTTTTGTAAGATTCCTGCAAATGCCCTGTGTCCATACTACATATTCTTGGCCCTGAGTCTCTTCTCAAACCAGCGCTGCCAGACAAGCACATTTTCAGGTCCAGTAAGTGGCGTCAACTTTAGAAACATTAAAGAGCAACCTTTTGCAGTTCAGAAGAAGATAGGAAGTCCCAGGAATGAGTCGTAAAATCAATCTCTTCCACCTAATAAAGGTGCATAATTTGGTATAAGAACCTGGGAAAAGGCTCTCAAGGAAAGGGCATTAGAGCAGCAAAGATGGGCAGCACATTGTGGAAAAAACATGCATTTCTGCTGTGGCTGCTCAGAAAAATGCCTGAGATACAGTCAGCTCCCTGGCTCACAGGTTCCAGGGAAATGTTTGTACAGCTGACATGTGGGAGGCAACATGTGGATCTCTGTTGGCATAAGTCAAATTGTTTGCATTTATATGTACAAATGTACCACCTGTCCCCATGAATTTCAGTGTATGTGCTCTGAGAGCTGAGGGAAGGAAGGGGCAATCCCAGTTCATCATATTCATATTAGAGAGTACCTGTGGTAAAAAAGACTGCAGAATTTAAGTGCAGCCCCCCACTGCCTTGTTCTAATTTCTCCCACAAAAGCAGTGCACAGGTAGGGTTCTCACTCACAGTCTGCTTCTGCCAATAATATGGTAAAACACAGCCAGCACCAGTGCAAGATTTCCCATTAGTGCTGAAGCAAATGTCTGAGGTCAGGCTGTGAAAGAGGTGAGGCTGGAGGGCTTCTCCTCCCCTCCAGGGACTGTGGCCATCAATAGAACTTACAAACCGAATAAAGCACAAGTAACAACCTGAAATCCTTCCTGCTGAAATGAAGATTTCAATAACCTGTGCTGCAAATGGCAATAATGAGCAGCCTCTCCTGTTTTGAACCATTAGGAGAGAACATGCCAGGGGAAGATATCAGTCCTTAGAGTGATTGCTTAGATTAAAAGGCTTGCACAAAGCTGGAGTGAGGGATGTTTACTTTCCTCCCAAGCCAAGCATGCAGAAAGGCAAACAGGTGTTTGACAGTTTCCAGGCAAATCAGGCTGTTTAAATGATCTTGTTTCTCTTTTTTAGTGCATCCACGTGAGCTCCTTTGCACACATCGGAGTGTGCTCCGCTGTGCTGGACCCTGGCAGAGCACGTACCCCCTGCGTGGCCAAAGACTAGATCCAGCATCAAACATGGAAGGAAAAAAAAAAAAAACAGGGAGGGAGAGAGGGAGGCCCAGATCTCCAATCTGACATGCTCAGCAAGTTACTGGTTGGCATGGTAGTGACGCCACTGGCACTAGGAAAGAAGCTTTCTCTTGCAGTTTCTCTCAGAAGATTATTAAAACATTTTCATTTTTAAATATTTGGCAGAGACTTCTGCATAAGTCAAGAGGACATTTCTGCCCTTATCGCTTCAGACAGAGAAAAGAGAGTTTAAAGGGAAAAACCAAGCAAAACCCCATCGACTTTCTTCATGGCTGCAGAAAAGGGTCTTGAGAGAACTTGTCTTGTGAGCGAGAGGGACACCAAGAAGTACTCCTTGGCCCTAGACAGGTAACACAACTCTTTGTTTCCTTCACTGACATTTCTGTGTCAGAGCAATGTGAGATCACCAATCTGCCAACCAGCTGCAGGAGTCCAAGTCTGAAGAGTTTCACTGTGCATACATTTTACTACTTTCAAAATGTTTTGTTCAACTTTTTCCTTCCCAAACTTTCTTATTAGATATTTGAAGCATTTACTAGACAACAGTCTGATGTGTCTGTGATGGATTGAACCAATCTACTGTTGAAGCAAGTGTCTATTGCTATATACTTTATTAGCTTAGTAGATTTATTGTAGGATGCAAAACCTCACAGATTATGCTGCAATTTTAGGCTGAATTATAATTGTGCTATTGATACCATGTTTGGCTCAAAGCTCCTTCATGCTTGAAAGTCTAAATTATCCATTTCATTTGAAAGAAAGGTGATGCTTTATTCTTGTGGATGGTCTGTTTGGCTTAGAGATAATATACCTCTTGTGTGCCAGGGGTCCTGTGAGTAAATGCTTGCTTGAGTGAGGAAAGATCCTCTGAAAACATGAAATACTGTAGATGGGGTTGAAAAATGAGTATAAGTGTCTATCACAAAATAGTTTTGCAGTTTAACTTTTTTCATTCTTCCTCTTGACTCAAACTAGCAAGTATTTTTAAAAGAAAATTACTGCTCAGTTACATCTTAGCACCTCTTGACATTTCCATTATCTCATTGGTTTTCAGGTTATTTATTGCTTGGCTCTCTTAAAACATGTGGTACAGAAACTTGGCATAAACACTGTCTGTTCAAATGGAAATCTGTTTCTTCATGTTCTTATACTGGGGTCAGTGCCATCGTATTTTAGTCGTTTGAACGTCTGGGTTATTATTTAAATATTATTACATGGCTCCATAAATATAGATGGCACTGTCCAAAATGACTTCTGTGGTAATATTTATATTTCTAAAAGATCCCATATGATTCTGCAGTTCATTTTAGTTATTGAAGATGCTCAGTGTTTTTTGAAAGTTTGCAATTTTGTGGGCACAGCTCCAGTGCTTGAGGTCCTTTGGCCCCTTGCAACCTTTGGACACAAAGGACCTCTCTGGGCAAGCCCATTAAATAGTCCCCTGAGACAGGGACAGTTGTTAGGCTGCCTTGTGAGGAAGCATTTTTTCCCTGGATCACCAGTAATGGGGAATATCCCTGTTAAGCAGAAGGGTAGGATGCACACTGGGGACAAGAGTCCCTGGCAGCTGATCCTCCCATCTGAGAGGTGACACACCTTCTGGAGTAAATTTTTTTCTGATAATTATTTCTTAATTTAGGACTGAATTTAGGATTTAATTGCTGCAGCAATTACAATTGTTGGGCTGATGCTGCAGCTGCATGCAATAGCCCCTGAGCTGGAGGGTTGGTCCCAGGAGGGCTCTACAGTGATGGTCCTGAGGTGCTTGAATGATGGAGGTGGTAGCTCAGTTCTCCAAAATTAAGAAGACTTGTCATCCAGCCATGTGACTTTTGTGCTGCAGCTCCATTTTGCTTTTTCTGCCAGATGAAATTTGATTAACTGCACAATTTAATTACTTTGTTCCAGAAATAACTAGAAATGGGGGCTGAGAGCCAGAGTCTCCCTCCTGTTGGAAAGAGCTGGTAGCACAGGGGAAGCCCTTGCCCTGCTTCCCATTGCACCCAGCAGCTTGGGGTGCCAGCTCATGAGCCACAGACAGCCCATGAGGAGATTCAGCCCTCTGGGCCTGGGCTCACAGAGCAGCTGCCTTAAGCCAATAGTACAATAAGCTCATATTAGCCTTTGGTATAAATTATCACATTTTTCTGTCCCCCATGTGTAGTGTTAATGAGCAGCTGTAATGCTTTCAACAGAATTTATTTACACACAGATTGCTTATTTCTTTGCCATCCCCCAGCCTCTTTCTTTTTAATAAATGCCATCATTACAATACACAGGGAACAAAACTAGTTTTATCTTGACCATGTGAGGTAGGAAGCAAGAAAGCTGACCCCTTTCCCTGCACTCAGGGTTGTGGAGGAGAGTGCTTTGCACGTGCCAGACCTGTCTGTAGTCACTAGAGGCTTTGGATGCATTAAGGCTTCCCATGTCAAACTTGAAAGGTTTAAAAAGGGGTAGGCTTCAACTGAGCCCTTGGAAAGTCAGATCAGTTGTAGGTTTATAGGACAATTCATGTTGGGAGGTACCTTAAGAATGTCTCTGGTCCAACCAAGAGGTTGAATAATGTTGCTCGGGGTTGTCTCCAATCTAGTTTTGAAAAAAATTTCCCAGGATAGAAACCCCACAACCTTTCTGGGCAATGTGCTTCAATAGGGAATTAACTTCACAATCTTTTTTCCCCCCCTTATATTAAATCAGAACTTGTTTCAATTTATGACCAATGACCTCATCCTTCCTCCATATAGAGCAATTAAATTCCATCTTCTCAATAGCCTCCTCGAAAATATTGGCAGGTTGCATCTAGGTGCTCACAAAAAGTCCAGTTTCCACAGAAGTGCTCCAGCCTTTAATCATCCCAGTCACCCTCTGCTGAACCTGCACTGATTCACTGATCCTGCCTGTGCTAAGCACCCTGAAGCTGGACAGGATATTGTAGATGTGGTCTCACAAATCTGTCTGTCCCAGGTGCAGGACTTTATATTTGTTCTTGTGAAATTAGATGGCTCCCGTCGAGCTCTTCCTCCAGACTCCTCATGGCAGCCTTGCTCTCCAGTCTATCAGCTGCACCTCCAGGTTGGCATCATCTGCCAACATGATCAGGGTGCCCTACACCTCCTCCTCCAAGTAACAGAGGAAGGCATTACACAGGATGGGTCTCAGGACAGAACACCACTTCCCACCAGACTTGAAGAAGGTTATGAACCATAATGGTTACAAGGTCTGAAGCTGAGCACTCAGAACCTCCTGCTTCATGCAAAACGTGTTGTCCATAAGTCATACATCATGTATCTTTAACTTAGGTCTGAACTAAGATAGTTTTGTATGGTCTTTTCACAGTCAATGGCGGTATTAAAAGAGAATAAGTTCTAATGACTAATCAATAATATTCTATTTTTTTCTATTTGTTATCACCTATATAGTGATCTAAATAACCCTTTATCATGGTCTAGGTAATGGCTTGACCAAATTACTCAAGTCTCCATGAATGAAGACAGGCCAGAGTCTTTTACTTCTTGCTGGCAACAGATCACTGTAATATTGACCAGAAATAATAAATATCCCGCTTCATAAATCAGTGGATTTGCATCTGATTGTGCCAGCTACGCTATGAGCTAGAGTTTGGGTTGATCCACTGTGGATTTCTTATTATGTTCTTTATCTGTCTTTATAATGGGATTTTGAATACCATTACACAAGTGAAACTCAAGGCTTTAAGTCTCAAAGTTTTGATTTTTATTTTGTCTCTGAGACAAGAGACAAGGCGGGGAAAAATCCCAGGGGTGGGCAATGCTGAAAACAGGAAACTTGTGTGAAAATGTTAGGGTTTGTCTTCATGGAAAACTTTTTAACACAGAGCATTTACCTGTAGATATTCCTATCTATAGGCCTTAGACTCCTAATTGGTTCCTGTCTGCCAGGCTCATACCACCAGGCAAAAAGTTTGAAGCGAACCTGGGGGATGATTTCTTCAGATGAAGAGTGATTTTCTATAGCAAGCACATAAGGAACATTTTCTTCTTTTTCTCCCTTCCCGCAGGCAATATGAAAACTCTTAGGAGATCAAAGAGTCCTCATCAAATAAAGGTTTTCCACCACTCCTTTTTCTTTACAGAATCAATGCTCAGGAAGATGATAGGTGTTTCTTGTGATTCCTGGACTGTTTTAGCAGTGGTTGTCTCCTTTGTACTGGCTTGCCAGCCGGCCCAGTAGCACACAGTATCTTACAGCAAACACAATCCCATTGCCTTTGCCCCCTTGCAGGTGACATTAGGACCCTGCAGAAAGGGCTGTGTCTGCCCAGGACTGGCCATATGCCATCTCCATTACACTCAATTCAGTTTTGCCCACTTCATCTCAGAAAGAAAATTAGAACCAAGGCAGTAAGTGATATGAAACAGAAATTAAATAGCTAGGGCATCAGCTCAGAAAATTGATGGTTCAGAGGTATAACAATGATACATAAAATCATGAATGATGTGAGGCAGGTAAACAGGGAATAGTCACTCATTATTTCTAACAGTAGAGGAACTAATTAAAATAGCAGGCAGACAGCTCCAGAGTGACAAAAGACACATTATTTTTACACACATCATAATTAAATTGTGGAATTCAATACTTTCAAGTCAGCTGGGTATGTGGAATACAGATCTGTAAAGAGATGTTGGACACGAGCTCTGATTCAGAACTGGGGAGCAGTAACTCTCTGGGAATGTTCCTCTTTGGTACTTTGACCTTATGTATTCCTGCATGCTTATTTGGATTTTTGAATTTGGATACTTGGCTATATGCACCTCTGGTCTGTCTCCAGGCAGCTATTGTTACAGTTTTATGTAGAAGGAAAACTTTTGGCAATACATTTATGCATACAGGGCCAGGCCCTCAAAATGAGGCCAAATAAGATAACTAGGGCATGAATCCACTAGACATCTAAATGTATGCAAATATATAAATATTTGCCTTCACTTTGTGCCCATAGTAAGGAAAAGGAGAAACTGGACAGTCAGATTATTAACAGGGTCTTACATACCTTGAAAATATTCAAGATTGGTACATCAATTGAAATCGGAATGGTGCCAGCATAAGGGGAGTGACTATGGCATTGATAAATTTTTCTCTGAAGGCAGTTTCATTATCCTTTCAGGCACCAGAAAATTACTATTTTCCCTCATGAAGGAGATGATCTCCCGTGGAAAGTGAAGCGATTCCACATTTTCCTCTTTTGACTGGGGAACTCGTAATGGTCTAGGAGGATAGCAATTATTCCCATAAGCCTGCAGATCAAGGCACCCAGCAGATCAAGTGAAAATAAACAGAAAGGAAGTTGTAATAAAAAGCTATTGCTAATGATTTGTGTGAAATCTGCAATATGTATTAATATTTTCTGCTTCCCCCTTCCAGGCATGACTCAGTAGAAGTCTTTCAGTGACATTCCCCTGACTATCTTTTTTACAAAGAGAAGAGAATTTGAAGTGGAGAAAAGATTATTTTTTAATCTGTGACTCTGCAATATGCTGGCACAGAGACATGATGCTCAAAGGCTACATCTTGCTGTAAAACACTATGAAGCTGTTTCTGGTCTAACAAAGCTGATCTTTTCACCTTAAGCTTTTGATTCACACTTTTATAAAACTGCCTCTTAGATTCTTAGATTCTTTTAATTAGTGGCAGGCAGCTTTTGAAAGAGAAAAATAATGGTTACATACAGGAACTGGCAGGAGTTTTCCCAACTCATCGGGCCAGATGCCGTTCTGCGAGTTCAAAGGGAGCAGTGAATGCTCACCACCTCTGGCAACTGCGGCATTATTTAGGTACCCTTTAGACAGAAAAATGTGACATTTGTGGGTTTATGCTGTCTCTGTTTGCTTTTGCATCTGTCCAGCAAGATCTGTGGACAGTGATTTCCTGCCCCTCTGTGATGCCCTGAAGCTTTGTTAGTTAACAGAGAGACAGAAAGACAAAAAACAAGAGAGAGGGAGATCACAGAGCGACCTATTTTTTTAACAGCAAGGAAAGGACTTGGTGGCTCAGAATATGCAGCAGTGATTTTGGCATTCCTGCCTGAGAGGCTGTTGAGCTGATCATGACTCATGTCATTAAGATGATTTTAATGTTCAATGCCAGCTGATGAAAATTGAGGTAAGGGGAAATTAATTTTACATGCAAACTGTAGAAAAGCATTGGAAGTTAACTCCAGAGAGAGATCATGAGAAAGAAAATCTTGCCTGCCCTGATCTCCAGGGAAGAGTGAGAGAACTACAGCATTTTATTCAGCCATCTGGAAGGAATTAATTTGTGGTACCTTCTGTGTCTAATTCATCAGTAAAATATTGTACAAAAATGACACAGTGCACATGAGGAACCCGATAAATGTAAAACCAAAGGACTGGAGAAGGACTGGCTGGTGGAGACCCCAGCTGCCAGATGGGCAGCCCATTCCCTAGACACTCCAACTCCTATTTATTTGTTGTTGTGAGGAAAATAAAGGAAAATGCTGACAAAAGGACTAAGAAAACTCACTGTCCCCAAGCATTAGGCATTAAATCTGACCAGTTGCTCTTTCACACAAGCTCCTCACATACAGGAGGGATCAGTCACCCCCACTGAGCAAACAGAGACCACATGCTAACCTGGCTGGGAACAGGCTGACTCAGGGGAACATCACACCCTTGGAACATCTCAGTAATATTTACAGAACCAAATCCACACTGATTATCTACAGTTGCAGTGCTTGGCTGCCAGGATGGGTCAGCTCTTCTTTCGCCAGTACCTCTGTGATGCTGATGAACATAAAAGGCTGAGGCATCAACTCTGCAGGTGCCTTTGCCTCTTGCCCACCAGCGTGGGGCATCTGGCAGGACTTCAAACCTGCTGAGCAGCTGCAGCCCCCTCAGGCTGCCCAAAAAAAGCAGCTGGAAAAAGCTTGTGATTTCAGCACAGCTTTTTTTCTGGACATTGACCACTGCATATTGCCAGCCACCAGCTGATTTCTTTCCAGTGACACTTCTATAAAGTGCAGAAACACTACAGAAAGTCACCAGGATTCATGTTACTTCCTGGAGCACAGGTTTCATTCACTCAGCTATAGAAACAATTCTTCCTAGTCCCAGAGGAAAGTCTGTAGTCAAAATGGGGAAAAGCCACTGTTATTACTGGGGCAACAAAGCCCAGTCCCACATCCTGCCTTCAGGCTAATTTCAGAAAAAAACAGTGTGTTCCTGGGTAGCCTCTGCACACACAGACGTTAAATACTGCAACATGTGGTTGTAGGGATGGTGTGTATGTACATCTTGGCAGAATTCATCTTCTGGTGCCACAGGCTCAGTGCACTCATCACATTAGCAGTAGCTCTGGCAACAAGTGTTGTTTTGGGAGAGACAGAATGGTTTCAAGTCTCCCCTGGGAGAGGGGTTTGAGGGGTTTGGTTTGAAATTTGGGCTCTTTTCTGTTGAGAGATAAGGAGAAGGGAACATCCTTGCTCAGCAAACCACCCTGGGGCCTCCCAGGGGGACTCTTCTGGTCGCTCCACTGAGAGCTCCAGATGTCGTGGTTACCCAGGAGCTTCCACAGCTGCCCCACAATGAACTTGGCCCCAGACCTCTGTACTCCCACCCTATGTGTGCTGTGCAGGAGCCCTGAGAGGCACAACACTGAGGTTTTGTGGCTGAGAAATCACTTTGTGATGGAGCAATGCTCAAAGAGCCACTTCTGCTGGACTTCTCACCTTATCATGAAATCAGTGGCACAAGGGGTTCTACCTGTACTGTGGGTTATATGTACTATGGAGAATTGATTTCTTTGATTTTTTAATACCTTTGAGATTTTTTGGCTAATATTTTCTATGCTCAGGCTCTGCTGGAATATTAGTGGGTTTTATATATATATGTGGAAATTTGAGATAAAATAGTTCTGTGTGCAGAGACAGGAGAGAAATATCTTTAGCCAATTATATTTAAGAAAAAGAAGTTTGGGCTGGTTTTTAACTAGTTTTCCTGACAAAGCTTTTGGGAATAAAATCCTGAATTTTTTAGTAGAATTTTCTCCATGTTATGCTGAATTTTGCTATTTGCATGAGGTACAATTTTTTTCAAAGTCATGAGGTGTGGATGAGAAATACAGCCTAAGAAAGCCACCCTGTGCTTCATAAACTGCTAAATGATGTAGGAGAGCCCAAAGAGCTGGGAAACACAGCCAGAACACTAATTTCATGTGCAGCTCCCTCCCACAGAGCCTTGCTTGTGTGAGCAAGCCTCTTCTATGACCTGCTCTGCGGTTCCCAATGCTGCTTTTATCCTTTGAAAGCATTAATTACATAGTTTCTGGGGCTGTAGGGCTAGACGCCTGAATAACCAGGTTTTTTCTTTTTTAACCTTCTATTTCTTTCTATCCCAAAGGATGAGCTGGCTTCAGAAGAATTCAAATGAAGAGAGGCAGCAGCAGGAAGCAGAAGTTACAGGAGCTAATCGAGCATATCACTGCCACAGCTACTCACAGGTTTATGAGAACAGAAAGAGGGAACAGCATCAGGCCAGGAGGAAGCTCTGCGCAGCATCAGTAATTTGCACCTTCTTCATGATTGCTGAGATAACAGGGGAGTATGTGTGCTCAAAGAGGGCCCAGTCTGGTGCCCAGCACAGCCACATTCTTGCCTTCAGTGTGCACTCTGACTGCAGGGGCCATGCTGACAGGGGTGAACCCACCTGGCACTAAATAACTCTCCTTTGTCCCTGGTCATCAAAAGAATTGTGGGGAGGAGAGGTTTTAAATGAAGTTATTAAAATATTTTCATATATTCATTCAAGGATTGCATCTGGGTAGGAATACAAGGATCAGTTAATGGTCTGAACTGTTCTTCCAGGTCTTTAAGCTTGACTGATGCATGTCTTAGCATCATGAAAGCTTTCTAATAAATTGGGTTACATTCTTTTTAAAAGATTAAAAGATTTTATATATTTATCCATGCCAGTGAGATCTCAGCACTGATGGAGGCTGCTAGCAGCAAGATCTGAAAATAAATGCAAGAGTCTTTTCAAAATCCAGGGAAATCCAGGGCCAGATTCACCATCTGTTTTTCTACAGTTAAGTCAATGTATTTCTATCAGGGCACGTTTATCTTTTAAATTGGCCTGCTGGTGTGTCTCTGAATCAATGGAAGATTATTCCCCTACCTAATTAGCTTTCACTTCTGGACCCACTCTACAATACCCAATATAAGTATTTGGCTTGCTTATAGAGCATTGGCTTTCATTTTGTTTCACTGCTCTGCTCTCTCCATGGATTCTGTGATATTTATATCCACCTGATAGTTCCTGGCTCTTTAATTTGCCCTTCTCTGCAGTGAGCTGAGGTAAGGGAAGGCATGAGGAATCCCACAGACTTTTGCCATACGTGTTCCAGCCAATGTAACAAAAATCAGCCAGGAAGGCCTCTGAAACCCATATTTCCCCAGCTCAAACATCTCTGGAGCCCCATGAAAACGAAACAGAAAGGCTTTGTCTTTTCTGCAAGCGAGAAGTGGAGGCACTGAAAGAGTTGCTGCATTTCTGCCTTCTCCTCTGGCTGCCAAACCCAGCAGGGACTTCTCTACCTCTTCCCTCCCATGTGCTCCCTCTGCATGAAGCCCTCTTGCTTGTAGGTCACATGCATTTCCCCCATGGAAACTGGTGCACGCTGCTAATCCCCATGCAGTAATTTCCAGTGCCAGAAGTAATGCATTATTAACAAAACCATATAATCAGTAGGCTTAAATTTGGTGAATGCGGCTGTGCTAGAGGATAATTGGAAGGACAGATGATATGTTAACTAAATGTTTCGTTTTGCTTAATGAATCATGCAGCTTTTTTGCAGTGACAGCTTAAGTAACAGGCTTGAAGACCGTTTTGCTTCAGACCATTAAACTTTGACAAACCAGTTATTAACTGCAGTTACAGACAGCTCTCTGTGGAGATTTTTGTAATTATGAACCATACATTTAATTTTTTTAATCATTAGGCAAGACTGCTGTGCCTGATGATTGACCATTGAGTGACTGACAATTTCTATTGCTTGTAGTCCATAAAGCTATAAACATCCATTATAGGGAATGGTAAGTCTTAAAGGCCACTTGTTGGGAGTATTGATAAAAAGCTGTAAAAGCCTATAACTACAACACTTATTTTACTCCTGAAGATAAAGAATATCTTCCCCTCCCCTCCTTGCCCTCTAAGGGCAAAGAGCTTCTGTGGGCATTATTCTGCTAAACAGAAGAAACAAAGCTGAGAAGAAACAAACCTCAGAGAGGTTGAAAAGTTGTGCTTCTTTGAATGCCTAGGTCATTCTGTGATATTTTTTCTCAAACCATCTGTGCTGGACATTACTGCTCTCCCAAATGGGACACTGCTGGTTGAGCCTGATACATCACCAGCTCTCTTTGAAAGACAATTATCTTCTGTTCTTCTAAGGAAGATCCATCACAATCTCCATAGGTCTGGAGATGTCAATCAGACCAATACTTCCCAGTAAGTGAAGCCCAGATATGAAAGTGCTTTCCAATGATTTTTGGTGGTTAAGGACCAAATGTGGATTCCAAAGCACTTCCACATGGGCAGTAGAAAGACAGACAAACACTGCATGTGGTCTCATGTCAGAGCAGAACATAAAAACTTGATCAGTGAGACAAGCTGCTAAGTTAAGCAGACTGAGATCTCTGAAATTCACCCAACACATTACTTATGCCAGCAATACATAAAATAATAATTTGCAAACATTTTTCAAAGACAGCAGGCTGGCAGCAAGCTTCTGAGATGCTGTCCCACAGAACATGGAAATAGAAAATATAAAATGCAATAGGGTTTTGCCCACAGCTTATGATCTACGTATTTGTTTGCTGAAAGATACCTGATGCCTGGGTTATTAGCATCTGGACACTGCCAGACAAGCCTTCTTCCCCCTGCTAAGCAGAACTGCCTCCCTCTTGAGATACAGTTACCCTGAAAATAGTGAAAGTCTAAGAGATGTGCCATGACCAAAAAGTATCTGTGCATTTACACTTGAGCATATGCTGGGATATACTTAATCTGATGAATTTTTCATTTTACTGCAAGGAATGAGATGCCCCCAAATTCTGCAGCCATGCTTTCTCCCTTTTGGGAAGTAACTTTGAGCAAAATTCTGTGCTGAAATACCTTGTGGTGCTAGGTATTCCAATCTAAAATATACATACAGGAGGAAATTAAACAGACAGTCCATCCTGCTACCATGAAAGTGCTCCAACTATAAGGAGAGATACATCTGCATGTCCTTTTGGCAGTGGTATGCTGCTGAAGATTTGAATGAGGCATTTTATGATGTTTTTCAGGATTCATTAATTCTCATATGGGTTGTGGTCAGGAGAAATGAGTGAGCTGAAATGAATTAAATGACTGAAGAATGGAAATGCATCGCCAAATGCAGAAACTAGGTGTTTTGGCTCTATTATATCTATTATGTCTACTCTTCTACATTTGCACTTTGATGAAAAGATTCCCCTGCTGTAATGTGTTGGAAGGACAGTGTCCTGCCTGGGATCCTTGTCTTCTCCTGCAGCTGCCAGGAGCTGGGGATGTTTAAAGCAAACTTTTAGTTTATTTGGATTTGCCTTTAGCCCTGAGACATGGTTAGAAAAAATTGGCAAAATAATGATATTTGGCTTAGCAAGTAAAAGAAATGTGAATTAAAATAACCCATAATGTTTTTAATTTGGTGGGATTTTTTTCCTTCAGAATCCACATAAATCCAAACCCCTACTGAGTAAAATGATATTTAGCCACATTTTTTGAGCTCTAGCAGGAAAATTAAGTCATGCATTACAGATTCAAAATGCTAGATTAGTCCTGAGAACAAAACATTTTTCTCCGTGCCCTCACTAAAATGGTTCATTGCTTATCACAGTCCTTCTACTGGGATCTTTCCATGTATTTCTGTTTTAGTGTTGCCTGTGACAAATAAACTGTCAGGCAGCAGGAAGAACTTGCATATTTTCGTGTAACAAACAGGAAATTAATCCCATAAGCTAGGTCTCTGAACTGTTGTACATACGTAAAAATATCAGTGTTCTGTGAAAAGATAGTGGGAGGATACTGGAAATGTGATTCCTAATATGGCTTTTCACAAAAAAATCTGATATTAAAATAGTCAAACAGCACAATAATAATGTAACTATAGAACTAATATATCACAACTCTTATTGTTCTTAGGTCTCTCTCTAACAAATAAATTTGGCTTATGTATTTCTGTTAATTCATACCTTTCACAGCATGAATGAGGTACAAAATTAAATTATTTTTAAAGAGGTTTGGGTCTTGTGTATGAAGACTGAAAATTGAGTGTTCCCTTTGATTCTCAGCAAATCAGGTCTTGAGTTTGATCTGGTGGCTCAGAGTTGTGACCAGAGCTGTGACCCAGCTGGGTGTTTCACACAGGTGGGCAGATGGCCGGGAGCCTGGCAGTGCTCAGCGATGCAGCACACATCCTGGTGGACCTGACAAGCTTCCTGATCAGCCTCTTCTCACTGTGGCTCGCCTCCAAACCTCCCACCAAACAGTTCACTTTTGGGTGGCACCGAGCAGGTAGCAAACGTGTCACATTATGAGCATGTGGAATGGGAAAGGGAAGTTACCATAGCCAGGGGCTGGAGAGCATGCTGATGTTCAAGGCAGGTCTGCAGGCATTGAGAGACAGTGCACTAATGCTCCCACAGCTCTCAGGACACAAAAC
The DNA here is from genome assembly GCA_013397375.1 of Toxostoma redivivum. NCBI lineage: Eukaryota > Metazoa > Chordata > Aves > Passeriformes > Mimidae > Toxostoma > Toxostoma redivivum. The sequence goes on along the minus strand of VXBI01012219.1, from coordinate 274,004 downwards.
AGAGTAAGACAGTGAATTTCAAAGAAGTAAAGAGTCATCTCTTGTCTAAAAGCACATCCTTCAGTTAATTATTTACCATAGTTTTGGGCTGGTGCTAACTTTGGTTGAAATAACAGCAACTTCTCTCAGTGACTTGAGTGTGTGGAAGACTGAGCTCTCAACTTGTTAAGAAACAAGTTTCTATAAAGGCAACAAAAACCATAAAAATTAGGCTTTGCTCCATTTCTAAAGCAAATTATTAAATAATTTTAAAGAGTCCCCAATGTTAATGTGTAGAAAAGTGAGATCCTTTAACATTTACCCTTTTCTAGATCCTCTCCTTTCATATCTCTTTGTCACTGTTGGTTTTTATCAGATGCAAACAGGTTTTTAAAGTACTTTTTCCTCAACCTAAAACAATCATTTTACAGATGATACCTATTACCAAAAGCCTGATAATCAAATACAAGTGTTTTTACAAAAGACAACACACTAGCAAAATACTAACCATGAGAATGATTTTCTGGGAGTATAAGTCTGTTTAAGATTCAGACACCTAAATATCAATGCCTACATGCACATGAGCACCTTTAAGCACAGGGTCCAAGTCTCTGATGTATTCAACAGAAATCTTGACTCCATTCAGCCTCCTAAATATGGAAGTCAAATGTTACATCCCTAGGATGTCGGAGGCTTATGCATGGGAATGGCAGCTGTTGCACAAGACCTATAGGAGACTGCACAAGGTGCCAAGGACAAAATCAGGGCTTGTCAAATGTGACCAGACACTCACAGCTAAGAAACCAGAATGTGTTCCCAGTCAGCCAGTAAAAAAGGGAACTTGTCAATCGCCATTAATTTGATGTCCACTGTTTGCAGAGGGAACTTAGACACTTAGGTAATGCCTACAGGTAGGCAATTTACATGTCTCTGTCTGAAAGTAAGTCTCATGTTGGATGTCTCAAGGCTCAGTTTTGTTGCTTATGTGTAAATGATTTGTGGCATTTGAAGTCTAGTTGCCACTCTGGAAGTCTACAGGTCAATTATACACCTTGTGTCAAGCCACACATGGAGGTGTCAGTACACCTCAAATGACTCTAGATACCTTTGCACCAGAACCAAGGACTCAGATGATAAATGCTTCAAGGATGTTCAGTAGTAAAGTCCAGAAACAGCTTCTGACTCAGATGTCTGTAGGCCAAAGTTGGTTGTAGCTGCAGAGAGTACCAGGGAAGGCATATGCCATACTAATCCTGTCTTTCTGTAGCTCCCTAAGTGTATTCTACCAGCCCTGTTGGAAACAGGCTGCTGGGTGAGTGGGAGGCTCAGTATGGCTCAAGCATGGTTGGCATTATGTAGACAACACACAGCTGAATTTTGCAGCTTTAGTAAACTACTACTTAATATCAGTTGATCTACCACTACTTTTCATGTTTATTATCTCTTATCCTGGGGGAAAGAGTGAAAGAGAGACCTTTCTTGCTGATGTAGGCAGGTTCAGCCACTTCATGTGACTTCATCCTCAGTCTGAACTAGATTATTTTTGTCATTGAACGCAGAACTTCAAAACCAATCCTTTATTGCCCTTTTTATCCTAGTAGCAGAAAGAGTCTTTTATCAAATGTTAGAAGCTATTTAATTGCATTCCATGTTTGTTATCCTGTTTCTTGCTTATTTCCCCAACTATATTCTCAGTTTAATATGCAGATGGATACCTTAATAGAGTAGCTGAGGGCAGTCAGGTGGCAAAGTCACTCTCCACTGACTACCAAGGTCTTGCAGGTGCAGCCCTCCATGACACTGGAAGATGTTTTTTCACTGCTTCTCTCAGACTGATAGATACTGTCATGAAAAGACTCTGTATGGCAGTGCACAGGCTCAGCCATCTGAATGCCTCCTGCCCTCCATGCCAGAGCAGTGCAGCCACTTTCACACAGAAACGCAGTATTGAACTAAGACTGATAGTGTGATCCAAACTATTTTCAGGTACAAAAACTCTCTTGCACTTTAATTTTCCTCAGCTGTACTCAGAGATTCCCACACAATCCTACACTATTTTTTGCTGGGCTCTGCTAGTGCTACTAGTTCTGAAAGAAAGTAACAGAGCTGAGAATCTCCCTTGAAGTATTTAGTGCTGCTGAACTGATCTGTAAGCTTAACTAAACCTTTGCCAAGATCTCAATTGAAAATTAATATGTAAATATGACCACTAAGATGTTCTGTTATGGAAGATATGCATAAATCCACACAGGTGGATAGGTGTGCTCACAAGAGCTCTTGGCTGTTTTCATGCCAATGATAGCACAGCCATCAACACCTTCAGTTGGGCCAAGTTTGCAGGGGTTCAACCTGCAACTTGCAGAAAAGAAATTGTATGATTTAGGTTTGCTTCTATCTACTTTTAAGCAAAACTAGATTCCCCTGTCGGTGCACTTTGATTTATTATTTTCAAGTTTTAGGCAAAACAGTTGTTTGATAAGCTTTTGCAGCCTGCTAAAGGGGGCATCCCCATAAAATGATATAAAAAAAACACAAGCTGTTTTAATGGATTGTCAGTGGAGGTCTCTGCAAATGCTTTCTGGCTGTCTTCTGCCTTTCACTTTACTGTGAGCTCACATTTTCTTTGGTATTGTCTCGGTTGTGCTCATTTATCCATTCAAGTCACACGGCAATTACTGGTCCCATATCCTATTAAAAGCATGCTGCACGTTCATATGCACTTCCCTGGACCTCTCCTATAACAGTGCAATAAAAGGTGGCCTTGGGGACTGGATTTATTTGAGCCCAACTGAAAGCCAATAGAGACAAAATTAAATTTTGCTACCCTGGGGAAAAAATAACTTCTTTTGTTGTCATCACAGCTGGTGGCACAAAAATTACTTTGTGGCATTGGCAGAATAAGTTCCAGGATAAGTTTTGCTGGCAGGACTTCGTTGGGAGCTGCTACTGCCTTTCTGAAGTGTGAAGTGGTGCGAGGTGTGCAGGGGAAACAGGGGAGGCTAATGGAGGGAGATTATGTCTGACAGTGGATTTGGGTGAGCTGTGCCTCTCTCCTTCCTTCAAACTTCTACTCCTGTGATGAAGATAATCTTGCTGGGAGAGGAGGGCTGGTCTTTCTGGGTTTCACACCACAGTCAGGGCCAGGCAAACTCCTTTTGCTCCTCCCAGAACTCCCCAAATGATCTTTTACACTTCTCCAAATTTCTTAGAATGTTGCATGAACTCAGCACTGGAAAAGGGACAAAAGTAGGAGCAGGTAGAACAGGGTTAAGCCACCACATGCACAAGGCTACCCCGGATAGCCACTGGATTTACTATGATCAGAAAGGAGGTTGGCCCATTCTTTGTTTCTTTAAAACTGCCACCATACAAGAAGCAGCTCTCCTGGCTATAAAGCTCATAAACCTGGAACCATTATCATCAACCTCTTCAAATTTTTTGCATTCCTATACTGACTGTTAAAATCAGATTTTTTTTTTTTATTCCTAGAAATTCTGGGAGCTTTTATGTCTATGATAATAGTTTGGATGGTGACTGGTGCGTTGATATATTTGGCTTGCATGAGGCTGCTACACCCAGATTACGATATTGATGCTACAGTGATGCTCATTACCTCTGCTTGTGCTGTGCTCACCAACATCCTGTAAGTTATTTTGTTCTCCTCTCATATGACATTTCAACCTTGAACCTGCTGCTCTAATTCAATTAAAAAAAAATAAATCAAAACTATAGGAGATAATGGCCTCAAAAATATAAAGGTTTATGAACTCCATGAGGATATGGAAAGGGGTCAAAAAGAGAAGGCCTGCTTCTCATTGAAAGTTGCACTTGCTCTCCTCCTTTCTTAGCTGCCACACTCAGAAGGCAAATTATGAATCTACAAACCCCAGGTAAAGATTACTCTCCATCTCACTTTTTATTAGATGTCAGAATATTCAAGAACTCCATAAAAATTGAGGCCTCATTAATTACCCCATTCATAGACTTTCTTGATTATGCAAATCATCAAAAACCTAGGAATTGTCTGCTCAGCCACTCTGCATTTCTACTTAACATGTCAAATTTTACTGTTCAGCATTCAGAAGTGGCAGGGTGATGATGTGTATGACCTCACTGCTTTCAGAGATGCAGTATATCCTCTGATATTTGTAGCTTTACATCTCTTGCAGACTAAGCCTGATTCTGCACCAGACTGGCCACGGGCACAGCCATGGGGCACAAGACAGGGAAAGCGTGTCAGCCCCTCTGGAAAAGCCAGCTCTGAGCAATGCCAGCCTGCGGGCAGCCTTTGTGCATACCATTGGAGATCTATTCCAGAGCATTAGTGTGCTAATTAGTGCACTTATCATCTTCTTTAAGGTTGGTTTTATTAGCTCATATGCCTGCCTTGCAATCAATGATAAGTGCTGTTTTCACAGCTTGTGACACTAGGTACTATGTAAATATTTCCTCTGTCTTAATCATGCACATTGCATTTGTATCAAAGAGAATTGTATTATTCTTGGGAAATGAAATAACTGTTGATAGTCTAACCCTTTCTTCTTCTCTAATACCTTCATTTCCTGTGCTGAGGCTCTCTAGCTGGCAAAGGAGGCCAGCACTCATTCTGTACTAGATGAATGGAATTTATTATTCTTTCATGCTAACTAATTAAAAAATGACAATAACTGACAATAATGAAATTAACAAAGTGGTGTGTTCATATTTTTCTAGCCACAGTACAAAATAGCTGACCCAATCTGCACATTTGTGTTTTCCACCTTTGTCTTGGCAACTACCATCACGATTTTAAGGGATATTTTAACTGTGTTAATGGAAGGTAGGACCTGATTCCAGAATCAATACACTTATATTTTGATTTTTTTTTCTGTTACTTTCTCCATAATGCTTATATATGCTGAAAAAAAGTTTAATGGCACATAGCTGCATCAGTTCCCGATATTCTCATGGTTCTGATCATACTTTAACCCTATTTCTAATTTTAATCCAAATTGTTTTCTACCATTACGTTTACACATATGCCAGGTTTTGTAAAAATCTGTGTACTGGTGTTTTGCTAATGAGCTCTGAGTTGCTTTTGCTTGCCATATGTGTAGCGTTTCTATCACCCCTTCGGCACATGAGATGCCTACTTACCTTGTTTCCTTTACCCATCTTTGTCAAGAAAAAGTGCTTTGACTGTGCTTTGAATGGTGTCTGTGAAATAGGCTGAGTGCAAGAGACAGAAGTTTAAAAGATTTTTAGTCACATGAGTCCAGAAAAGCAAGCTGTTGGAGCTTTCCAGTTTCATTCCAGTGCACGGAAATAAACAATTCTCAGCACAGCAGCAGCAAGAGGAGCCAGGCTTAGCAATATTTAATCCTGTCAGCTATGAGCCTGAATATTTGATTTGCAAGGCCAAATGACTTGAGCAGTCACAGATGCATGTTTTTGCCTTCCTCACATTGAATAATATAATGTAACCTCTTTCTCAACTGTGAAGACATGAGGATTAAAGGGAAAAGTAGCTCCAACAGTGCAGCCTTTGAATGGTTACTCAGTGTGTCTGCTTGCGTGGCTATTTCTTCTCTCTTTCACTTGTGCCTACTGCTGCTTCAAGAAATAAAATATCTGATACTGTTACAGTAGTTTCATTTGAGGTTTGGTTTACTTTCAATGATTGTGAGATTGAGATACTTCCATGAAGTGTACCTAGACAAGAGTGTGGCAACTGACTGTATTTTGGCAGCCAAAATATCAGATCTCTTGGTTATTGGGAAAAATAAAATCAAACTACCAGGAAGGGAGAGCAACCCCTGACACAGAGGAGTCTCCTTCTCAAAGCAGTGACTCCCAGCTTCTGTAAGCAGTGCTGACATGCCAAAGTCAGCAGTGCTCTGTTCCCCTCTGCACCAAGCCCACTGTCCTCCTGGGCAACTCTCTGGGCAGTCTCCTATCTCATAAGTAGAATATTCTGCCCAGAATTCTTTTGAAAGAAATTAGATGCTGGAGCTGCTGTTCCAGTTTACTGACCCAAGTGAAGCATGATGAGTTCATGCTGTTCACATAGGCATAGAGATGCACTCACAAAAAATGTTGGTGCAAAACTATGACATGATCTGACTAAACAGCTACCCTATGTAAACTGCATATTCAAGCTGTCCCCTAAAACATGCATGAGTCTCAACCTCCCATGGAGAAGTTTAAAACAAGGGATAGGATTATATAACACAGTGAATTCTGAAATAGATGGGCTTTCCAAAGCATTGAATACTTTTATAAAAATGACACATCTAAGTGAATAGAGGTTCATGATTTGTCTGTTGATCATAATTCTTATCACTTAAAAATATTGTTTTTCCATCAATTTCTCCTTTTCAGGAACATCAAAAGGATTTGCTTATGATGCTGTAAAAGCAAGAATTTTAGCAGTTGAAAATGTGGAGTCTGTTCACAACCTTCATCTTTGGTCTTTGACAATGAATCAAACTGCTCTCTCTGCTCACATTGCCACAGGTCAGTAAATTTCTGTAAGCAGGGAGTAACTATTCAGCTGCTGTCGAGTAAAGGTCAGTCTTTCTTGATTCAGATTGAACTGACTGTATATCTGTTGCTGGTTAAAAGAATCGACATAATTTTGTTGGAAAAATAAAATCAACATAACAAATAAAGCTCTTAGATCCTACTCTCAGAAAACTTGTCGAGACAACAGGGACCTCTACATAGTCTAAAACTTGAAAACTGCAGAGGTTGCAGGACAATGAAGTAAATGACAAGATATTTAAAACAAATTAAAAGAATTAGGCTAAAACCGGATTTTTATCATAATTTTGTCAAACTTGAAAACTGTTGATCTCTACATGAAAAACTCACCAATATGCATTCCTGATGTATCTCCAGCTGCAAAACAATCTGTAAAAATAGATGGAGTTTAGAGGTAGTTCAAGTCCATCTTTTAAAATACTATTTTAAATTGTATTTCTTATTCCAGTTGACAAACTGTCCACTACTCAGGTCAATTTTCTTTTCTGTCTGTTAGCTTTGTACATATTAAGAGGAAAAGAAAGCCTTCTGTGTTTGGCCAAGGACAGGGCTAGAGGTGAAGTCCTCCACAGAGTCCCCACTTTCCAAAAACAGAGGGTCTATCAGCCACCCAAATCACTTGGCACAGCTGCTACTCCCTGACTGGACAAATTAATCTTTATTAAGTATTTCTGCTTTCCTCCAGTCTTCTGCCAAGCTGAATTTCTATGGTGATCACTTAATTTAGCTTAACTCTTGCCAAAGTTACATATTCCAACCACATTTGAATGAACAAAGGTTTGCTGACAAACAGGGGGTTCCTGAAAGGAAGATAAAAAGGACAAGAAACTCTTCTAAAACAAACTTTTCTATCCTAGAAGTATACCATATCTATATTAGATATCAATGTCTATATTAGAAGTATACGATACTTCTTTAAAGTATTATCAAAATGTGTTTTGATCACTTTCTGCTTGCTATCTGTAGCAGACACAATGGACAGCCAGAAGATTTTGAGAGATGTTACCCAAGTCCTGTTTGAGCACTACAGCTTCTACTTCATCACCATTCAGATTGAATCAGGAGAGGATCAGGAACCAGACTGTGTCTTCTGCCAAGAGCCCAGGGATTAAAGGGAGCAGTGTGCTATGCCAAATAATTACCACCCCTCTTACAGGTCAACAGAAACTGTATGTGCTGGTTGGATGTAATTGATTAACAACAAATGGTAATTAACTGACATAACAAGCCCTGCCATTGCAAGCAGAGCATGGGCCTTTCTTTGTTGGTGTCACCTACTATGAGAGAACATGTATTAAATCCAGCCATCAGCCAGATTGCCTGTCCATCAACTCTTTCTTTCAATTACAAGAGAAAATCTAAATTATTCTTGACTAGACCAGCAGATTGGCAGTTAAGCAACATTTAGAGTGCTTGTCTGTAATTACAGGTAACAAAAAACTAATCAACCTTCAAATTACCAACAGATGAATTATCACAGGTGTAATGAAATGTGAGTTTGGTGTTAGCAAACTCAACACTCACTCAGGATGAAAGAGAAAATTTAAATTAGCACAGGAGCTGAAGAAATCTGGGGAAGAAAATGATGGTGCTTTCCCTGCCTATGAAAAGAAGTATCAGATATGTATAATGGATTGCAAGAGAAGGGATTACAAGATAGTTCATTCCATTCATATTTGACGAACAGCTCCTTGTTTTTTTAGCTAGCCTTATTTATGTTTTCAGGTAGCCTTCAGGCAAAGTCTTTTCTGCCAGGCATGAGCAGTATTCTGAACTATTAACCCATTACTTGAATAGTGCTGCACCATGATGAGCTATGAGAGAAGATTTGAGGTGGATTTCTGTATGTCCATGTCACAAGGTACCACTGAGTCATGACAATAAAACAGGCCAAGTGCTCTTAGAAAATGAAAAAATAATTAGGAGAAAGAAAAACTGGGAGCCATTGTGAGCATCCTGTCTGGTGCCACAGTTCAGAGTTGCCTGTGGGGTGTTACCCAGTGACACTGCTTCCCTAAACTTATATCAGATAATTTTAAAAAGCCTTTGGCATATCACACAGCCATTCACTGTAAAGGGAAGTGACATTCCTCTTCTTCAGGTAACTAATTCCCATTTCCTAACAAGATGTGAGTCGTGGTTTCCTCAGTTGAGTGTTTCCACCAAAACACTCCAAACCACTGCTCTCTCACTCCCACATTCCCCCTCCCCTGTGGTGGACTGGAGAGGAGAATCAGAGGCACAAAAGGTAAAGGTTATAAGTTGAGATAAGAATAATTTACTGGAAATAGCAATGAAGTAAGAAAATGAACAATAACAGCAGCAATACCAATGACAGAATACAAGAGATGAATGATTCACATGTGTGTGCTCTCCCCTGGCAACACCCCACTGTGCTGCCACACTCCAGGACTTCAAAGCAATCCTTTCCCCATCCCTGGGAAATGGTAGGAGGTGGTATAGAATAACCTCCAGGTCCTGGCCATGCCCCCTCCTGGATACTGCAAAAATTAACCCTGTCCTGGCCAGAACCAGGACAATGTGTTAAATCATCCTCCTTTACATACCTGGCAATGCTTACAGCAGAACTGAGAACAGAGTCAGGTCTTTCTACAATCCCTCTATTTTTGTCCAACCAACTGAATTAAACTCTCACCTCTTGGAAAAAGCAAGGGTTGCACTTCAAAATGCATGCTTCAGTGCTCCAGAAAACAACTTCAATTCTGCCCCTGGCCATAACAGTGCTTACCATGCAGAACTAGACATAATGTTTTCCCACTCCACAGTTCTCTCTCCAACAGCTGTAGGGTTCACTTTAGGAACAGGTTTGTTAGAACAAAATAAATTATATGATACCAAGTGGTACTGAATTTCCAGACTGATGGATGGAAAGACCGCTGTGTTATTAAGGTATAAATAGCCCTTGCTTTTTAGGAAATTCAGTTTTATTAGCAATAGGCTCAGATTAGTTTTCTCCTTTATCATTCTAAGGAGATTAGAATTTTTTATTGGGGCTTTTGACTACAGATAATACCTAACTATGTGATGATGGATTGATGTATTAAGCTGGCATTTGTTACCTGGTAGGGGGAACAAGAAATTATTCTGCTTAGTGGAAAATCGTGCTCAGATAAACTTCCCACTGAAATCAGATGAGGTATTAAAACAAAACACCCGCTAGGAATTTCATGAGTATCTCATTATTTACCAGCTTGAAAGAGCTGAGGCCATAGCAGTGATATTCAGTACAGTGATAAAGATAATTTTTGCCCTTCACAGCTGAAACTCCAGAAGATAAGACACAAATAAATCAAAGCACAGTAAGAAATTCTAAATGATGAAGTTAACTTGTATTTCAGCCAGTTTCTCTGCTGGTATAATTTAGCATACTTGCCTCCTTCCAAAGGCAACTCAGCTGTGCTTGTCAGGTAACCTAAGTATTCTTTTCATTACTTAGAAAAGACAAGTTAATAGTGTGGCCTTCATATGAAAGAAAATGTCTTTCCAAGTGTTTGGAATAAAATGAGGACATAGACATGAATATAATAGGGAATTCTGCGGAAGAGTTTTATGGTCAAGGACAGTGTAAAAGATAACGTGTGGGTGACAGAAACATCCATATAGGACATAGATTCAGTTCTGAGATTAAGGTTGAAGTAGGGAAAAAGACCAGAATTTTAAGAGCAAGAGTGGATTTTGTAAAGGATTTAAACAGGCGAGTGATATGGTCCACTAAGAAAGTTATGCTGAGTAGTAGAGCTGTGAAAAATCTGGATGGAAGCAACAAAAGAGGGGCTGGGAAAAAAAAAGATTCAGCAGTCAGCACCAGGACTACTGAGGCTATCAGGCAAATTGATTGAAAGGGAAAGTGGGAAGGTGTTTCATTATGTTTTGGGAAAAAAAAGCAGTGAAATACAGGGATGTAGGGAAAGAAGGAGTTAATATGAAATAATGATCTGTAATGAAAGAGAGTGGGGGAAAGTTGTAAAGAAGTTTTAAGAAGGAGGTGTGGCAGCAGCTCCGTCCACAGTAGTGTAACCTGGGTATGTGAGTAGTAAAGGTCAGGGCAGGATTGAGGAGGCAGAGGAGAAGCCTGGGCTTGTTAGCAGCAGTAAATGTATTTCAAGCAAAAAGAACCACATATCTTTCTTTAGTTAAAGCTAAAGACTTAAGGAAATTTTACCTAAATATGATAGATTGAAGATGCATTTAGAGAAAATATTTACTTGTAGTTATAAATATTGCTATAAGGAGCTGAATTTTTAATGTTCCTGTTGTGCATATGAAGGTAAAATGTACGTTTGTTCTTCATTCCTGTCTAGTCTGATCCTCAGGGATGTGATCTTGGTACAAGGTTGTCTTCAGAATACTGTTTGATTGACTGGGGAGGATTTCTGCAGAAGTGCTACTGAGATATGCAGAGGTCAGAGACAATTTCTAGACTTGTCTGCTTTTCTAAACTTTAAATCTTTTTGATTGTCAGAAGAATAACTACAAGAAAACTGACCAAAAATGCCATATATAAATTATTTTTGGAACAACTGTGAAACAGAAAAGTATTTCTTGTGTAAGTGGTCTGTTTGCCATGCCTGACTGTTTTCTGATGAAGTTCAGTTCCTACGGGCAAGTACAGACTTTACTGGGTAGCCCATACTGAAATTCTATGAACATGTGTATACTCATTTTCCTCTAAATTTTAAAGTAGTCATTAGGCAGCTTGCAAATTATGTATTTCTCTGATCCCCTAAGAGTACTCTCTCTTTTTCACTTTCCACAAGGATAAGGAGTTTGTAGAAACTCAAGACGTGTTGGAGTAGAAATCTTGAAATAGTCAAATGCAAAGCTAAACTTTCTTCATTCAGTGACAAAATGCCTAAGTGCCAATAGTGTGCTGAGATGACCACCAAACACTGACAGAAAAATTTATAATTATTCACACTGGGAACACTTAAGGAACAAATCTGTTATTATCACCAATAGAATAGTCTTACTGCAACTAAAGTCATAGACATAGTTCCATGTTCTCCTGAGATGTTATTATGAGAACTGTATATGAAATCAAGGATTATATTGCCCACTTAGTGTGAGAAATCACAGCAGTAATTTGTCATCTCCAGAGGAAGGCAAACAGATATCCCAGTCCAATGCAGCAAATGGTGGGCTAAGGAGCAAGGACTGTGCAGGTCTGCATTATGTCTCTTTCCAACATCAAGAGGTTTTATCACTTTTGTCTTGGAGCATTTTCTCCTCTGTTGTAACAGCTAGCATGTCCCAATACACATTCCCCAGGGCCTTCCTCCCAGCCATAGCAGATATGTTCTCTTTCCTTTTTCATTCCCTTTGACTGTTGTTCCCTTCTTCTTTGCCTTTCTATTTTTCCCCATTTGTCTTTTTTCATCCATGCTTCTATTACCCACCTATTCAAATTTCAATGCCAACATACTTAGTGCATATTCTTTCCACTTACAACCTTCACATCCCTCTTCAATGTGTGGTTAGATAAAAGCTCCTCAGAAAGAAACAGGCTTCTGCTCTATGTTTGTTGAAAATGTGGCATAATGACCCATCTTTTTTCACAACAGGAACTTCATAAAAACAAAAATTAACGACCATTCCAGACATCACATATTAACACGTCCAGCACTGCTATATATACACTTTGTACTGAAGTCATTTAGAATGTCCATAGCAAAAAAATTATCTGAACTGTCTCCAGCTTAAGGTACTCTTTCATGTTCTCAAGCTTTCTGATAATCTCTTTCAGCTAAAAAAATAAAATCCTTTCTCACTTGAGTACACACAGTTCAAGCAAGAAAGAAATTACAGACTTCCAGTTGCTTAACTGCCTCCTTTGACTTCTCTCTGCTTGGACTTTGTGTCAGACAGTCAGTGTCTAGCAAGAGTGCACTGCAGCAAAGGAAGTTTTGGATAGCAGCCCGGTGAGAACAGTGTCTGGAACAGAAGCACAACAGAGGGTTTTTAACATGGTTACTGGTGCACATTCAGGATTTTCCATCCCAGGTGTTATGTTCATGAGAGACATGTCTGCTTTTCACCACAGTCTCAGGGTTTGACTTTCAATGTTTGAAATAAAGGATGTAAAGAAATGAATGAACAGAAGCTAGAAAGGGTTTTACTGTGTAGCATTCCTGGTGGCAGCAGGGACATTTCACCCCATGGCTTGCAGTTTAACAGCAGAGCTCTGTAGCTTTGCCTCCCAAACTGCACTGCCGCATGCTCTGCCAGCTGGGCTGTTCTCCTACCACACACCACAGAAACTGCCATGGCATGCAATGAAAGGTGTCCTGCTGGGACACATGCCGTGTTTGTCCTTGCATGCTACATCTACTGTAGGAGCTTCTCACCTACAGAGATTCCTCGTGAATTGCAAGGGCAGAACCATCATCCAGGCTTTGGTGAAGCATCGGCTTCTTTTTTCCTACTCTGTCATTATATTCTGTACTGATTCTTTTCCTGGAGACTGAAGCTGACTGGAACAGTTCATGTACCTTCTGTCTAAATAAGAAAGAGCAGGAATTCATTAATCGTGGCACAAGCTGCTAATCCACAGAGACACAAGGCACTCTGGGCTAGCTCCTGGTCTAGGCAGTTATTCTGATATCAAAATGCTTGGAAACTGTGCTTCCCAGCAGCAACCTGCAACCTGGGTCTTTAACTTTTGGCTCCTGCCCTGCTTTCTCATTTGCTGACAGGCAAGCATTAGCTGTGCTTTGAAAGACATGCTGTGCTTTGAAGGATGTAGTACACTTTGAAGGAGCAGCACAAACTGCTGATGAGCTTAGAGGACATTGCATCCAGCCCTCCTCCACCATACAGACAGTTTTTGCAAAAGCAAATCCATTGTAGGATGGAAGAAAAAATTGTTAGGGTATAAACGGGAAACCCCATGGGCTGCAATGCTATCACAGTACCAAGCACCTGGGAAATGGCTGGGAATGAGCTGCAGAGATGTACTCTGCCTGCAAACGTGCACACTGCCCCTCAATATGCATGAGCAGCAGCAACAATTCCACAGGAGCGCCGACAGGAGAAGAGTCTGAATGTGAAATGAAATTTAAAAACTCCCTTTGCCCTTTAAACTACACTTACAGAATTAAATGCAGAATCAGGAAGCACAAAAAATGTTCTCTTAAAGAGAATAATTTCGACTTTCTCTGAGTACTTTCTGCACTGTGAGTGTTTTCAAGAATTGATCAGGCACACTCATTTCTATGGTGTATTAGCAGAAAATAGCTGGCCATCCATTAGTCCCCTGCTGAGTTTCAATAGCAAAGATATGACTGAAAGCTGGTATTAACTGTGACAGAGGCTTAAGAGCCATATAGGCTTCAATATCGTATAAAGACCTGAGTCAATAAGGCTTTTCAATAGTAGTTTAATGTCATTAATTTGTATTCTCCTAGCACACAGAGTTTGCAGCACACACAGCTCAGGTTTTTGTGGTCAGAGATGTGCTCTGCCCTAGCTGGGCTGGAGAGACCAGGGACAGGAGAGAGAACATGATGAAGGAAATCAGAGTGATTTTTTGTGAGGTCATATCTGAGGTCTGTGGTGGAAGCTGTTATATAAACCAGATTTCTCTGAGTGTGCTTTAATGGCCTGCCCAGGAACAGACACATAACCACAAATACCTGTCAGCACTTACCTGTACAGACTGGGTTGCATTAGACAGCTATGTTAATATTATAGGAAAGAAGAAAGGAAAGTCAGAGAGGACTTACCATCCATGACAAACAAAAGGGATACCAAACACAAGACACAAGAAGGAAAAAAACAACAGTCTAAAAGCTTCTTTTAAAGGTGCTAAGGAAGGTGTATTGGAACATATTACCTCATACGACTTTATAGTTCATTTTTAGCAATGTGTCCACCTAAGCAGGCTGACTTTGAGGACAACCTAAGGTGCATCTTTTTGCCCTGAGAGAGTCTGCAGACTTACAGGAGGAGAGATTTGTTCTCCATGAGCCCTATGTTACATTCCTGGGAATGAGCCTGCATGGTGACAGCGCAGTCAAGGAGACAGACAGCAATGAACACAGTACTTTCCTTCCTGCAAAAAATATTAAACCATTTTATATTTATCATGGATATGTCCTATCCTTTCTCTACCAAAAAAGCATTGAAGACCTACCCAGCCAGGCACATCACTGAGCCTGGCTGAAAGCATGAGTCATTTTTTTACTAGAAAAATTAAGTTTTCTTTTTATGATCCACGAAATGGTGAGAGGAGACACCCTGTCATGGAACAATAAATTCAGGCTTAAATCCTGGGGCTGGAAAAAAAGATTTTATCTTTCCTTGTGTAATTCTTCAGGCAACTTTTAAGTTTCCAGAGAGTATTTTAAGCCTCAGCTAACACAGTGTTCTTCCATTTGGTAGTTGCCTGCAGAATACTATATTTTGTTTCATCTTTTCACTTTTATAATTCCAGTTTTCATAAGAAATAAATGCCTATAATCAGGCTTGGGTTATTGTAACAGAGGTAACAAGGTCCTGCCTTGGTGTAAAAACCTATGTGAAAAAAAAACATGCATAAAAAGGAGCAGTTGCCACCATTTTAGGGCAAGGACATGGACGAAATGAGTCCTGGCTTTGCAGGTACTGTCTGTGCAAACCTGACACATGGGCAGGTGTCACTCCTCTAGCATTGCTGCATCCCTGAGAAGCTCATCTGTAGCTGCTCAGTAGTGGAGGGTCCTCCAAGTGTCTTAAGCCTCAACTTCAAATCCCCAGGGGAGGTGTGTTTTCCTCTTGGCAGATATTTGGGAATTCCCAAGGCTGAGGCAGCTTTCATTCTTCCTTGTCACCCACTCCTTCTGTGGTGACTCAGCTTGGACCGGCTGTGCATCAGCCATGGGAACAAGATTTCAGTGTCTTGGAAAGCCGCTACTGGGACCTGGTAAGGATTTACTCTCAAGCAGCTGTCATTTATGGCAAACCTCACAGATCAAATATATTCTGTATAGACACTGCACCACACATAATTTACAGCTTTCCTTCCTCCAAAACACTGACCTGGGTTTAAGCAATGAAACATTAGAAAAAAAAAAAAAAAAGGGGAATTATTAACTACTAAAAATTATTAACTACTAAAAACCAGCAAAGCACTAGGAATCTTCTTGGACTATTTTTCAATGTATGTAACAAAACATTATTGAGAGGAAAGAATATAATCAATAGTGAGTAGCATTATAGGTAGCTGTGCAGCAATTTAATGCTAGAAATGGATTAAGGTGACAGGAAAAGTCAATGCAGTCTTAAATTAAAGGTGAGGAAGGTCAATGAAAAGTCAAAGCTGGTTACGAGTCCATCAAGTAAGAGAGGCTAAAGCTCTGATAAGTACAAAGTGCCTCAGTAACCTTACCTTATCACCATAGCTCTGTTTTATGTGTTTGTTCAAAAGAGTAAGTGGGTATGTGTTTGTTCTCAGTTTGAACCATTAAACCATTTGAATTCATTGGGTTATTTCAAAGAGGATTTGCAAAAGGAGAGAAGTCTGGGGTTTTATCTTCTTTGTTTAAGGAATAAAAATGTGGAATTTTCCTTCAGTGTTTTATTTTACTTAAGCAAAGTCTTTTTCCCTGAAAGAGCCTACAAACCAAACTCACTGGAGAATAAACAGGATTATAATGTTGCTAGTACCAGAGGAGACAGCTTTGGTTAAATAAGGTAGGCATAATTTTTACTTGCAGTTTTAGCTCAAACTGTAGCTTTGCTTTTTTATATAAAAACAAATTATAAGGAAAAATATCTGCTGCATTCCAGCAACACCTCTGCCTTTCATTCTCTGGGGTTTAGAAACCCTCTGATAAACTAAGAAAGACTAACCTAATATTTCTCTCATTTCTTAAATAACAGCAACAACCAAACAAAAACTCAAACTACCCCCCTAAACNAAAAAGGCTGTGTCTCTAAATTTTGTTGTAATACTCAAAATCATGGATATTCAACAACCATGGTTGCTGTCAAAAGGTTCTGCTCCAAAGTCCTTCACCTCTCATACTCCTACTGGAATATAAGGCTGACCAGAAGAAACTAAAAATGTCATGATTTCCAAGTATTATGATTCATATGCTAATACCTTGCATAGTGGTTGAGATTTCGATATTTCTTAAGCTTTGACCAGTTCACAGCAGGAACTAGCACTGCTAGTAACATGGAGAAAACATACTGATGAGAGCAGTGGATTCCAGGTCTTTGGTTGCTCAAAGTGACATTTTTGTAGCTTCATTTTTGATGATGCTGAAGATACCTGTTAGTGTTTAGTCAGAAGCAGCTTGGAAAACCTGTTTTTCCTGTCCTGTAATTGCCATTATCTGAGATGACAGGCAGAACTCTCTCTTGCTTTTAGTGTCTCCCAGGTTTGTCCCAGAACTTAGAGGAACTTCCATCACTTGCGTCTACTGATGCCAGAGGACAGGTTGTTGTTTCAGTGCAGGCTTTGCTCCCTTGATGCAAACACTGACCCCACTTACTAGAACAGCTGCAGTAGTCACAAATTATTTGTTCTCTACTTTAAAAACTGTGTTTAACAAAGCTTCTTTACCTAGGCATAATCTGGAGCATAAAGGCATGTGAATCTGCCCTTAAGCCAGGACCAAAAGGTTGCATTTCAAAACACAGCAGTTTGTGACATGAAATAACAGTAAATCCACAGTGAAGTATCTTTCCCCCTCTGCAGATGACAAAACTTTCTGACAAGTAACAGGGATTGAAATCTCTGCCATCACAGAATACAGATAATGAGACAAAGCAGTTAGCATATTGGGAAGACATTTTGGGGCTGCCAGTGTTCAATTCCAATTTGCAAACAATTCCTTGTAGCACAAAAGCAGGCGATGAAAAGAGTTATAACAGATCTAAAACTGCAGTGTTGTCAACTTTGCTGTCTCCTCTCTCTGGAGGTGTTCAAAACGCAAAGGCTTTTAGGTTGGAAGGCTTTTATTCCAACAGCTAAAGGGCACAATGCAGCCTAGCTCCTACTGAAACCTGGAGAAGATTTTCAAGAAGACTTCAAGTCTCAGTTTGCTGTTAAATGTTTTTCCATCATTCTGTTGATCATTAGCAAGAGCACATACAAGAAAGGCAATAGGCCACCACAGGTCATAAGCATGGATTTATTTACCCACTTTTCTTGTAGTGGAATATGGAAGAGGCTTGAAGTCCGTGTCAGTGGTCATGATGCTCTATAACAGAGAAATGTATCTTTCTATTTAGAAGTAAATACCTGCAGAAACCACTCAAGTAGCAACAACCAGCAGACTGGATTGATTCTGGTTATGTGAAAGTGTCTATTTAAAATTACTATCAAAATCTACTTCTTTTTACAGTGAAATCAAATCCAGACTTTTCTATAAGTTTAATCAGCTCATCAGCAGACTTGTGGGGAATTTGGGCTTAGGAGACCACCCCAGCTGACATATTTCTGCATCTGAAAACACCATGAAATACGATGTGGCAGCCTCAATTGCACTGGTTTCCTATATAGACCTGACATTTGGATGGGAAGTGTGTTTCACCCATTCACAGCTAACACCAGTGGCCTCTTGATGCCCAGGACACCTTTGTGCTGGGGATGACTGCGGGCAATAAATTTCATGGACAATAAATGGCATGACATGAAGCCTGTCCTCTCTGACTTATGTTTTCTGACTTCTCCAAAGACAGAACGAGTAGATAGGGGCTTGAGAGCATTTTCAGTGAGATTCAGACTCACTGGTGCTGCACAGTCTCTTGCATCAGCATTTGTTTTTGCTGTTTCCAGGCTGGACACTAGAGTTTGGGGCACTCCTGGGAAAGTTTCAGTGCAGCAATGTTATAACTGACACCAAGCTGCAAAATCAGTGAGAGCTTTTGTCTTGCTCTCTCTAGTCTTTCAAAAAGTGCATGTTAACCCTTCTTGTGGGCATGTCCAGAAGATTTGGATTTAAGAAAAGTAAGTAGGACTAGAAAGTTGATTACTGAAGTGTTTAGCCATTCTAGTTGCATAAGGGAAGAAATGGAAATTAATGAGGACATGCATGCCAATTTTAATGTGATGTTACTGCATCAAACACAGGTTTGCAGAGATTTTAAAGTTCATGAGTTTTTGAAGAGTCATGCTTATACTTCTGCTGATATCATTCATATTTAACCTTGCCTTCATAATCAAAATAAAATTGAATGAGTTTTAAGTCCACAAATCCATCATACACTTGCAGTTCTAATCTCACTCACAAGGGTAATCTTACACCAAGGGAATTTGTTTCTCGAGCTAAATCCTTAACACAATATTATCCAGATAACTTGACAGCTTATGTAACAAGCACAATTTGGGTTGGTGAATGCGTATGGGGAGTGTGGAGAAAAGTAAAAAAAAAGTAGGAAAAAAAAAAAGGAGGAAAAAGAATGCTGTGAATTATTCTACTGTATAAATATTTCCTTGATCCACAAGCATGCCAGTGTGGAATGAGATGAAGGACCAAGATTAACCTGAAAAACAGAGTAATGCTTGGTCCTTTGGAAAAAGCAAGGTAAAATGCTCTCAGGTCTTATCTACTTCTCTTTACCTCACTTGCCTTACTTCCCTCAGACTTCAAAAGAAGTGGGCTTGGTCATATCAGAGTATTTATATATTTTTATTTTATTATAGTTATACCAAATGGCTTTAATCACTTTCTCTTGTCCCCCTAAGAGTCTGAACCAGCAGCTGCAGCTGAAACATGCAGCATTTTACAAGAATTCCAAAGACCTTATTCTTCTACTTGAATAAAAACCCTTAAGGGGCATAGCACAGCAAAATGAACAAAGCTTTTATGCTCCAAATGCTGAATTTAGCTATCATCCGTGGTCCTAACATTCAGGCCCTTTCTTCTGCCTGAAGGTGGTTGGGTTATTGCTCAGGACTGTGAAGATCCAAGCAGATGATGCTAGTAGCCACTGTAGCAGGAACTGGGAGCAAGGTTTTCCACTTTCTCCTTGGATTTGCACTCTGCTGATACTTCAGAAACAGAGAATCTCCAAGTGTGGAAACTAAAAGCCTTTGAATGAGCCAGTGAAAACATCTTGTTTTCCTGACTCTTAAACCCATAGAATAATTTAAGTTGGAGGGGGCTTGTGGAGGTCACCCAGTCCAACATACAGTTCAATGCAGGCCTAATTAGAATAGGCTTCTCAACTCCAGTTGAGTTTTAGATGCCTCCAAGGATAGATGTTCCACTCCTCTCATGGCCACTTATTCCAAGAAAAGTCTTCCCTATATCAAAGAAGAATTTCCCTAATTTCATATTGAGTCTATTGCCCTCTGATCCTGCTCTGAGAAGAGTCTTGTCTTCTCTGCACCTTCCCATTCAGCAGTTTCAGATAGCAGTAAGATCCCCCCGAGCTATCTCTTCTCCAGGCTGAAAGAACCCAGCCCTCTCTGCCTTTCTTCCTTGTCATGTGCTTGAGCCCCTGACCATTTTGGTGCTCTATTCAATGACTTTCTCCAGTCTGTAAATGCCTTTCTTGTACTGGGGAGTCTGAAATCATAATTGCAAACAAGACTTTGACCAAAGGAATCAGCCATGAAAGAATAATGGAATCTCAATACGAACTTTGGGAACCTGTATCAAAACTTTCCTCAGTCTTATACCAGGACTTACCTATCTTAGCACTTAATAAGTGAATCAGTCTGGAGTACAGACTTCCAAGAAACACTAACCTTACCCATGAATTCTCATTGGAAGCTGAAATAGGGGCCTTAATATAAAGTTTAATATAAAGATGAATGCAATCCACATCAATTCACTGAAGTTGTTTCTCTAATCCTCTTACGAGCATCAGCCCTTCTGCCTCAGGGGACACAACACACAGAGAGTGCTTCATTATCTTTATTCTTCCAAGCTTAACTGAAGCAAACTCTTCACAGATGAGGGCAGAGCCTTTTCCGGTCACAAATTTACTGAGAAGACTAGAGGGGGCCTGATGCAGCGGGGATGGTTTTTGTAAGGCAAAGCTGATTTTGAAGAAGCTTGTTGAAAAGAAGCTGTTTTGACTTTTCTCACTAATATCATTACTAATTTCATCAGCACACAACTTACATGCAAGTAGCAAGGTCACTGCTATATGTTACAGCTTCAGAATCATAGAATTGTTTGGAAAAGACCTTTAAGATCCTTGGGTCTATCCCTTAATCCATCCCTGCCTGGTCCACCCCTAAACTATGTCCCTAAGCGCTACATCTACACATCTTTTAAATACGTCCAGAGATGGCAACTAAACCCCTGGGCAGCTTGTTCCAATGTTTGATAACCCTTTCCATGAATAAATTTTTCTTAATATCCAATCTAAGCCTTCCTTGGTGCAACTTAAGGAGGCCATTTCCTCCTTTCCTGTCCCATGTTACCTGGGAGAAGAAACCAACCCCACCTGGCTCCAGCCTCCTTTCAGGGAGTTGTAGAGAGTGATAAGGTCTTCCCCAAGCCTCCTTTTCTCCAGGCTAAACACCCCCATCTCCTTCAGCTGCTCCTCATCAGATTTGTGCTCCAGACCCTTCCCCAGCTCTGTTGCCCTCCTCTGGACACACTCCAGTCCCTCAGTGTCCTTCTTGTAGTGAGGGGCCCAGAACTGGACACAGGATTTGAGGTGTGGCCTCACCAGTGCTGAGTACAGGGGGACAATCCCTGCCCTGTCCTGCTGGGCACACTGTTTCTGATCCAGGCCAGGATGCCATTGGCCTTCTTGGCCATCTGGGCACAGCTGGCTCATGTTCAGTCACTGTTGACCAGCACCCCCAGGTCCTTTTCCAAGGGCAGCTTCCCAGCCACTGTTCCCCAGCCTGTAGGACTGCATGGGGTTGTTGTGACCCAAGTGCAGGACCCAGCACTTCCCTTTGTTGAACTTCATACCACTGGCCTTTTCCCATCAATCCAACCTGTCCAGATCCCTTGGAGACCTTCCCACCCTTGGGCAGATCTCAACACTCCTACCAAACTTGGTGTTGGGTGCAAACTTTCTGAAGTGGCGCTCCCATCCCCTTGTTCATATCATTGATAAAGATACTGAACAGAACTGAGCCCTGGGTATACTCAGGGCCCAGCTCCAGCTGAATTTAACTCCATTCCCCATCACCCTCCTCCAGCCATCCAGCCAGTTTTTTACCCAGCAAACTGTTCACCTGTCCAAGCTATGAGCAGCCAGTTTCTCCAGGATAATTTTATAGGAAATGGTGTCAAAGGCTTTATTGGTCCATGTAAACACATCCACAGCCTTTCCCTGATCCACCAGGAGGGTCACCTTGTTATAGAAGGAGATCAGGTTGGCCAAACACGACCTGCCTTTCCAAACCCGTGCTGACTGGGCCTGATCCCCTGGTTGTCCTGCATGTGCTGTGTGATGGCACTCAGAACAATCTGCTCCACGACCTTTCCCAGCATCAAGGTCAGACAGCCTGTACTTCCCTGGATCCTCCTTCTGACCTTTCTTGGGTGTCACATTTGCTAACTTCCAGTCAACTGGGACCTCCCCAGTTAGCCAGGACTGATGACAAATGATGGAGAGTGGCTTTGTGAGCTTTCTGTCACCTCCTGCAGGTACCCTCAGGTGAATCCTATCCAGCCCCATGGACCTGTGTGTGTCTAGGTGGTGTAACAGGTCACTGGTCATTTCACCTTGGCTTATGGCATCTTTCTGTCTTTCAGCTCAGGGGTCTGCATACCTGGAGAGCTGCTGTTACTATTAAAGACTGAAGCAAAGAAGGCATTAAATAACTCAGCTTTTTCCTCATCCTTTATCACCATATTTCCCCCCACATGTAAGAAAGGATGGAGAATCTCCTTAGCCCTCCTTTTATTGCTTTTGAAACCCAAAAGGATGTAGGGATTATGTCCCTGAGATTCAGGCTGGTGCTGACCAAACATCTGGTTCACTCTTGGTAAACTGTGCTTGTTAGTTCATATTTGGTTTTCACAGCCTTTTCTTTTTCACTGCATTGTGGAAATCTGGACAGTTTCAACATGCCCTTTGTCCCCTTTGATGTAAAAAAGCCCTCTCTACAAAAATACTCTTTTCTTTAATTTTAAGGGTGCTTTTAA
This sequence comes from Toxostoma redivivum, assembly GCA_013397375.1. Classification (NCBI taxonomy): domain Eukaryota; kingdom Metazoa; phylum Chordata; class Aves; order Passeriformes; family Mimidae; genus Toxostoma; species Toxostoma redivivum. The sequence continues at coordinate 251,430 of VXBI01012219.1, read as the reverse complement.
AGACTTCCCCTGAGCCACTTTAGACCACAGAACTGCCCCAGGACAGCTGTAATGTCTCTGTTTCCCTTTATGAAATTAGAAAAAGAATGGGATTTTTATTCTAATTAAAATATTTAAGCCACCAGTAACAAACAGTTATCAATCATGGTTCCTGTTTCAGGATGAAGTATGCTTGACATGACCTAAAAGAATTGTACCCATTTCTTATCCAAATTTTTTTTTTAATCTGTTTTTGTTTTAAGATAGTTCATTTCTCCAATAGAAAAGATAGTTTCACCTAAGATAAAGCAGGCAGAACTGCTTCCAATTTTTCATGTTTTAATAATTTGCCAGCTATATTCTGCAATTCCAGTGCTGCTCTCTGCACTGATCCCATGTCAACTGGGAATTTTCTGTGTACTTTTGTTCAAAGGCAGGCTGATGGATTCAGTACGACTTTTGTGATTTTGGAGCTTTTCTTTTTCCTAGTGTTAAAAGAAATCCCTTCAGTTCAGAGTGTACAGATTTTAATTGCTAGTATCTCAGGTACCATGAAGGCTGACTCAGTGGGCAACCAGACTGGCTTGGAATTTGTGATGGAGAGGAGACAGAAATTACATTGTTCCCAGGATCAGAGCAGCATGTCTCCTACTGCCTTGGATGCTTTCTGGGATTTTAAAAGCAGAACAGTTAACAAAATAATATTTACTTTATCACTGCATCTACGTATGACTGATATGCAATGACATATGGAAAATGTAGGGTTTTGCTGGGGCAAAATCATGTACTTATCATGTGGTAGGGGTTTGTGACCTTGACACCATAGAGAAATTCTGATTTTACCCAAATGTCTTTTGGAACATGTCCATTGGAGAAGGATAAAAGAAGCAATCTAGGAGCTATTTATCAGTCTGGAAAAAGAAAAAGAGGGAATGTCACAGGCACGACCTTGTTAGATCTCTTCCACAGCCTGTGATGTAGTGGCATGGAACAGCTCCTGTGCCAGATGCTGAAGATGATGAAGATGACTTTGTGTCAAGGGGGAGCAGATGAGCCCCCAACGGCCGTGGCAGAGAACCACAGGTGTATAACACACCACAATTACAAAAATGCTTTCTGATAATCATGATAAAATGCTTCCAACAGCAAACATTTGGGCATTTTGAATGTTCAGGGAGATGATTCAGTCTTCATTAATAACAAAACATAACTGTGTTGTGTTTGCTGACTGCCTTGGCTAACTGCTGTGCAGATAAGTAGGCACCCATGCCCTGGCATTCTGTTGACCAGAATATGAAAATCATTATCAATGTGTAATTTACACTGAAGAAAAAACAACAATTCCAGGGTTGTCTTTTCCTTCCAACTATGCCTTTTACACTGATGAAATGAAGTCCTCCTTGTGGCTATGTGGCAAGGCTGAGCACCCAGAAAGTCTTCAGCTTCTGAAATGTGTTAGAATCTGGCTTAATGTTTGGAAAAGGAGAAGAAACTCCACACCAAAGGCAGGGTGAACAAAGGTCTTTAAGTCTGGCAGGCTATAGACTGAAAAACAGTCTCAGGCTAATCATCACCTATGACAGTGTCAAAATTGTAAGAGCAAGAAATTTACTTTGAAACAAACTGGGCAAAATACAATTTGATCAACTCTGTCTTAGCTGAAGGCAGAGGCAGAAACCTGAGCTGAATAACAGTGTGAGTGCCACATGAACACTGACATATTCATTCTCACCTTTAAGGAGTTATTATCCCTACTCCAGCATACAGAGAAATGAGAGGCAGGGAGAATAAGTGATTTGCCCAAGGTCACAGTTAAAATCTATAGTATGGATAGAAAATAAACCCTGATCTATTGAAATCTGCATTTGAACTGCAAAATGACCCTTTCTTCATTTTATGGATAGGTAGTTAGAGGACTTAGCAATGTGAAAATAGTTTAATAACCCTGGCAAACATGCCACAAATCCATAGCTGTTGTATATAAATACCTCTCAGATATCACTGAACATCCCAATCTGTCCTCCATTCCTTTTGCTGGCTCAGCAAGGTGTCACATAAAATTAGACCGAGAAGTTAACACATTAAGCATTTATTGATCTCAGTAAGTTACAGTCAAATATGCCATGTCTTAATGAACAGAAGTAGAAGGTCATCTAAAATACTCATACAGTAACTATGATATGATACAAAATATTAGTTATTTATTATAACAGAACAAGTATTAAAGTCTTTAACTCTTGCAGTACCAAATTACAGGGGTCAAGATTATCCTGTTTGTCTGATCTACTTGTAATACTTTCTAAGTAACTAGCATGTGCCTTATTATCTCTATAAAAATCCTTGCCTAAAGTCAAGGATTGCTTCTTATGAAAGTTATTTCAGCTCTAACCTAGCAATATCTGAGAGTAGTCACTGCTTCATCCTTTCCATGGCAAGGGAAACAGAAGATTAAATCAACTTTATAAATCAAAGTGGCTTTTCTAAAAAAAAAGAAAAACATTTCTTCACTTTGGTTCCTCAGGAAGTCTACCCTGCCCTTTCTGTACACATTAGCAGAGAAGAAAAGTCTCAAATTCTGCAGGCGAAGTCTTTACTTTCCTCAAGGTGATGGCAAATATCAACCAATTTAAGACTGTAGTTTCACTGCAGGTACTTAGCAAGAAACAGGAGAAAAGCCCATAATGAAGATCTCTGCCTTAAAAGTCCCTGTCTCTGACATCTGCATATGGATGGCCATCTACTGAAGATACATGCTTTTGCCAGCTGCTTTGTGTGACTGAGAGCAAGAAGCATCTTGTGCTAGAGACAAGGAAACTCCTACTAGTCCTTAGATGTCCTTGCTTTGATGTAGAAAAAACTTTCAGGCTACGAGTGGTGTGGTACTGATTTGCAAAGCCTGGAAAAGGGAAAACCTGGGGGGATAAAGCAGGAAAATTCCTCTTCAGCCCCTGAGCTTGAATGAGAAGGCAGAATAATTTTTCTTTTACAAATGCTCATTTCAGTTCAGAGGAGGTATGGTCTAAAGGGCATGCTGACGACATTCAGTTTTATATTTCCACCTCAGGAAGCTTGATTAATGTCTTTGAGCATCTCAGGAAAGCTCTTGTTGAGGAACTGGATGAGAATGAGGTAACACAAAGGTAGCTGAGAATTTGAGGAAGCATAAAAAGGACATGAAAAAACCAAAGTTTTTATGTTGTCACAATTGCAGTCTGCTATCTTCCTAGTGCTGAGAATTCAGATTTTGGTCCTTGGAACACAGATTTCAGTGAATATTAGGGACCTGGTTGCCTTTTCAAGAGCCCATTCTCTCCTGACAGGTCCAAAACATACTCTTGCTTGGAGACCCTCACCACACGCCACAAAGAAGGGCACCTTGAGGACATCAGTAGTGAAGCTGTCTTGGTGTCCTTTAAACTTTCTCTTAGCAACCCTTGCCCTGCCTGTTCATTGACATTTACTGTGATACCATCAAACTCAGCAGCTCATTTTGATGGGATGCCCCAGCTAAAGCCTTTCAGATTTCCATGTGCCTCAGCTCTACAGAAAGAAGGTGAGTGATGAACATTTTGTCATTCCTGCTGACAGTGGAGATGTCAGAACAAATAAAAGATATCTCCACAGCTACCATGCCATTTAAACTTTAATGAACCCTTTGTCTCCGCCGTGGCCTTTGACTGACCCGTGCCAGCCGGGGACAGGAGCTCAGCTGGCGTTGCCGCACAGCAGAGCTGGACCCTGGGGCTCAGCTGGGACTCCTGCTGCAGCACGTCATCAGGGCTCTGCAGGAGCCACAGGCACGCTCACCAGCATCCAATTACAACAAAGCAAAGAAATGTAGAAGTAAGAGATTAATAGATGAATGTGAAGTGAGTTGAAATGCTCTCCTTCCCATCAGCACAACACTGCATTTCACTTCAGCAAAACACACTTGGAGTCAGACAAACATCACTGAAAATATACCTTGGCCCCTATCTGGCAAATAATGGAGGGGGGGAAGTATTCCTCTGTTGGGGCAACCTTCTGCTCTGTATGCCATGAAATGTCTCTATTATTGCATTACTAGATATCAAATCAAGTTTAAACTCCAAAACCTATGGTAGTGTTCACAAGAAACAAAATATCTTCCTCTTCAAGATAACTTCTGTAGACAGAGAGAAATCTTTAGATTGCAAAAATTCCTCAGCAAAAATCACCTGGCAAGAAAAACTTGCTGATAAAAGAGAATATTCTTTATCAAATATTCTAAAAATCCTGTGACCAATACAAAAGAAATGCAGCCAGCTGGGAAGAGGGAGAGACCCATAACGAAATGAGAACATGAATCTGACAGAAGCCTTGCATGGTCCTAGTCCTATTTGCTTTGAAATTGCACTTTATATTGTTTCTGTAAAGCCAAAGTCAGATTACTGCCACTTTTTAGCATACCTGGAGCTGACAACTGTCAGCACCTCATTGATTCTTTCAATAGTTTATGGTTTATCTCTGGAAATAGGTGACTCAGTGCCAATCTCAGTCCATTTTCTTAAGAGGAAAACAGGCAGCCACAAGGTCCAACCCGAATGGCCATAAGAAAATTTAAGAATGTAACATAAATGCTTCTTACTACAGGCTCAGAAATCAGATAAGAAATATAATAAATCTAACCTTTCATTCAGTTATGCGAGTTTCAAGCCAGTCTCAATATTTGTATTTCCAGCATGACTTTGGGGATAGGCAGTAATAAAGTGTCCTTCTGTCTTCTCTACAAAAGAGCTACAAAAGGTATAGCTCTTCTGTCTTTTTGGTTCTTCTGAGGGCAATTTCTCTTCCAAGCTGGCAATATCCTTGCCCATGGGGCATTTAATGAGAATAATACATTAGAAAGAATCTGGCAATTGCATATGAGATACCCATTTTCCTTCTGAATTGATTTCTTCTCTCTCCTTGCAATTTCCTTCTCCTGGTGGTCAGTCAGCTCTGCTTACACACAAAGCCAGACAGGATGAGAGGCCAGTTCTGCTGTGGTGGAGAAGGTCCTCATCTCATTGCTTCTGTCCTTCTGTACCTGTGCAGATTCCTGCCCCAGGGCTGTGTAACGCTTCCTTTTTGGGAGTGTTTTGCATGCCTTTAAATCTTCCTCACAGCTGATATTTAGCTAATATTGGACACACCAGGTTAAAATGAGGACTGGAAGAGACTGACATTTATGTTTACTGCAGACTGACAGCTATGATTCTGGATATTCATGTATAAACTTATTGCTGTCCTTTTTTTTTTCTGTCAATTTCATATGTTTGAATGACACATATTTACCAAAATTGGAATTTACCTGACTAAGGAATGGCAGAATTAGTCATAAACTTTCTGAGAGGAGTGGATGAATTCCAGGCAGGCATGGATGCCATGGGCACAGGCAGACCATGTACTGGCAGACCAGGAATCAAATGTCTTCAGGAATAAAAGCCTGCTCATTTTTCCAGTAATGAAGTGCAGTTTCCCCTCTGTTTTCTGGTGCACTTTCTGCCATGGAGATATTATATGTAATTTTCCTTTCTGATAGTTGCATCAAATTGTACTCATTAGCACTTTGTGTAATTTAGCAACTTTCAACATTTGAATTGAATCTCTTTTCCAAAATACTTTTTCTCCAGTTCTGGAGACTATTTCATCTTTCTGCTGTGTCAAATACTGTCTACAAGATTGTACAGAAGCTGCTTATTAGTTTCCTTTACACTTGCTATTACTAGGAGGGCTTGCCTTTCCATTTGAAGGTGTACCTGGAAAACTATAAACTGAGCAGGTATTTGCTCTAATAGTGATGATGCTGTCCATTAACTATAACTACAAGGAGAGTGCCTGACTCCTTATTTCTTATAATTTTTTATAACAGAAAGTAGAAAGCAAAGCCGTATCCCAATATAATTTTATTTTTATCATCTCTGAGCCCATGTGCAAGCTTCCTCATTTTTTAGACACATTAGCTGATTCCTCTGAAGAAAGAAAAATGGCAAATCTCCTTGCTGGTGTGCGTTCATCATGGTTACTGCATCAGGAACATCACTGCAACAGTAGTGAATATGCAAATCCTTTGTGGCAACATCATTCCCCTAACATCAAAACAGGAACATTTTGTTGCCTGAGCCATCTTGGATTACATCAATGAAAAATGCAACGAATACACAACAAGGGAAGATGCTCTTGAAACAGATCTTTTGCAAGATCTTATGTTCTAGGAGGTTTTATTTCCAGGTTGTGGGATGGACCAATTAGTTAAGCAATGTAATAGTATAAGGCTCTGAGTAGCAAAAAACCAAAAAAACCTGTTCAAGATAACATTTTCAAAAGCACAAATATATGTTGGGGAGAATTTAGAAAAGAACACATTCTATACCAAAATAATACTTCAGAAAATTTTTCTGAGGTTAGTTTTTGCTGCTTTGGAATTAAAATAAATAAATAAATAAAAGAATGTAATGAAAGACGTAAGTGTATGAATTGACTGTGAGTGATTAAAATGGAAACCCTTGGAGTCTGCTTGCTTGTCCCAAGCTGTACAGACATGGCAGAGAGATGGTGTTCATAGCATTCCTTCACTGGGGAATTCTCACCAATGCAAACGAAGGACACAGAGCCATTTCCAAAGCTGAACCATTCCAGGGGATATAGTGTGGTTACTTCCATGTCAGGTCCATTCATGCTTTGAATCTGACTTTCTTTATCCTGCTCTATGTACATAATTCAATACCTTTACACATACAGGTGTATGTGTATGTGTGAGGGTTACATGGGAAAGGAAGATAAAAATTATTTAAAAATATGTTTAAACACATTGTTTTAAACATATTGTTTAAATATGCTGTTTAAAACTGCTTTGATGCAAACCAAGGAAAACTGAGGAGAGTTAGAATTCACAGCACTATTTTACTGGTATTTATTGAGAAATCGGACCTAATACAGACAGCATGATGCATTCTTGCTAACTGTGGTCAACCAGAGCAAATAAAATCATGTTCACTTCTTCCAAAAGACATTCCTGGATAACTGATTATGTCACAGCAGCAACATGAACACAGGAGAGAAATCAAAACAGACATTAATAAAACAAACAAACAAACAAACAAATGTAAAGCCAGGAAATCTAGGAGGTTTTCATCTGGATGCTTTTCATTGGCAAGGAATAGCCTGTCTCATTGGCACTTGAGTGCTAGAAATCCCTACTGCAATGGGAAGATTATTCCACCCAGAGGATGTCAAACTGGCAGTGTGGTCTTGGTACAAGGGCTCTGGCAATCATCAAAGCAACAGTGACGGATGGACTGTTGAATACAGGTGACAGCAAGAAAATAACAAGAAGATATGGCAGAAAGCAGCAACTGATGTTTATAATGACAGAAGCCGCAGAAGCAAAGGTGCCTCATTCCCATATATCATGAATAAACAGGAATGAGGCTGGTAGTTCCATGGGACTTGTTAATACTGAGTGCTTATGTGGTGTCTTAAACCTATGCACATCAACTTTATGTAAATATATGCCATCATAAGTCAGATGAAGTTTACAGTTCTGGATTAAAGGGTTTTGAGTGTGGATTTCATTTCCTGACAAAAAACAGGCTTTGAGGGAAAGCAGATGTTTTCCATGGATGTTTCTGTTGCACCAGAAAGCTATGTTTTTTTTTAAAGTGAGAAACATCAGAAAGAATCTGCTCAGGACTCTTGCAAAAATAGACCAGGGGACAAGATTATCTTGCAGATGTCTTTTCTGTAGTGTGCAAGGAGCAGCTTGTGAAAATACACACATTTGCATAGAGGAGAAATGCAATAGAAGGAAAGCATGCTGACATCCAAGTTCAATTATTTTTCTTTTTCCAAGATTTCCAACTGTTGCGCATGCATCAATGTTTATAACAGCAGAATGAGAACACCTCTGGAGGTATTGTATCTACATTATAATACTGGAGCTTTATTGCAACTGTTGTGCAATATTTCAGAACTTTGAGTGAAGAAGAAGGTGAAGCCAGACAAATTTTCCTTACACCAGCACATTATATTTTCCCTCCACTGCATTGCAGTATAACAACTGCTTTGGTTGGCAGAATGACATTTCATTACCCAGAATATGGGAATTTATTTTAAAAATGGCTAAAGAATTCAGGTATCCAATTAATAGCAATAGCTGAGTGTTAATTCCCACTGAATGGCATCCTTGGATGTACAGACAGACTGGAGGATGAGAGGCTGGAGAGCACTGCCATGGAAAGGGACCTGCAAGTCCTGGTCATTGGCAAGTTGAACCCGAGTCAGCAGTGCCCTGGCAGCCAGGAGGGCCAACCCTGTCCTGGGGGGCATCAGGCACAGCATGGCCAGCCAGGCAGGGCAGGGGATTGTTCTGCTCTGCTCTGCACTGGGGTGGCCTCACCTCGAGTCCTGGGGGCAGCTTTGGGTGCCACAATATAAGATACTAAACTAATAGAGAACATCCAAAGGAGGGCAATGACGATGATGAAGAGGCTTAAAGGGAAACCATATGAGGAACAGCTGAGGTCACTTTGTCTGTTCAGCCTGGGGGAGACTGAGGAGAGACCTCCCTGCAGTTACAACTTCTCTCATGAGGAGAAGTGGGGGGAAGAGATGGGGACAGGCACTGATCTCTTCTCTGTGGTGGCCAGTGACAGAACCCAAGGGAATGGCCTGAAGTTGTGTGTCAGAGGAGTTTTATATTGAGTGTTAAAATAGTTCTTCACCCAGAGAGTGGCTGGGCACTGGAACAGCCCCCAGGGAAGTGGTCACAGCACCAAATCTGACAGTTCAAGAAGCATTTGGACAACACTCTCAGGCACATGATGTGATTCTTGGGGATGTCCTGTGTAAGGCCAGGATGATCCCTGAGGGTCCCTTGCAACTCAGCACATTATGTGATTCTGTGAAATCTTTTCTAATTAGTATAAGTATGAATTGAATATAAATCCATGAAGACCACCTACCTAAACTCATCATATGAAGAGTTTTCTGATCTACTCTTTTTTGTTGCTAAATCGGTATTTAGACATTTTTTCTACCTCTTAATAGGAGATAACATTTCTTTTTATGGTGCAGCATTCCTGCTGTAACTTCAGCAACAGCACAGGTCCCTGACAACCAGATTCCAGGAGTTTCCACTTTTCTGTGAACAGCTTTGAGCAGGAGGGCTCCATCTCAGGGAGCTCTTAAAAGGAGCTGTCAGACCAGTATTTCAGGTGTTCTGAAGGGTAGGGAAGAGGAAATTATTTCCCTAGCTAAAAGTGATTTTTCTCACTCATTTCAAATGTATCTATGGGGCTGGGAAAGGGAAAGTAATGTTGAAAAAGAAAATAGACCTCTTTTAGGAATTAGAGGAAAGAGGTTGGACAAATATATTAACAGCAGAAAAATAATTTTCTGCACATCTGCCATGAATTTGCATAATGCTATCTTAATTACTGTTCAAATCAAAGCCAGTTCAAGTAAACAGAAAAGTCCCTGATTGAACTAATTACAAATTTTAGAGATGAGAAAGGCTAAGCAGCAAGTATTCACAGGTTTACTTTGCAAGAGTGCTGCAGCATACACCACAGTGCACAGAAAAATATTCTGTTCATGTACAGTTGTGTTATAATTGCCAAAATGGTTCAGTATCATTTTAGTTATTAAGGCACTAATGAACCTTTAAATGCATGCTGAGTCCCAATGATGTTATAGATTTACTTGCAGGTTAAGGAGTGAAAACCTTTAGTATGTTAGCTTTTCCCAGAATAGAAATGTTAAGATTTTAAGTAAGAGTTAATATAATTTGACTTTAAAAATAAGGCATCTAGTCTAAACTAACCTCTTCAGTGCCATATAAAATCAATGGAAAGAGACAGAAATTCCAGAGGCAATTCATAACCAAATGAAAGTCTAAGAACAGGTAGAAGCAAAAAGACCACCTAGTCCTCTACTGTTTTTTAAGAACTGGTCAGTGTAAGATGCCAAGTGGAAAGCACAAGAACACCTACCCACAACACTCCCCTGCTGCTGCAGCCAGTGACCTGGGGGTGTGTGCAAGGCCAGGAGCAGCAACTCATTCCTCCCCTCAATGACAGCAGCCCAAGAGTTAGGGTAAGACTCAGCTTCCTCCAGTGCTTCTCTCTCACCACTGGCCATGAGATGAGCATGGCTGCCTGAAATCCTCATTTGTAAACAAGGCAGACAGCTGTGATGATGTTTGCCCATGTCTGGCAGCTCCTCACCAGGCAGTGTCCACACAGCTGAGGAGCTGCTTTACAGAATCAGGGCAGCTCCTCATTCTGCCAAGGTAACAAAGCTGCAGCACAGGAACCTCCACTGCATGGGCTGCAGGATGGTCACCATGCCCACCACCCATCCTGCATCCAAAGCAAGGAGCCATCCCAAAAGGCCATTAATCACTGAACTCAGCATGGCAGGTGCTCAAGCTGGTCAGTGCCCAGCTAGCACAAGAAGTCACTGAGCAGAGCTTTGCTGCACCTTCAGATCTGCTCTCCAGTATGTGATCATGAACTGTTGTATTATGTAGAAGTCCTTAACCAATAAGATGTATCTTTAATTTCAGCATGATTAAAGTTCTATTTTTCTCATGTACCTCTTGTACAAATGAACCTCAGTCTGCAGAAACAAAGTCTATCATGTTATATATCTCTATGCATCCAGAAAAATCTTACCAGAGGTCTGGGAATCAATAGGAAGGTGCTGGATTACACTGGAAGTATCCAAACACCTGAGTCTTCTTGTGGGATCTCAGTCATCCATTCACAGACGGCTATGTGAACTGACTTAAGATATAACTTTATTTAATATACTTAATTCTGCTTTATTCTGACAGAAAATTTATCATACAGGATAAATAACAAGCAGACCAGTTGTTTTGTTATTATAATTTAAAATTTAATCAGCCTTCAAATTGCAATTGTTTTTAAAAGTATTTCTTAATATGGTTGGCTGCTGTATGAATCATGACCTGATCCTGGTGTCTTGGCAACTGCATTAGTTACTTCATATATGGCAGCTCACACTGCTTGAGGAGATGGAACCGATTTTCTCTCTATATCCACTCTCATTTTCTAGCACCATTCTGATTGCCACATATGTGGTGCTTGTTGCTCCTGTCACTGAACCTAGCAATTGCAAGGGCTTTATTTCTTGTTGCTGGTGTTCTAAGTTTTGGAGGAAAACTACCACAAAGCAAGGATTTGTTCTGTTAAGAAAAACATCCATCTGTTCGAGGCACTGGGAGACAAAGGTGAATAAGTACAGTAAAGTTCCCAATATGTGATTTAGGAGGATTGGAATTTAAAAAAAAAGCAAATGAATGAAAGGAAGAAAATAGAAAGAAAACCATTCCCTCCCCCTCCACCCCGTTCCAGGCAAAGCATCACCTTTGTCTCCAAATCACTCTCAAAACACTTTTCATGCTGTCACCAGGAGAAATAATTATTTGTCAAATACAGGTCTGAAACATCTCAGATCTGCTTGTTTCTCTTGTAAATGATGAAGGCAGTAGAATGGAGATTAACTGCCTGCAGCAAAGAATCAGGCTGGAAGGGAAAGAAGCAGCAAAAAACTAAGAAAAGCTTTATGTTTTATAAAGCATGCAAGGTTAAACTTGCTATTAATTTTCATGTGCAAATGACAGTTCTACAATTAATATTTAATCAAATCTGAGGAAGGGGCTCAAAGGTATTGACTAATAATTAGCTCACTGTGTCTATGAAATAGAAATACTTTCTTATTAAAATCAACGTTATATCTATGAACATTGGATTTGATCTAATGTTAGAGAAAATCTAATTACTACCTAAATAATAACTATGTAATCTCCTGGAAGAAGTTAGAAAGAAGATTAAATAGTGTCATATCTGTTTGGAGGTAATATGACTAAAGCAGGCATGGAGAATGAGAAGAAGAAAAACCATCTAGCCACAACACATTGGACACAGTGCAGTGAGTGTCTTCTCCCTTCTCTGACACTAAATGCTGCCATATGTTTATTTTTTCAAAAATCTGAGTCCACACTGGCAATGCCTGTACTGATAAATGAGACTGTGCCAAAGGTTTCTAGAATGATAACCCATTCATTTAAACTCTTAGAACCAATCTCTGGCATGATTTTGCCCAAATCCAGGTAGCTCCCTTCTAAATATTTCCCAGGCAAGGTTCAAAAGCTGGCACAACCAAGCAGACTTCCCATGGGCAATCTGCAGATGGCTAACCTGCCTTGGGAGTGGTGAGTGCAGGTGACAGCATACCAGTTGGCCTCAGTACTGGATAATAGGCCTGGGCATTTTTAATTTACCTGTGTGGTCACAAACTCCTCAGGGAAACATGACATTCTCTAGAAATGACACGAATGATAAATTTGATTGACAGCATTAAGCAAGTTTAGGATCCTCTCACTCATTGCAGAAGCTGCAGACACATGATGGTGACAGAAAGGACCTATTTGTACAGGATCCAAATTAAATATTTTGTTGAAAGTGGATGCCTATTTCTAAATGCCTTTCTTTGTAATGCTGCTGGCTTACAGCAACACAGAAACTGCTGTCAAAGAGCTAGTTGCTTTTTTCTTCCACATCCAGAATCCTTGTTAGCCTTTGAGTCAAACAGTAAAGATGGTATTTTTTCTGTTGTCAAATACAATCCATTCTAAGTCTAGACCTGATTTTATTTTGTGACATGAAGAAAATTTATTAATTTTCCCTTTATCTCTGCTTCTGGAAATGTATCTCTTCTTAAATTAAGGTGTCTAAAATTTGCTAGCACCATTTGATTTATTCCTTTGAGAAGAGGCACCCTGATACATTTTTAGATCGGACCACCACTGGAAGTGTTCAGTGCATAAAAAAACACATGCAGAATGTGTAGAGAAAAGTAGTAGGAATGTTGTGACTGGTGTGAATGGGGAATGAATGGAAATGTCTGATCATGTTTTGAAGACACCTAGAGATCAGCAGCTCATCACAATCCCAGCATGCAGCAAAGTGCCACTTCACAAGTCACCCAGATGGCAAGGGACTGTGAGTAAATCCTGCCAGCTCACAGAGGAGGTGAGGTGGAGACACAAAGGACATCAGGCCCAAAGGAGTACAGAAAAGCACATGCAGAAGTCAGCACATGGTTCCCAAACCAGGAGACAAGATGAGGACTCAATAGATGGGATCCTGTCCTCCACTAGGAGCCCTGGACAGACCACCCAAATTCAGGCATGTCTGATGCTGGACAGACCACCAATGTATGTGAATTCTGGTGCTTGTGTGTAGAAGTGTGAGTGAAATTAGCAATGTTTTAGTGCCAATCACCTTCTAGTCCCATTTTCAGGTGTCAGCAAGAGCAGGGCAACTCTATAAGCAGAGAAGAGGTGGTAGCTCAGGGTGACCACATACAGGCAGCAAAAGTCCAAAGCAGCCATGCCATGGGCAGTGGAGTCTGTATATTTTCTTATAAAGGTATTATGATAAGGCTCAGGGGAAAACCCTTATCACTCTCTACAATTATGGGTCTCTACAACCACCTGGACACAAGTCACATGAATATGGCCACAAAGATGCTCAGACAGATGGGGCACCTCTGGGTGCAAGCTGAGGACAGCTGGGATTGTTCAGCCTAGAGAAGGAAAGGCTTTGGTGAGACCTCATTGCAGCCTTACAGTACCTAAAGGGGGCTCGCAAAAAGAAGAGAGACTTTTTGTGTGGGAAGACAGTGACAGGGTAAGGGGCAGTGGTTTTAAACGGAACGACGGCAGGTTTAGATCAGATGTTTGGAAGAAATTCTTTCTGTGCTGAAGCACTGGAATAGGTTGCTCAGAGAATTTGTCAATGCCCCATCCCTGGAGTGATCCCCCTGGGTGAGACATTCAGCATGATGGTGTTGTTCTTCCCAAGTCGTTGTTACATTTGTGGCAACCCTGCTCTCCTAGAGTTGGCTGAATACCTGCCTGCCCATTGGAAGAGGTGAATGAATTGCTTGGTTTGCTTTTGCTGTGTCCATTAAATTGTCTCTGTTTCAACCTTTGAGCTTTTTCACTTAACCCTTCTGATTCTCTCCCCCACCCCACTGTGAGGGGAGTGGGTAAGAGGCTGCACGGTATTTAGTTGCCCTCTGGACTTAAACCATGACAGTGAGACAAAGACCATCAGTTATAAGAGGAAAGCAATGCCAACAACAATAAAAAACCCACATAAAATAAATAAGATGGAGATTAAAGAGCAAGCTATTATAACAGAAAAAATAGAAGTAAAATACATCACGTTTTTGTTCTGTTATCTATTTTAGAACTTGTATTTCCAATTCAACAAATATAGAAAATAAATTCAGCAATATACAAGGAAATTAATATAGAAAAAATATAATCAGAATCATAGTAAGAAACTAGGGAGGGAACCAGAGACTTAAAAAGAGTCAAGAAAAAATCATATACTGAAGTGTGTGAACATGCTTACATGCATCATCAGGCTGAGTGTGGGTGGTGGCTATGCCCATTGTAAACATACATGGATAAACAGTATGCAAAGCAAAATAGGTTAAATCAGCACAAGACATCTTAGCAAACAGAATAGTCAGATATTGTAAAAGGCATCAGTATAGGAAAAACTCATAAAAAATTCTATTCAGAAAGGTCAAGATGAAGAGAAAAAAAGGTGTTATTTGAAAGAAATACTATTAGCAATATTCAAGTTTTTATCAAATATTAATGCAGCATTTGATACATGAGGAGCTGTTAACATCAAAGCATAGTATTGAAATTGCTAACATTTTTCCTTCTGATTTGTTTTAGGAAAATAATTTTTCTTCTTTTTTCTTCTCCTAGAATTCATCTACAAATCAGATATCACGTCTGTCATTTTCTTGTCCAAATTATTTTTACAATTCTTATTTAAAATTGATGATTTGGGCTAAGTTTTTAACTAGAACTATTCTTCATCTAAGAAGAGTGAGTGAGTTTCAGTGAGGTGGCAAGAGAATTCATTCTGAGCATGAGCTCTGTAGAGTTCATTTCAATTTATTACTCATTTTAAGTGAACTAATCTAAATTAAAATCTCCTTGAATCAATACCTCATTTTTATCATAGAATATTCTGACTATATCACACAAATCATTCAACTGGTCCTGCATCTGGCAAAGGCAAAATGGCTTTTTGGTGAAGATGGGCTTTTTTCCTCCAAATAGACTTACACACAAATTGCACATGCCCAAGCTCTATATCTCTCACAGCATTAGTTCTTTGTGTGCTCATCAGCCAGCATGCTCTTACCATTTATCTTTTAATCATTACAGGATTATTCAAGTAAAATACTAATGATGTGCAGGAATTTATACTTGGCATGGAAAATAATTAATTTTTTACCCTTTCAACGTCTCGTTTTAGTTAGCAACATGAAGAGCCAGTTTGTGTTGCTTGTAATCAGCATCATTGTATTCATTTTGTGACAGATTCTAATGCTTTTGTTGTGAGGATAGAGTGAAAGAACATTCTGAACAGAACTTGTTCTAATATTGCATCTTTATGTGAAGGTAATGACAGTTACAAAGTAAGGAGTGGGGGGGCTGTTCTTCTGACAAAGGCCATAAAAAACTCTTTGGAGACTAATTTGTATCTTATTCATTATTCTTTTATGTTTTGCTTGTATTACATAGTCTACAGTCAATTCATAATGTGTAATAAAAAAAGCCTGTTTTATACACACACAAATTGGCATGGCTGCACAAAATAGTTGCTGCCGGTACTTTATGTCTAGAATTCTGAATTCCCTATGTATTTCTTTCAGGTTTTATTTCTTGGCCTTCTCAGCTCTGCTTATGATTTTTCAAGTGTAAGGCACATGACAAAAAAATATTTCAAAATGTCATTCTCATTTAGCAAAACACTTCAGGGTGGAGGTGCCTGTCATCATATGAATTGGTACCTTGAAGTCCTTAGGACTTACATGCTCCACTATCTTACAGGTTTTGTGTCAGTGCTGTGGAGAACAGAATCCTCTGTGCAGCAGCATCAGTCTTGAGCAAGTGCTTAATCTAAGCCAAGGGTAGTTTACTCTCTTTCCTAAAACCGGGCACTCACTTGGAGAGCCCAGAGGAGCCAGTGGCTGATGCTGCAGCTGCATCTCTGCAATGAAAGTTTCTTCCCATGTCTGCACATGCCTTAGTGGGATCTTGATGCATTGGGGAAAAATCAGCCACATCCTCCCTCCCATCTCATACACCCCAGGAGGTGTTTTCTGACTGATTAAAGGGCAAGAAACCCAGCTCACATCAGCAGTTAAATGTGGTCACAGTACTAGTCATGTTGCTGTCAGACAATTTATAGGTGTTAGAACAAAAAAGAGACTGTGACCCATGGCATCACAGCATGAGATTACACAGGCATTCACAGGGACTGGTTACAAAATGCATGAGAATGAGGGGATCCCTGTATGCAAGAACATTCAAGCCCTCATTTTCTAAAATGCCCATGTGCAGCCCTACACCAGGGTTCCTTGCAGAATTAGTGTATGTTTGTGCTTGTGCATTCACATCTGAGAAAATAGTGCACTGTAAATAGATGTGTGATTGTGGTCACATTTTTTAAAAAAATCACTTCAAAATAAATCAAAATAAATTGTCTAAAGATTTGATAATGCACCATTCATGTCCATGAAAATATCTTCACTCAAAAGCTATTGCACTCTTTATCCCTTAAAGTACCATATACCAAGTCTACTCTTTTAGATCAATTGCCTCAGTTTTGAACTCTTCCTTTTGAGTAGAGGAATGGACAATATAAAGCTAAATCATGCCATGGTGTTGGAGAGTGTATAAGTCTTTAACTGTGTTCTGTGGTTCACTGGTTCTCTTTCTTTCTCAAGAGCACGTGGGTATGATATAAAAGAGAGACTACTCACACCTTCATGGAGCTTGTTTTGAAAGAAAACATCAATCTCCAACTGACAGGTTTTATAGGAACAAATCTGGATTTTCCAACACCTTCCAGTTTTACAACCGTTCTTCCATACTGCCAAACTTGTCTACCTCCTCTAGCAGAGAAGAGCTATTAGAGCCCAAAATAGAAGCATTTCCACCAGGTTTCCAAACTGCAGTTCCTCCATGTAATTGCTGTTGCTGTAACAACTTTAAAAATGTGACCAGTGGCAACACTTAGCACCAATCAAGCTATATTTTAAATTTGAGAGGACAAGACTAATGAAATGTAAGATAAACACCTTGTGTTGGTCCATGAGTATAAATCAGAAGCAAGACGTGGTAGGTCTGTTCCATCTCCAACTGCTACTACGTTGCAACTAAGGGATTAAAATGAAGTAAAATTAGCACATCTCTGACACAGGCCCTTTTGGACAGAGCCTGGAAAGAAGCACTCCGTGCACTCCACTCTGTTTATCTCTACCTTGGCATTAAACTCAAGAGATCAAATTATTTCAGACACATATTCATTAATACAGAAATAGTTTTTATGAAAAGACCCCATAGTTCTCCTAAAACCAGTTATGCTTGTTTTCTCAGCCTCTGCCTGAAATTCCTAATGCTTAAATTCCTGCTTCCTAAATGTATCAGGAAAAATACACAAAAAGAAAAAAATAAGATCTTGCAATTTCTGGTGAGTTAAGAAAAGGTAAAGAGATGCCACCACACTGCCTTTCTGAGAGTAAGGGGAGGGGGCCAGTCAAACATCAGATCTTTTTTAGATAAATATACTTGAAATTTGCTCTGCAGAAGAATAGGGAATATAGCACATTGTGCAAATTGTCACCAAGAACAGAATTCATAGGCATATAGGTATCTATTTTATACTATAAGGCAAAAATCCTGGTTTAGGCAGACATCAGATTCAGGCTCTTACAGAGAATTTACTCTTCTGAGAAAGAAGCCTGACTTAGATTTCCTTCCACATAAAGTTGCATAAAATAGAATTAAACCTGTTGAGAAATGCAGAAGTGTAATCTTTTATAACACATAAACCTTTGTCTGCAGCATTACAACTAAATCCTCTGAACAGCAGATGATGGAATGGACTGCAGTTTCTCTCTGTGACATGACACATGTATTTACCTTTTTTCATAAGTTCTTCTCAAAATCTCTTGTGATCTGATATGAAAAAGTAATGTATACCAAAGCAATGCATTAAGGAAAGCTCATCTCCAGCATGGGTAATCTACAAACAGGCTGGGAAGCATCATGATTAACTTCAGAGGACAGCTTTCAAAGGAAAGGCACCATAGGTTACTGGAAAGGTAAGTTCAAAAGTGTTTCAGGTCCTGTTTGTTTAAATGAAGTACGTCTTTCCTCTTTGGGAACAGAAAAGTTTGACAATCTCTCTATCTCTGTGGAAACCACCTTCACTCTCCTTTCAAAATGTAGTATTATAAGCTGTCACGCAGTGGGAACAAAAGTGCTTTACAAAGAAAGAAACTGTTTCTCCCTCATCTGGCCTGGGGTAAAAAGAAATGCCAATATACATGTAACTGCCAGCTGAACCTTAAAAGGCTAGGAGTTCTGCTTTGGCAGCAGAATTACTCTAGTTCTAAGAGGCAAATATGTTGTGGTCTTACTGCTTTAGGCAGAGCTATTTATCAATGTTAGTGATAGGATCACACAGAGAAACTGGGCAGGCTGTTCAAGAATCAGCAAGACATTAACCACATCATCCTGTGTGAAACAGTGGCTCCTGAGGAGCAGTAACGAGGAATCAGTTGTCCTTACTAAATCTTCTGAGACCCTCCTTGTTCCCAACTGACCGCTAAATACTTTGCCAGCTCTGCTCATGAATGGTATTTCTTGCTCTTTTTAAATCATGAGAGAGAACAATAGGTGTTACTGTTAGGGCTTTGGTTTTATTCTACTGATGTAAGAGCAAAGTTCTTAAATAAAACACTTGACATTTGTGCTTGGTCTGGGAACAAAATCAGGGAGCAACCCAAAACCTATGATCTGAGCCAACCCTGAATATGAGCCTTCATCTGCATCAAGGATGGAGCAAAGTCATCATATGCATGAGGAATGAGGGATGAGCATTGAAAGTAAGCCTTAAACTTGTATTTTGGATGCCAAAGTTCAGGAGTGTTCCCATAAGAGCTTTTAGCTCTCTTCTCAAAAGAAAAAAGGGTGTAAACATTCTGAAATCTCAACCAAGCCTAACACTGATAATATCCTTTGATGATTTGAAATTTACACCTCCTCCATCAAGATGACACTACAAAGCCAAGCCACCTCCCAGTTCCTCCATTCCAGCCAGAAACCCCAGACTCTCCCAGGGGCTCATACTTGTACCACCCTTGCTCTGTTGCCAATGGTGGCCCAGCCAGGCCACCAGATTTGTCCTATGCAGGACAAAGCCACAATGACAGTTCAGATGTGTGGTTTGTGGTGGTTCTTCCTTCTAGTCAAAATATTTCAACACATCTCAGTGGATTTCAGTCTTAGATCAAGAATGAATAAACAGCCTGAAATTCTGTCGTGCACTGAATGCTAAAGCAGAGAGCTTTTTTGTCACTGCTCTGGCTATGTCACCACTGTTGACGCTGATTGCAGTGCTATTTTTATATGGCTGTAGGCAAGGCATGTATTTTAACTGGACAAATCCTGTCAATAGACTGAGGGTTTATACTCTCTTCCTTCACCCATTATTCAGTACACAACACAAATCAGCCTCCCAAGTAATTGCAGCCAGACTTTATTTCTTACACAAAGTGTCATGAGTAAAGAACATTGTCATTTATTTGATATTCACTCTCTGCTTTGTTACTGACTATTTACCTCACAGATTATTTGGGACTGTAGCAAATTATACCAATATCCACTTCTGTATTTCTGTAAGTGAAATTGCTCAGGGACTGAGATGAGGATTTTCAATGGCTGAAATGCTTAAGGAATTGAAAATGCTAGAGGAGGTATAAAAATATGTTGTTTGTCCTTGAGATAGAGACAAGATGTCCTAGTGACAGACTCAATATATGTCTTTCCTGTCTCTCACCTTCCTAAAGTAAGATTTAAGGGGGATTGACATCAATATAAATCTGACCCTGTTTCTCAGGTCTTACGGGATTTAGAGGAAGTGTGTAGAGAATGAATGTGATAGTCAGGTGATTCTGTCTATGACTCTGCATAGCAGACACCCTATTTTCATCCAAGAGGTTGTAGATGTAGAATTATTCTCCTCAGACAAAGATAGGAATGAAGTAAACATGTCTAGACCAAGTGACCCAAGCAAGGGTTTCCTCCTGTCATATTTTATATGAACACTTGATATCCAGCTATTATCTGAGAAGGATTCTCCAAGGCACTGGAGTGCCTTCTCCTTGGGTCCTGAGGGGATTTGTGCATGAACTGAGCCCCTCATCATCACGCTGCACTGATAGCCCCAAGTGTAGAAATGCCTTGAAGAAAACTTTGAGCTCCCTAAGAGAACTACCAATGACATATCAGTGGCCTGGTGGTACATGGTTGCAGTCAGAGCTTTGAAGGTATTGACACTTTTGGCAGCAGTCAGGTGGGAATTTTGTGTCTAATTGTTTTGCAGCTGAATTGTCTGTTACAGTTTCCTCATAACAAATCCTGCAGACCAACACTTTCTCCTTTTTTTATGGGAAGGACTAGGAAATGGCTGTACTGTAATTCTCCACTTTATATTATTTCCCATGTTGCCACCCAAAGTAATGATGAAAAAGGTAGCTACAATGTGTGGTATGCCGAAGGCCCATCTGTGGGAAGCTAATTGTTTTTCCCCAGCCACTTCCACATTTATTTTCTTTTTCATCATCTCTGTAACTACATTTGAACCAGAGGCCATGGCAATCATGGCAACCACCCACACTGACAGCCCATGCTCTTATTTTTCTTGGCAACAATTATTTATCCAACTTGTCAAGTTGCTGATGACACTGAAAGAGCATCTGTTTCACACTGTCTGCATCACTTAATGCAGAAAGAAACGGTTCTCTGGCCCATTTTATTGATTCTTGTGACACTTCCCTCTATTAAATTTTTGTCTTCTTGGCATCTTATATTTTTCTTGGCCTTGGCTTGTTAACTGCATCCTTGTTTATTTTATTACCTTATTTGCTGCTGCTAAGTAACAATTTCACACCAGTCTCCAAATCCTTCCATTGTTCCTTGTGCTGCCTTGGAGCTCTGCAATCTACACATACTCCCCAGAGCAATGCTTTACTTGATCTGTCTCTGATAAAACACAGAATCACTTGGGAAATAGTATGAGACTACTGTGCAACAGTTAAAAGATCTCAACAGGAGATTGTGAGCCAGCTGTACCTGGTGTTCTGCTGAAAAGTGTGACTCAGGAACATCCCTGTAATGACCACCTTGTGTTCCAGCGGCTCCCAAGAGAATGAGATTAGGTTTAGGCACTAAAATCCTCTTGTTGCAGAGGCTGTTCAGTTCAGATGATAATGCTGCATAACTTGATGCCCACCTCAAACTAAATCTTTTGGGATCTATATTTCTAATCTTCTCTCTATCTTACCTAAGGACAGTTTCAGGAAAGTGTAGGCAGTTGAGTTCCATGGTGGGCCACATCATTGGTGGCTCCTCTTGCTTCTGTTTTTTTTTTCCTGATGAGCTCACCTTCTTGGAGAAGAGTCTATGTCAAATTCCACCCAAAGGAAGAAAAAAATGGGAAGAAAAGTATTTTCCTGTCTGGAAAAGTTTATCAGCACTGCTGTTTGAGAAGGGCATTGTTTCATTCTGTACTGGAATTGTTTCCCTCTGGACTATGTACATCAAAAGATTTAAACATATGAGTGAATGAATTTAGTTATGAAGCTATCACTGTGAAGACTGTGAGGAAGTATTCCAGGGCTCAGTGTGCAACATAAGTAAAACAACAACCTGACTGCAGAGTATTTCCTGGAGCATTTCACTGAAAAAAATGGCCATCTTACTGAATTAGACATATTTCATTGAGTACCACCTTCTGGACCAGAAATCTTGTACTTCAGCTGTCTCCCACACCTTGTGGAGTATTTGCAATGCTTTTAGTTCCTGGATTTGGAACCCTTACTCATGTTGTCTGATGTAACCTCTAAGGCAGAAACACATTTCCTGAATTCCTGCTGGATCCATTGCATGACTGGACAGTCCCACTGGGTTAGCAAGTTTGCTTGTGCTAACACACAGAGTTGTTTGCAAATATAAGACACTGCAGATGAAATTCTGTGTTTAGACCCAAACTCAGTTACCCCAGACATATAGTTGTTAATTTGCCTTTCAAACCATAACTTGAAACATTTGCTTTTGGTGTTTTAAACTAATTCCTTTCTCTTCTAATGGGACCATATGCTTTAGATTGCTTTAAGATAAATGTGGTTTTATTCTTTGGAGAATAGCTAGCAGAATGAAAATATTTTTTAAAAATATTAAATAACAGATGACTAAAGATTATAAATAAATAAAATTCTTATGAGCTGCATTGTTCTCAGGGAACAATATTATATAACTACTTGGCCTCAGTTTTGTTTTTTGTCAATCCCTTATAAGGTTCAGTGTGGCATTCAGTATGTGCCCATTTGATATTGAAGCTTAATCTACCACTCTGTAAATCACATACATGTGTGATTCTTGGTAAATTAATGAAATTTTTGCTCAATTGAAAATAATTGGAGTGCCATTGGACTTGCTAAAGAGACTAGCCCTATTAAATATCAGTCAGAAGTGAGGTACACCACTCATTAGTCAATATAATTTGGTAGATTTCTGTGATTAAAATTTAACAATCTCCTGAGCAAATTCCACCATGAGGATTGACTCTATTCCAGCCTCCTTAGGACATGTCTATGCAGGAAGGAGCAAGCTGAACCACACTCCCTCTGCTAACATCCTGAAATGGTCAGATATAATCTAGCTTTTGTCCAAAAGCAGCATTATGTGGCACTGTGCTCAAGCTAGCTACTAAGTCCTGCTGACAACATTAGGGCCAGATTCAGAAGTAGGCTGGTGCTATGCCAGCACTTTCCTCTCATGCGCTCATAGATATCTTCTCTCCAGGGATCTCCTCTTTGCTCCCACATTTGGGTAGTCACAGGTGCCATGGGCTGCACAGGGCTCGAATATTTTAGCAAGGAGTATGGTCTCAACCCCTGGACTCTTTGGCTCATACTGCATCCAGGCTGCTCTGCAGCTGTATCTGCAACTACCTATATGTACACAGTGTGACATCACACTCTGCCAACTGTGTGTGGATGTTCTCTGTAAATCCACACGGTCCATGCAGGCTGCCCAGCCATCTCTCATACCAGCCTGGCTACACAGCACAGAGGCAGCCTTCCCTCCCTCCTCCAGATGGCAGGTCCTTCACTGCTTGGAATAACCCTACATCAGCCTGCCTCCACTGACAGGCAATCTTTACAGCCCATCTCCACTACCAAACCTCCCCTCTGCCCAAAATTCTAACCAAGGTCCTTTGCCACCAGAGAGCAGGAGCCAGGTGGAGTAGATATTACGTGGCCTTTTTGTCACTATATAGCACAAAGATAACACTCAAATTCATGAATACACATATTTTAAACAGGATCTGTCTTTAGTGGGAGAGAATACATTTTCCTTTCAGAGCCCAACATCAGTGATGCCTCAGGCTTTCCATCTCTGTTGCTGCCAACAGTTTGACCTTTCATTCCCACATGCTACAGTGCCAAGCTAAAGGGAAAACAGCCAGGACCCCCCTGGAGCTGCCCCAGTCCTGAGCCAGCTCATTGTCTGTCTGCCTGCTCTTGCCACCCCCTTGGAGCTGCCTTCCCCTCTGCTGCACCCCCAGAACCAGCTGCCTTCCCATCCTGGCATCCCTGCACAGGCACCTTTTCCTGAAAAGGACTTGCCAGGGAAGCACAGCCTTGCAGTGCAGGAATCCTCATGAGAGGTCTGCCATTGTTTTTTCCAGAAGCATGAGAGAGCTCCTCCATCACGAGTTTCTGTACAGCCTCAGGTTCACGTATTCTCATGACAATATCCCCTGAAATTTGCCAAAATATTGCAAAGCTGAACGTGTGGAAGCAAGCAAACCCCAGCTGTCTGAACCATAACTTGATTTCCTCCTTCCAGTGCCCAACTGTACATACCCTTCCTCACCGTCCCCAAAAAATAAAGTCCTGTCTCTCCAGGATTTTGGGTACTTTTATGGTCATGCAAGTGCTGTTCCTTGGGGACAGACTACGGGGTCTGTTACTTGCCCATGACCAGTGTGATTCACTTCAAACCAACATATTTAGGTTCTTGACAGGAATAAAATATAAGTTCTGATTCTGGGCTGTCCACTCCTTCTCCTCTAAGCCTCTTAAAGGTGAGGTTATTCCCCTGTGGAACACTGTATCACGAGGTCCCAAGGTTCAGGATGGAAAATAAAGTTTTGGGATGAGGGGCTTCTGGGGTACATGTTATCACACGAGAGGTCCCAAGCATCATGCCTGGAGCTGCCCTCAGTGCCTGGTGTTTGAACAGGGTAGTTGATTCTCAGAACTGTCCTGGCAAAGCAGTGTAAACTGTGATTTTCACAAATTCTATTAAGAAAAGAGTCAGTCTTGACTAATGCTAGCTTCAATAAATTTAGATTGAAAGATATAGACTGCAGTGAACAAATAAATCCTTTCTGTTTTTAATTCATATAACTCTTTGGACTTCTCTGACCACAGAAAATTTTATTTTCTTATTATGGCTATAAAATTTATTAGTTAACAGATATCCAAGGAATTGTTTGAGAACAAGATATGTCAGGGATTCAGCAAGATCATTCTCCACAAGTTATGTGGTGAAACAAGCTACTAGAGGGATAGGGGCTAGGAGGGAACCAGAAGGGACTGAAAAATGCATTTTGAAGAGGCTGACTTGATCATTTTGTTAGATGACACAGACATTCCTCTTAGAATATGAACTATCAGGGCTTTCTGAAGTCAGAAAATTACCTGGCACCATGCACCTACTTGCTGAAGGCAGATTTTAAATGCATTGGTTTGACATGAAGGTGAATCATTATGGTAAAGAAGAGCACTGGACAAACTATACACAAAACCTGAGTAGACACATGCTGAAGTCTATGACTTCAAGTTACAATGCTCCTTTACTGGATGGCAGGGATGGGATTAGCATTGCCAAAGGCTACTGTGCTGAGAGTGGTGTTCTGGAAAGAGAACGCTAAAGTGACAAGGAAACAGAGATGAGAGAAACAATTATGAGAGTAAGGAAAGAGTCCCTGCAACTGGTGTATGAAATTGGATGGCAATGGTACATTATGTCTGTGAGCAGGATGGATATTCAAGCTGCCATAGACTTGAATAAACATTGGTCATGATATTTGCTGAAGTTGACTGAAGTCCTGTTATTATTTCAGTGGCACAAGA
Organism: Toxostoma redivivum; assembly: GCA_013397375.1. NCBI lineage: Eukaryota > Metazoa > Chordata > Aves > Passeriformes > Mimidae > Toxostoma > Toxostoma redivivum. The sequence continues at coordinate 226,110 of VXBI01012219.1, read as the reverse complement.
TTAATCCCTGGGGTCAGTTCTGTGCAGAGGAATGTGAATATAAAAAGAAGTAAAATAAAACATGAAGAAATTTTCTAAGTGCCTTGGCTCGTGGCCCTGAGCATTAACTTTGCATTACTTCTCTGCCCACAAGCCATGGAGACAGCCAGGCCCCCTTGGCCCTACTCCTGGCAAACAAGTCTCAGAGTCTCAGGGCACATGGAAGTCTAATCTGGCCCTCAGAAGGACATTCACACGTGTAGTTCTGAGCCCAAATTAGGCCCCATGCGTTCCCTCTAGTTAGTGAAAAGCAAAAAGCTTCTCCAGAGTTTACATGAAACACCCAAATATAGACCCTACTTTGTCTACCAGGATGGCTTGTGGAGAGCATGCACACTTTAATACATGCTTCAAAGATAAAATACAAAGAGCTTCTTTAGAGATTTGAGGTCCATAATTTTTGAAGAGGGTGCTCACACATTGTTTAAAAAGGCTGATAATTCTTCTTATGTTGCATGGCATATATGCTGGTAATGACTTCTGTGACATGACTGCTTAACACAGAAGAGCAGCATTTGGTTGGACCAAAGGTCTTCCTAGCCCAATATCTTCTTTTAACAGCAGACATAAACAGACACTTGGGGAAAAGTAAGACCACAGCAAGCATGCAAAGTATTTCTCCCTATTATTCTGCCAGACTCCAGGCTCTGTTAGCATAGGACATCCTTATCCAAACATGAGTTTGTATGTGGTCTGTTTCTCTTCCATGAGCATATGCATTCTCCCCAGAATTCCTCCAGAATAGAGTAATTAATGTTACACAGCTATAAAATCAGCACTAGCTCTGCAAAGTGAGGATGTGTCAGAAACTGTCCTGGCCAGGAAGAAAAGTTAAGTGGGGATGACTGTGAGCCTTATTATCTAATGAGACAAATTGCTTATCTGTACTCAGCCTTTAAGACAGAATCTGAAAACCATGTACTGGTCTACCTCTATCTGTATTGTGAGTAGTAGTGCTAGAAGAGAAAAATATTGATGTTGCTAGCCTGGGAAAACTGCAGTTCTTGTGAAAATGGATTCCTTTCCATGTCTTCCCATCAGAGATGTGAAAGGGGGCCAGCTGGCTAAAGTAAGAAGATGAAGAAGTAGATAAGGACCCTCTGATAGCTGGGAGCTAAGAGGTCCATGTTGAGACTGAGAAGCTTATTTCAGGAGGTTGAATTTCTCTGGTAGCCTTCCAAGAGACTGAAAATCAGGAAATCTTAGACTAAAGAGAAAAGAGAAACAAAGAGAAAAACAACGGGTTACTTCCAGGTGATTGGATATGTCCATATAAAAAGTACTGTATCAATCACAGATGCACATAGCTATTCCAGAATTCATTACTTGACTTGACTAGCTTCATTAATCCTTAGTTCCCCATGGTTTAAAATATGAGGGTGTAAGAAATCAGAACAAGTGACTCTTACAGAGTCAGCAATACAGAAGCCTGAAGAAGTGCCAAGCCCAAAATCTTGTCATTCCCTGGAATAAATACTGTAGATCTTGCAAAGAATTCAAGTAACAATAATTGCCAGCATAAAAATTCTCTTGCACAACTGTAGGAAAAAGATAGCAGAGTTGTGCTGTGGTCACTTTGAAAACTAAATATCTTGCCAGAGTTACTTCACAGAGCTCTGAAATATGTATCAGGAAGACACAACATATAAAAAAAGCAATACAAGTTTCCCATTAAAGCTTTCCTATCCATAAAATGCCAGAGGCTAAACTGCATGAAATACTCACTGAAAATCCCCTCTTCGGTCTTTTCTTTGTCATAGTCAGAAGAACGTTGAACTCCAACTGTTGTATTTGGCAAATAATATTAGAACTGCAAGTGAATTCAAAATATCTATCACTAAGACAATTCAGCTGATCATAAATTGAAACTGCATGAGCAGGCTGGAGAGAACACTCGTCTGTAGCTACAATAATTATGGTACACACGTTTCAGCAGGGTGTCAGCTCTACAGGCATGGCAACATTATAAACCTCTCACTGGTATAGCTGACCTCGAGAACTTGTCACTGTCACTGGTCTATGGAAATAACAGACTTACGTTATAAATAAACTACCTTTTTTAATGAATAACTGCCCATTTTGGAATTCTTGATACATAGGGCTGAGAGAGACCTTGAGGCGATCATTTTTTCTCTCCTCTTGCTCTGAGACAGAAATGCCTGAAAGATATGTGTTTTAGCTGCTTTAAAAGATCTCCAGTAAATGGGATCTCACAATTCTTCCAATAAGTGAGGCTGTTCCAGCATTTAACTATTCCTATAGTGGGACAGCATTTTTCTTAATATACTACTATCAAACTGGATTGTTTACTGATTTGATATAGTCCATATGACTGCAAATTTATGCCACTGTATCCTCCTGGGTTTATGCTACCCTGAAGAATCACATTATGCAAGTTGCAAGTTAAAGTGGTTTTTTAATTGTCAGTTTATGGAACTTGCCCTTAATTTCTGAAGGTCAGGCTGGAATCTTATAGTCACAGAAACCGTGACCACATCAACATGAACAGTCTGGTGCCATATCGAGAAACCAAATTGGCAGGATGGGGGTTATTGATGATATTGCAAGTCTGAACAAAAGCTCAGTTCAGATTTAAGATTGGAGACTGGGTTTTAGACTGGAGGGAAAATCAGTATTTATAACACAGACGTAGAGAAAATTGGATGTTATTCAGTAATCTTTGGAGCAAACACTGCTACAAAGAAGAAATATAGCTTCATGATTTAAAGTTTTTTAAATACTTCATTTATCCAAATAATCTGTCAGGATGAATTTCTGGAAATATGACAAAAAATTAAGTGTATCAAATAATAAATTGGAAAAATTATCTTCAGCCACTGCCTTCTCATCAGTTACAGCACAAGTAGTTTCATTTGCAAACTTCCTGAATACTCCATTCTGGAAGCAATCAAATATGTCCTGAGCAATGCTACATGCTGTTACACAGGCCAGACCAAAAATAGAGAGCTGATTTCATGACTGTAAAATAACTAATTTCAATAAATAGTTTATGGAACTGTTTGAAAAAGACTAAAAAATCTGCTTTTCACAAACACTGCTACTTGTGGCAAGCAGCTGATTACTAGGCAATAAACAACCTTATAGCAACAACCAGCCCATTACTAGATGTTAGGGACACGAGGAAAAAGCTTAACGTTTAGTTGCTGCTTTGTTCTGGGACAAACTACAAGTTAAAAGAATGCCTTTCAACATTCTTATGATGACAGAAAGTCACTCTTCTTCCCTAGAAATATTAGCATCTCTCTCACAAGGACAGGTTGAGACAGTCGAGCCTGTTTACCCCTGAAAAGAGGAAATTGAGAGGAGACCTCATCAATGAATGTAAGTATTTGAACAGAGGGTGTGAAGAGGATGGAGATATTCAAGAACTGTCTGGACACAGTCCTGTGCAATATTTCAGGGATGATCCTGCTTGAGCAGGGAGGTTGGACCTGATGACCCACTTACCCATTCTGTGATTCTGTGACTCTGTGATGTGGCTGAAGGAATACTCTGTACATTGCTTTTATTCTCAGAGAGAGATGGTAAGGTGTAAAGATGTGCCTGCGGTGTACTGCATATTTTCGGAGTCTAAGACATCCCTTTGGGAGTCCAGAGTTGCTGAGACCCTGGTCAGGGGGCTCTGAGACCCTGGAATGATGCCCAAAACNAGACAAGAACTTTTACACATCTCGGGGAAAACACCAAAACGGATTCCGAGACATATTGAGAATATGACACAGATTTAAGAAAATGCTGATCTGTAACAGAACTTTTAACATGTGAGACATGGCATGAAGCACATAATGCAACAAACAGCACTCAAAGAGCTCCAGATAGCTGGTATAAACCAGCTATTCCCCCAGTACAGCTAAGCACCACACTTAGCTGGAGTACAAGTGTGCAAACAGTATTAAACAAAACTATAGGTTGTGGGACTTTCCCCCTTGAGGAGGGGAATAAGAAAAGTGCCTACTAGCTTTATAGTTTTCTATGTGATTCTTCTTTCAAATTAGAATTCACCAATTTATTTTCTGCCCATAAACCAATGATAAAAAAATCTCACATAATATGGTTTTGTGGCTTCTTACTTATTTTATTTCTTGAACAAGTAAGCAATGGTTAGCTAATTCTTGGCCTAATAGGCTACCTGCAACTATATTCAAGTCCCATGATTTTTGGTCCTGTTACTTTTTCTAGAGGTAAAGGAATATTGTCTATGCATGAATGAGTGAGCCAGTCGGAGTTTTAAAAAGGAAGCCATTCACCCAAGTTTCCCTACAGTGCTGGTGTCTCTTCATAGAAAGCATGGAAATATTAGAAAATTCTCTATTAAGAAACTGCTGATACATTTTTGTCACTCCCAAATTTACTTTAAAAGACTGAAATTATTGAGAATTATTCATTCTTTCATCCCCATCTTTCAAAACTCTCTATGCTGTACAGCCCAATTTATGTCAAGAACTATCTTAGAAATTATCCAGGCAGTGTTAGAAGGACCTCCAGAATATGCTACCGTGGTATAGTGGGCTTTGAAACCACCCTTGGCAGAAACTGGAAAAAGTGATTAAAAACTGGGCTTTGTGATTTCATTTCTCTCTTTTTCTGTTTTATCTCACCAGAAGAACACTGAATTAGATACATATTTGTATTGCTAATGAGAATGTCTACAGTTATATTTAAAGGGATAATTATTTTTAACAAGAGATGAAAGAGCCTCTCTTTAGGGATGGGGTTGGGGCTTAATTTAACCACACTTGGGTGGGACTTGGATTTCCTTATATGTTGATTTACATGACATGGTTTAAATCTTTTGACCTGAAGCTCTGCAGTGCAAGCCTGATGAAATTTTACTACTTTGCTTTATTACATGCAGTTACATATGAGTTCCGTCTCCTTACAAATTAAAAAAAAAAGAGAAGGATTGAACAGCAGTAAGTGAGTAAGTAGAAATGGTATTGGTGGATATCCATTCCTTGCAGACATGTTTCACTAAGTTATTTTGTATAATTTAGTTATTTGTCTTTATTCTATCTGCCAAGTGATGGACAGATGGAAATCCACCTGTGACTTCATTCCTCTGGATTTCAAAAGGGGAAATCAAGGAAAATTATTGGAATTATTCCTAAAAAGAAAAGAGATTAAAGTAAAAATATTCCCTATTTTTTATAGTACAATTAACTATTTCAATTGCATGAAAACTACAAATAGGTGATAGACTAGAAACATTTGATTAGCTCTAGACAGGCCCTGCTCCAGCTGTCACTGAATTTAAAGGCATATTTTTGCTGGGTGACTTTGAATCAAGTATTGAATACCTCTCTCCTCACTGAGCCACCTCAGGATACACCTGATCTACAGCAGGAATCTGCAGTTGTACTCAGCATGTTTGTAAACAGGAAAACATTGTCCATGCAGTGAACAACATGCCAATACTTTAGAGTACAATAGGATAGAACATTTAAATTGAAAAGGACCTAGAAGGACCCTCTAGTACAAGTGCCTGACCAATTCAGGGCTCACCAAATTAAAGCTTGTTATTAAGGGCCATGGCCAAATATCTCTTAAATATTGATAGCTTTGGAGCATCAACCACCTCTCCAGGAAAGGAAGCCTGAAGTGTTTGACCACACTTTTGGTAAAGAAATAGTTCCTAAGGGTAGTATTATGTGGGTTACCTTAAAATATCCCATATTCTTGACCAATTACTTGACTTTTCCCTGTCTCAGTTTTCTTTTCCTGTCCTCCTAAAAAGTCTGTTAAAGACAAAACATTAACCAGTCCTGAAGCTTCTTGTGACTGGCTAATTCAGAATAATCTAGCAAAGAAATTCCATTCTCTAGCCCCACTTTTGCATGTGCAAAGCATTCCCCATCACTTTAAAACTCAAAATTAACACAGGCACTCTGACTGAAGGAAATCAGTCATCAATTTCACCAGATCAGTCACCAGGTATCTTGAATCCAACTTTGAACTATTTTCCATTTCCCTGCTCTACATCCAATAATTACACATGCTAACAAATAGCATGACCTTTAAATAGCCAAACTTAAACATTACTCAGCTTGAGCCTTTCTTTCCTTGCTCCCAAAGCAAGCAGCTCATTGATTTTTAAAGCATATAAAATAAATGAAATTTTGTGAGGTTAATGCAAAATGCAAAAGAAATTGGCTCAGTTGCAGGAGCACTCACAGCCTCTTCTTCATGCTGTCAGTCAAGGCAATTTGATTCTAGTGCAAAGGATTTGATTCTAGTTCTCATGTCCTGGATCCCCAAAGGTCCCCTCTGTTCTGGCCACCAATGGTGCACTGCTGTGTCCACACGTCCACCAAGCTAGAGAGGTTTTTGGTGATGTGGAAAATCTAGTGGCTTCCCCACACACCAGTTATTCCTTCAGGGCATTGACTTTCAAGCCAGATTACCAAACTAGGAGTTTTCTCCCAACTAGGCATGATCCCGTCACTATGTATATGGGTTAGGAGTGTCTGAAAGTTATGTGTCCCCCACCTGGAACTGCCTCTGGCTGGAGCCCTCATTTGAGATGCAGAAGATGAGGATAGAAGTCCTTATTCTAGTGCCCACACCACAGACTAATGTGAGCCAGGGTTTCAACATGAATCTTCTTTCTCACCCAGTGAACATTTAATTAATTTACAGATTTGCACATTTGCAAGAATAAAGGTGGTTAGTGAGGGCATTTCTCTGAGACGTGGGATCAATCAGCCAGAACAGAGATTTTAACCTGAATTTCCCGTGTGATTTAAAAACTAGGATGCTGATTGATCTCAGCAGCATTCTCCATCCCTTAACAAACCCCTCTTAGACATGTCTCAGAATTGATTCTTCAGTGCCTAAATAGCCTGGGAATTAGCCATTACAAAACTGCAATTAGGTTTTGACAAGGCCATTTAAAACTAACCTCCACTGAGAGCAGAGAGCAGGTAAAATGAGAAGAAAACAATAACGTCCCAGTGCTTCAATCAGGTTTGGTTTTAGCTCTGAAAGCTAAATGAATGTGCAGCATTAAGAGTTTTGCTCAAACTGTTGCCCCTAAATTTCTCAGTTTTCAAGCAATCCCTGTTTCCTGCTTCTTTCTCTCTAAATTGTCTCCTGTATTTCACTCTCTCGTGTCTATTTCTACAGGAGATTGTTATCCTAAAACATAGTTCAAAACAGAATGCCATAACCAAGTATTAATACAGGGAATGTCTAAAAATCTTCACAGGAGCTTTGGTTGGGTATGACTGTCAGTTTTGTGTACCACATAAACAACAGGTTTTCCCTTCTCTGTCACTGCTCTTCTGACTCCATGTTGGAATTAGGTGTCACTAATACCACTTCCCATGAGTATTTCAACTATGATTCAAAACTTCTTTGGCACCCATGTCAGGAATTTTCAAGCAAATTCCATGTATCCCCACATAAATCACATTCTGTTCCACTTTACTGCGGTTTCTCAAGATTTTTCAGTCTCTAGGAATTATGACCTGTATTAATATGTAATAGAATGTGCTACTTTAGTTTGCGTAATTTTCCTTTGTTCATGTTTAACAAAGTCTCAAAGTTTTGTCTTTGATAAAGACAGAAGTTTTCTTTTGCCTTTGTTAGTCCACTTGAAATCAGAATAAACAGGTGTTCACTTCTAACACATTTTGCTCTTTTATTTTCTTTCTGAAAAATATATTCCTTTTTTTATAGCCCCAAACTGGGCAGATGACACTATAATTTGTCTGGATTAAGCCTTTCCGGCAGTCCCAGTGGGGTGCTACTGAATCATTCACTACTATAAATGTGGGGCTGTTCTGCAATCAGTTATTAATAGAGCTCATTAGCCCTCTGAAGTGTTTGTGATAGGGCTGCAGAGCAGTGGTGGGACAGAGGGAAGTTTGGGATGCTGCATGAAGGAAAGACATGTGGAACTACCTAAGAAAGTGCTGTGATCAGAGGCAGCAGTTTTTGCAGAAGGGAGCTGGGAGCTCTGCTGAGGGCAGCCTACATGGGCTGAGTGGTGGTGGTGCATCACAAGGGATGGTCCCAGCAGCTTCCAGAGCAGGGTCTTGGCACAGATGAAGCTCCCCACGGAAGACACAGTGTAGGAGCGACGGCGGGCAGGACGGTCGGGACTGATGGAGAGATCTCTAAAGCCAGGTCTTGGAACCTGTGGTTTATTGCAAAGAGCGTGGGTGAAAGGGCCCTCTTGGAGCTGCCAGCCACAGCTCAGAACAGGGCTGTGAGAGTGAGAGAGCAAGGGTTAGAAGAAGGCCGAGAGTGTAAGAGTAAAGAGCTAAGAGAGTAAGAGGTAAGAGAGTAAGGGGTAAGAGAGTAAGGGGTAAGAGAGTAAGAGAGCAAGGTTCCCGTTACAATACAACAAATCTTCTTCTGTGTTGAATATTCTAATTTTCATTAACCAATCTAATACAAGATACAAATCCTATAGCATTTACATACAGCCTATAAGAATCATTACATTACCATACTGCGTTACACTTTAAACCCTAAAAACTACTCTTTGGACCCCTTCTGCCAAGCTAGTAGGGTCTTCTCTGACCCTTGGACCTGTCTGCAAACAGAGGGAATTGTTCAATCAAGAGGGGATTACTTTCAGCTGGCCATACCATTGTTTTCTAGCTGTTCATTAACTAAGGTTTGGTATCTCAAAGATGGCTTTCATTTCAATCTTGCTTATAGTTTCCATATTCTCAAAATCTTTTGCCAAGCAATCATATTTATAAGGTTTTCCTGTTTCATCTTCCCCAACAACACAACCCTGCAGGGGTGCCTGGGGACTCTCACTGGGCCTGGATGGAAGGTGGGCTCATTGCCTGTATGCTAGTGCACAGCCTTTCTTCTCACCAAGAGAAGAACTGTGGGAGCAGATCTACAGACTGTGGAGTGGCAGAGGTGATAGAAAGTTGTCCAGATTTTCTCCAAGACTTTTCAGGTACAGAGCCTGAACACTCAGCTGCACTGAAGGAGACACGGGGAACAGTCTGAGCTTGTCTAGTTGGGAAATGGAGACTTTCACAATGACCAAGGCTGGAAGCTTGTGTTTTGAGCACCATGACATTGGGACCCAAACAGACTGAAGAAATGGGCTGACAGAGCATTGGGAGTCACTCATGGGAGGTGATGTCTCTGCTCAGCAGCGGTGAGAAACATCTATATCCTCTGTCCCACACTGGATTGCCCAGTACAAAAGAGACATGACAAACTGGAGGGAGTGCCAGGCCCATTACTCTCGTTAAGGGACAGTGGGGCATCTGACACATGGTGTGAGACTCAGACTCCGCTTAAAGGTAAGGGAAAGTATTCTACTGTGAGAATGACTGAGCACTAGAGCACTGGCCCAGAGAGGCTGGGGAGTCTTCACCCTTGGAGACATAACTGGACATGAGCCTGAGAAACCCATTGTAGCTGGCCCTGCTTTGAGCAGGGAGGTTGGACTAGATGATCTCCAGAGCTGCCATCCAGCTGTCTTGAGGAAAACTGTCTCTTGCCAAACATCCCAGAGCTGTTCAGAGTGCTGATACACCAGCTTACTCTCCCACTGAGCATTCCAGACTGGTCAGAGCCCAGGAAAACAGAACAACTCACTTAAGCAGCATATTAGAAAAGGGCCTCTAATTCATGGTACTTATTTATGACTCACCTCAGGGTACTGTAGGGTTGCAAGCACAGTGGAAACTGTAAAAGTTTTCTAGTTTTAAAACTATTTTCTTTTAATAAATTCTGCTTATGTGGCACTCTAAGTACTAGTTTGTTTTGCAGGAGGCAGTTTACATGCTGTGTATGACTGCCTGCAGCATCCCTAGGTGAAGAACCTCAGAAATTCAGAGACATGCAAATGACTCTGAGGACACAGTAGTCTGCCTAAGAATACAGGAATCACAGATTGCTACCCAGGGTAGGTAATAATGAATTTTGACACATAAGAGAGGGTTATCAGGCAGAATGAGAAGTACTAGGTTGGGAGACCATCCCATCCTATAACAATGAAAAATTTATTGTTGTCGTCAACCACTAGGAGATAATAGGGAAATAAAGTTGTGTAAGACTTATACATTATGCCAGTTACAGCCCTTTTCTTTCCCATTTTTTGTGATGAGAAACATCTAAAGAATTTTAAGATACATTCATATATTTGACTATCACAGTCATCCTAATTAGTTTTCCGGGCAATCTTTTCATGCATAACCTTTAGAAGCAGCACAGTAAGATCTTTATCCCACATCTAATTGATATCTTGAGTCTTTATAGCATTCTGAGTTATGCTCAGACACGTATATAAATATGGACTGAATTTTTGCCCATGCCGAAGGGAATAATGTTTTTTCAATCCATCACATTTTTACTGTGCAACAGAACCATGCTTAATTTATTATAGTTTAGCCAACTTATAGAAAAAAACACCATATTATTAAAGAAACTTTACAATAAACACAGGCAGGAAACCTGAACCGTCTCTTACCATAACTTCTATAGGCACCTGGCTCCCTAAGGGATACCAGAATCTTTAAAGATTAACACATTTTGTAACAATGCAGCTTTTCCTCAGAAGATGCATATTTACAGAGTAGGAAGGATTAATTTAAACATTTCAGGTTTTATAGACTTTCAGCAAATTAATTCCTGCTGGTTCGTCCTCAAATTAGGTATCTTAGAAGCTGCAGCATCACTGGTATGAGTATCCTCAGTAAAACTAACAATCTTGACATTTTCATAAGAGTTACTGTCTGCTGAATTCAAGCAGAACACCAGCTTCACTAGACCTACAAGGTCTGGGAAGGCACCTTTCATGGAAATCTTGGGGATTTTATGTTTCTTTTCAAATTCAGCCTCCCAGAAAACAAAATTTCTTATAATGCAGAAACACTGCTTTCTGACAAGCACTAATACTTCACTTTGCAGTGCACTGAACAGAGATCCTGTTCAGAAATCATTACCAGGAAACTGCATTTAGTTCCCATTGATGCTGGGATTTTTGCCTGAGTATAAAACGCAGTATTAAGCTAGAAAAAATATAATACCACTAAATACAAATTAATACATCTTTCTAAGAACTATATTAACAATATATCTTGCATCCACAGACATTTTAGGGGAAAAGTGTCTCTGAGATATAGCTTATCAGGTAGCTCCCAGCCCCGGGATCCAAAACACCAAGGTCTAATTTCTAGTTATAGGAATTGCTACTTTGTGTCTCTGTTTTCCCACCAGTAAGACAGGATAATGAGCCCTTCTTCCTTTATAAAACATTTTAAGATCTGCTGGGGTTACACTGATTAAGAAACAAAGATATTTGTGTTTGCTATTATTTAAAATAATGATAATTAATAAGACATTGAATAAATGTAAATTTTCCCAACCTCCCCATGTGGATTACCTGTTTATTACATCAGGCATCTACAGAATTACTAAATAATGTCATGCATAAAAATATATTCTTATTATGATTTTTTATTATGGTCAATCCACAATAAATACAAGCCATGTTAAAAAACACATTGATAAAAATCTGTGCTTAAACTGCACAAAATATAATACTCCTGAAAATACAGAATTGACCACCATGAGTTACAAATATGCCAAAAACTACTCTGACCTGCTCAGCAAGCCCATCTTGAAGCATTTCTGCCCAAAGATTCCCAGGAATTATACTGCCTATCACTAATTACAATTTGCTGAGGTATAATACTGCTTGGAGCTGCCCTAAATTTGGTATGGCCAGCATTCTTGCTAGGATCAAGTCCAGAAGCTGGTCCCTGATTGTTCCTCCCATTTTTCCCATGCATATCCACCTTTCGACCCATAAATTCACATCCTCAAAAAGCTGGCAGGAAGGAAAAACATTTTTTTATGAATGGCTCACATTTATTTGTTCTAGGAAACAGGGCATGCAGCACTCTGGCCCACCTGAATTCAGTGTCAGTTTTTCAAGTGAGGCCCATCCTTATATAATTTTCTTTATCACAACTCCAGTCCCTTCTTTATCTTTCAGCTATTGCTGTGCACCTCTGCTCAGAGCTCTGCATGACAACTTCTATGTCTCTTTCCTAAGCTTAGCCTATTTTTTACTAATGTGCATTACATGATGGTGCCCCATTATACTTTAATAGTCCCTTATGAGGGGTCTTATCAAAAAAATCTTTTGAAAATCCAAGTATGCTGTTTCCAGCAGGTCTCCTGCATTAACACTGAAAAGAGCTCAAACAAGGTAGAGAAGCCCATTTTTTTCTTAGAGAAGCAGTGCTGCTTTGATCCTGAGGAGCTATACTTATCCCAGCACTGTGCAATTCTACCCCTAATTGAACCCTCAATTGGGTTCCCTGCTATCATAATAAAGTTTACTGATCTGTAAAGCCTCAGATGCCCAGAGCCTCATTTTGAAGATAAGCATCATGCTAATGGGTTTTAAGTTTTCAGGCTCCCTTGCTGTAAAGACTGTAATATATCCTTGTCAATGTTGTTCCTCTTTAATGCTTTGTTTGTTTTCAAATCCTTGGATGAGTATCAGTCAGTCCTTGTGATTTACTGCTCCTGGGTTTCACAAGTTGTACCAAACATTCAGACTATTAAAGGTGATTTTAAATAAAAGTGCCCTTTAAATAGGATTTTCCCCATGTTCCACCATAAAGATTGATGCACAAGTGTGTTTTAATTCCTCTGCTTATTTCTATTATATTTGATAGAAAGAAAAAAAATCATAGGAGTGAGACTTTACTTAAAAACATCTTTTTCAATCTACCACTGTCCTAGCATATTACAAAACTCACTGTGAGAATTTGCTTAGCAGGACTGAAGCCAGCAACATAAAACCATCCAGGTAATTTTCAACACTTTGTTTCATCAGGGATAAAATGCACAGTTTGCCTGAATCCCCTCAGCAAGTGCCATCACTCTGCTGAGAGTAAGAAAAGCCCAATGTAACTTCTAATTTATGTGCAGCAAGTGAATTCCTGAAAGAAGGCGTATGAGAAATAAAAAACCCTCCAGAGCTTAACTTAAAATTTCTCAGTCCACATCTGCACCAAAGAGCATCTTTGTCTTCTGTAAGAGCCCACAACTTTCCACTCACTATGAACTTGCCCAATGCACCAGTCAGATAGCTCCCTAAAATACACATTCCTGTATATATGGGAAAACAATGCTATGTCCCAATATTCTGGATAGACAGTCTCCCCATATTTACCATGGCTGATTTTTTTTTATGACTCTTATAATGTTCAATTGTCATTATTTTTAAGCACATCTCAGTTTGTAACAATGTAATATGAGCTGAACCAGTGACAATGCTTTTGAACACTAAGTGGAAGAAAGACATACTCTTTTGTGCATAAACAAAAATAAAAATTCTGTTAACCTTCTCTTTAAAAGCCTCTGGACATTCATACCTAGGAGGGAGGATGATGGAAAAATAAAGAGAGGGAGAGAACTGACTGGAGATGGTATTACAGGCTGGTGCTTTTTCCTGTCTTAGGAAATATTTACTCAAAAAGGAGGACAAGACTTTGAGAAGTTATAATTTTTGTATGGTCAGGAAGGAGGTTGCTTGATTTTTTTAATATACTTAACAAGAAGGCTTGGATGCAATCAGTGTTCAACCTAAGGACACAGACTGCTGAACCCAGACCCTGAGTATACAGGCTGGATGTATTCTGGCCATGGATCAAAGCTGTGCAGTGGTAGAAACTGTTATTTGTTACGCCAATACCTCCCAACATCTGCAGATGAAGTGCACTGAACATAAGGGGACAGACTCACAGTTGCAGCACTGGCACCCTGAGAAACCAGAGCAGCAGGTGGCACAGCCACAGTTCTCCAGTTGCCCACTAAGCAAAAACTGCCCAGACCAGACATTTCAGAGCCAGTATTCTTGATTTTCTGGCTGGGTTAGCTTGCAGCACTGGGCACTGATCTGTGTACTTGCTGTGTCAGCTGAAATCAGCCATAGCTCTGATCAGAGCAAATTAACTGGAGATGCTCAAAATGTTTTGGCATGATGATACTTTACCCACGTCAAAATAAAGCATAGGTGGCTTTAATAATCTTTATTATGAGGTGAAACGAGCCTGTAGGTAAGGACAGAAGCACAGCACAGCAGCAAGAGGGTCAAGGCCCCACTCTGCCAGCTCAGGGCAGTCATACACACATGAGAAGCTTTGCTTTGAAGCAGCAAGCTGGGCAGGGCACCCTCCTGAGGCTCTGCTGACACTGGCACAGGCTGAATCTGTAGAGCAGAACAGCTAGAACTGAGGGACCAAGGCCCTAACTAAAGGTTTTTCCACAGTTAATGCCAGTCTGGTATGCTGGCTGAATATCTATCAGCAGGTTGGAAAGCATCAAGTGTCTTCCAAAGCACATCCTTTAGCTAAGTTTCACCCAAAACAAATTCATTCAATGAGAACAATAAAGAGTCACTTCAATTTATCTCTGACCAAAATCGAAACATTAATGTGGATGCACCCAGAGTCTCCAACATACCAAGCTTGTAGTCTGGCCAATAAGTATTTATATTGCTCCAATTTTGTCATAAAATTCAGAGTTTCCAATTCAGTGTAGATCAGAAATGAATTAAAAATGTCAAAAGTCTCTCTGCAACAGAGCTGTTGGCAAGTGAGAAGCTCTACTCAGAACACCATGCTGTTGCACACCATGAAGAAAAAACATTGTGCTGCCTCTCAAACTGGCATGGAGAGTCACTGACATGTTTGTTGCTGACATTGCTCCTGAGGTTTGCTTACCTGTGACTTAATAAAGGGTTTAAATTTAAGACAGTAGAAAACATTAATCCCTCCACATGTAAATAAATGGTTTAATTTATGCACCCATTTGTGGGGCTGGATTTGTGGGAGCTGAGGAGATGCCTCTAACTCTGCATGTTCATGTACTTTAGGGCTCAGCATGACAGCCCTGCTCTCACTCCAGGAAAGCTCGTGTCCCGCTGCTGCTACAGCCAGCAGAAGCTCTGCAGGTCGTGCTCTCAGATACAGCCTGTCAATACCCAGAGCTAATTCCTCAGCAGGATGGCAGTGAGAAAATAAAAGACTCAGACTGGTGTCTGGACCCTGAAAAGAAATTCTGAAAGTACAATACAGCTCTATTCAGGCTGATTTTTTTCCTGGGGAGATGTTTCTGTAGAGGGCATCAAACCAGCAAGCCTACCATTCTGTGTGGCTGCACTCAGCCCCAGGACACCCATCAGAAAATGCAGAACCTGAGTGCAGCTTCTAAAAACTTTTGTGGCTATCTCCAGCCCCAGACTCCCTCCTTCCAACCCCAAGCACACTGCAATGAGCTGATTCAGAAAGAAGGTTGTTTCTGTGGAAATTACCATAATGGATGTTTGTTCAAACCAGAAAATGACATCTTGGGAGGTTCATCCATGGAAGAGTTGCTTAAGTATAAGAACAAGGCAATGAACCTATTTAAATGTGAAATTAGAAATTCGTAATCTGCACAGGACTAAGCTTAAGGAGTCACAGAAGCTAAATACCCAACCAGAGCCCACAGATCCTAACAATCTTCTGAAAGGCAGCAGGTGCAGGGTGCCTGCAAGCAGGGCAGCAGATCAAAGGGTCCATCCTGTCTGTTTGCCAGCCCAGCTCTCACTGTGAGCACCAGGGCTCCCTTTCACAGCAACTGCAGATAGGTAATGTGCCCTCCAGCCCTGCAAGGGTTCTGCTCACTCAGGATGTTATGTGCTTTGACGGTTTCTTAGAGGGAAGAGTACTCTAAAACCATCAAACGCTTCTAAAAAATAAAGTATGTGTTTCTTTTCACAAACTCTCAGACTAATTCATGCCTCTAGTAACAGCTATTCAAGTGTCCTCTAAATGTGAATAGGATTAAGGATTTTATTTTTATCACCACTGAGCACTAGGCATTTTATTAAACATTGGTCAAACTGTCTGCAATGCAAAATTTTCCCCAGCAGAAATACAACACAAAGTACAAACTCCTTGGTCTACCTGTAGCTTTATGAGAATCTGAAAAAAACATAGAGAATCTACTGAATAAACTAAAATATTTGCTCACCACACAAACTACCCCCCCCCCCCCCCCCCCAAAAAAAAAAAAAAAAAAAATACTTTTCCACTCAATCAACATATACA
>VXBI01012219.1:182504-209911 GCA_013397375.1 Toxostoma redivivum | reverse complement strand
AAAAAAAGCATTCACTTTTCCCTGAAATGCAGCCATTCCTAAATGCAGGGCTGGAGAAAATAACATGGATACACAACCATGAAGACAAGTCTGTCTGAAACTGGGTAGATACCTTGTGCTTACCCAGTTTCTAGCCTAATCATGTCTAAAGTCTGGCTCAGTTAAAAAATATGCAAGGATCTTTGGTTTTGATAAAATACAGCAAAGTCATTGATTCTATTTCTTACTTGAAGAATTGGCTAGCAGCCCTCAAACCTTGTGATGATGCATTGATTTAGTGCTTAGTGTGGTTGAAAAAATATGAGATGCAATAGATAAACAATTCTGTCTCCTGTCATTAGCACTGGTATCTTGAGAACAAGGACAAATGCTATAAAATGTTGCAGAAGCAGGCAGAAATAGTGACAGAAGCGTCTATCTAGACAGTAATGTTAATAACACCTACTTGAGTCGCTAGACTACCTTGAAAATTGTGCTGCCACATCTTCTCTGCTGCTGTATTGGTATATCTGTCTTTACTGTAGTCACACATCTTATTACAATACTTCTGGGAGTCTCCAAGTCAAGTAGGTCTTTTGCTTAAAAAGTGAAATCTACTGCTTGAAGTACAAATGACACCTCAGCAAGCAATCAGTCAGCATTCCTGAAAAAAGAACAAATCCCTAGCAGGTTACCAGCATGACCATGACAGTGGTCACAGGAGGCCCAGTGGCTCCAGTCCCACTGGCTGCACGTGACTGCCCAAGAGCCACATGTGCCAGAGCTGGTGTGTCTCTGAAATTACTCACTTGGTTTTGCTACAGAAGAAAACTAAACTCTGGAATTTCCTGGGACAACTTATGCTGCTTTTTACACAGCTAAACAGCACCAGGTAGCTCATTACAGGATTTTCACTGAGACACCAGCAAGGCTGTGATCTACAATCAATATTATTGACTGTTGCCTGGCTTCTGACCCATGCCTAGGGCCCACGGAAGGAAGAAAGACCTAGTGGGAAAATGCTGTAATAAAAAGCCTTTCCTTTGTAAGTATTGCCAAAAGCAACTGATCTGGAAGCAGCAAAGATTTTTTTATACTTGTTTTCTTTCCACCCTGTTGCAGATAACCTAAATCCTAGATGACTCACGGCCATCACAAATGTCTGGAGGCACATGTCAAGGCTGTGAAGCTCCTGCAGTCTTGGGGACTTATATCAAGGTTCAAATCCTTGGTTTATGTACCTAATACTGAGCAGAATCTCAGGAAAGACTGTGTTTTATCCCTGCAGCTGCCTCAAGGTTAGCACACGCCTGCCATATGGGACTGAAGACCCATTAAAGTGTTTTGAGTACCATTTAATTTCTTTTAATCAGCAACCAGAAGCCAACATCAAAAGACCTTCCTTTGAAACTGAATACTCTGAAATCTCAAATAATTTTCTGCCCAGACTGAGGTGTAAGACTGCAGACCTAGAAATTGGACTTTTATCTAAATTCACTTATCTTGCATCATGCAAGCCTAAACAGTTGGGTTTTCTCTCAAGGTGACTGTGCAGAGAGATCCTGATGAAACTGTAACACTATTCACTGGTACACAAGTTAGCTGTGTGTCAACCATTAATATTGCTTAAATCTCAGATTTACAGAGTTATTTTCTTCCATGTGCTTTAATGCCAGAATTTACTAGATTCTTGTGTAAATGATTACAATAGGAGTAGCTGACAGTTCTATCAGACAGATAAGGGCACTTGAAACTTTTCTTCACTAAGTCAAAAATACTGTAAGATGTGTACTGCCCACCTACACAGAAGGTGAGATTTTATTTTTTAAAGGACTGCAGTCTGACAATCACCTCCCAAGGGGTAGTCACACAGTCACTCATAAAGGATGCAGCTCCTTGTGAAGTTTCAGGGGTGGCATTAACTGCCAGAAGTCATCCCAAACTCCCTATATTGCCAGCTGCCAGAGCATTTCACTTCACCTTTAAAAAAACAGCCGCAGTGTCATTTTGCAGAAAGAGAAAAACTACATCCATGAGGAAACTTGTTCAGACACAGTTTGCCATCATGTCTGTGTGTCTGTAAAGCACAGATCATCTTGAGCAGCAATTAAAATTGGAGGAGGACGAAGAGGTCAGTGGACCAGTCAATAATCAGAGCACCTTTTCCCCACAGCTGGAACACAACCCCTCTGCAGCTTGTTGCTTAATTAACGTTTGGCGTTTTCTGCAGTGCACTTCTGCCATCTAGAGGCTTTCCTGCCCTGCTGGAAATCTCTTCCAGGAGGGATTTTTTTTAGCTTCTGTATCCGAAACATTTCTAATCGGGTATCAAATTTCTGATTAAAGTATGGCAAGGCTAAGACTGATATCATATATGACTAAAATAGAATTAAGAATAGGTTGGAAATATGAGTTTCTTTTGTATCACAGCTTTTGTGGACTGCAGATTTTATCACATAGTTATATTTCATAATAATCCCTCTGAAATAAACCATTTCGAAGCAGAAGGGATAATACAGAAAACCGAAATCAAAATCTAAGATAAATCATTCCGAAAACTCCAGTGCAAGACACTGATATTTTTTACAGTCTCTGAAGCTGCAAAAGCTTTATGTTTATCACCCACAAAATAATTCAACTAATAATGAAGGTTGATCCGTGATTAATACAAATCTTTTACAAACTGCATTGCTGAGATACTGCAGTTAAACATCCCTAAGCACATAAAAGTAAGGGGGATTTACATAACGAATCCCTCCACTCACCCCATCACACAACAACCCGCCACACATGCCTAAATCAGACCCCCAAGGCATACTCAGAACATCTTTTAAATCCCCAGCTATTGATGCAAGCAGGAAGACAGTCCCACTAGCTAGCTGCCTACTATCCTGTAGGCTTTGAGCTCCTCTGTTATGCACAGCTCTCCTATTTAAAAGCCAGAGTCTTTTCTTCCTCTCTCATTATGGAACTAGCCTTTGCTCCATTAGGAGAGAGAATACACAGGAGAAAACAGAATGGGAGAGACAAGTGTGGCAGGGTGAAAGCCCCAAGGCAGGGTGCAAACCAGGATTTAGGATACTGTTTGCATTGCAGTGAGAGGCGTTGCTCAAGGTTGCTTTAACACCACTCGGCACTGCTTTAATGGCAAATAGGAAAGCTGAGCTGCAGGGGCAGCTGAGGGCTCTCCTGGATGGTGTTTGTACTTGGAGCCAAGTACATCTGGCAGCATGTTGTCAAGTGAACAGAGAGCTTGTGTTCAGGCTAAGCACGAGGTAGTGTGAAGACAAGTGGACCACAAGCCAGAATGATCCTAATTGCTCTTGTGCATCCATCAAATCCATCTCCCCATCAACTGCAATGTAGTATACTCACCCAAATGTCAGCAGCCTCAGCCTGAAATGAAACCCTAAGATTCACATTCAAGAGCTGCCTGAAAGTTCACCAGAAAGATCTGGATCTGCCTGCAGCACCTGGAAACCTCGTGCTTCTTCCAAAGCCCTGCTAGAACATCGAAGCTGCTATGGAGCAGGTCCCAAGTGCCCTCAGCAACCACAGCAAATAGCCTGGCAAGTATCTAACACACAACAATAGGATCAGCCTGCAAACAATGTATGGCTGCAGATTTTTTTCTTGATAGAAGTGGTGGAGGAGGTTGTTTGAGTTTTCAGCGTAGTGTTGGTTTAATGTAAACTGCATGGTGTGAGGTGAAGGCTTGGGACACAGTGTCAACCCATTGCACACCTTCCTGGGAGGATGCTCTGAGTGCTGAAGAACAAAGCCTCTCAGCACCTGCACTTTGAAAGTCAGCTCTGTTCTGCTTTTAAAACAAGAAAAACCCATGTTTGCTCTCAGGAGGAAATTCTGGGTCCTGGACACCAGTGTGCCTCCTCTCATGAGTCTCAGGGGGCAGATTTCAGTAACATCCCTGTGTTACAGATTCCTGCTAGCTTGTTTTGGTTTCCTCCCTGCTCTGCAGATGCCTCTTTCAATACATTTTCAACAACTGTACAGGATTTATAAACTGAATATTGGCTTCAACTCTGAAAGTTATGTATATCCCAAATAATCACTATTCAGGACGTGTTGATCTAAATGAAGTCTTTGGTGACCAGAAGGAGTACTCTGAGCCTTTTGCCTATTTCTTCTTCCCAAGAAACCAGATACAGTCATCAGGCATAAGCAGTGCCCTAATGCTGGAAAAAGCTCAAAAGAGAGCATGAGAGTGTCCAATTCTGAATTACTGGGATGCCCTCATGCCTCTGCTCCCATCATATGCCAGTCCCAAGCCAGCTCACATTCATGAAGAAGCACAAATGCCCGAGAAAGACCTCACTTGGTTTCATGTGATAGTGGAGGCCAGGAAAGGCTTACCAGCACAAAGTGCATCTGTTCCAGCAGGCACAAGGAATCGAGTCACTCAGATTTGTCTCCTTTGAAGACAGCAGGGACTACTCCAGTGATTGGTTAACCTCATCTACTTTATCAGCTTCTAAAGGATTTGCTGTGGCATGGGGCTGCCTCCCAGTGATCAGGTGGGACCCCACCGAGTGCTTTAAAGTTTTAGGAAAAATTGACTTGCATCTCAACCAGTTAAGCACTTCACTTCTTCTGCCAAGCAGGAATCCCACTACTTGTGTCCCGGGAATAAAGGCCGTAAACAAGCAGTAGAAACATCCTGCAGAGTAACCTTTTTGTTCAGTGCTTCAGAGTAGCTAACACAGTGGGATAGCAGCAACACAAATCATCATTATTATCACCCTGAAAGATGGAGGGAAAAATACCTAAAGGAACAAAACTGAAAAGAGAAGCACACTTTCCAGGTCAGCTTTTAAACTAGAGGCAGTGCTCAAGTGAGTTGTGACTTAACTGTGGGAAGTTTTCATCCTCTGTGTGTTATAAAACACAGAGCAAGATGTGACTAAATAGATATAACACAAATACAAACTTCTCCAGGGAAGCAGAAGAAAGGCACTGTGGTAGAAACAGCAGCTGAAGACAATGCATTAAATTTCAAAACCTTTAATCTGGGGTTTTAAGCACTGATTTATGGAATTACACTATTATCAT
The DNA here is from genome assembly GCA_013397375.1 of Toxostoma redivivum. NCBI lineage: Eukaryota > Metazoa > Chordata > Aves > Passeriformes > Mimidae > Toxostoma > Toxostoma redivivum. The sequence goes on along the minus strand of VXBI01012219.1, from coordinate 204,862 downwards.
CATTATTGATTTGAAATTACTAATTTACTGAAAGTGATTGATTGGTCACAATGAAATAATTCAAAATTACAATATTAAAAATATTAAATATTTTAAAATAGTGAAATCTAAGTCTATGGACTCCTTTTAATTATATATATATAAACTCTCTGCCTGTCATCTGTGCAAGCAGCACTGAGAAAACCCCACTGGAAGGTCCCTTCTTGTTGGAGTTTATTCAACTTTTAATTGCTTTCCCTGTGTGCTGGTTTCAGGTGCAGTAGAGTTAATTTTCTTAACATTGGCTAGTATGGGGCTATGTTTTGGATCTGTGGACAGGTGACTCAAAGTGACCAGAGGGAATTCCAGACCATATGACATCATGCTCAGGATATAAAGTAGAGGGAAGAAGGAGGAAGAAGGGGACATTTCGAGTGATGGTGTTTGTTGTCCCAAGTCACCATCACATGTGATGGGGCCTGCTCTCTTGGAGATGGCTGAACAGCTGCCTGCCCATGAGAAGCAGCAAATTGACTCCTTCTTTTGCTTTCCTTATTAAACTGCTTTTATCTCAACCCGTGAATTTTTTTGCTTTTACCCCTCTGATTCTCTCCCTGACCCCACTGTGGGGGAAGTGAGTGAGTGGCTGCCTGGAGCTTGGTTGCTGGCTGGGGTTAAACTACACCACCTTGTGAATTTCAGTCCTGTTGAAAGGCCATGTTTCTAGTCAGCCCCCTAGGACGGGTTGCCCTTCCTGGTGTCTTCCTCTGATTTCTTCCATACTGTACCGTTTTTAGTTGTGTGATGCAAAAATTCTACCATGTGGGGCCATTTCTCATTCACTATCATGATGGTAGCTTAGGTCAGGCAGCGTGAGATATCTATACCTACATCCTACAACCTTTCTGACATTAACTCTTGGCATCTACTGATGTCCCACCTGAGGTCTCATCTAAGGTAAAGTAGATGCCGGGTGCCCACCAAAGCCACGCTTCAGCTGGGCAGGGAAGAGAAAACATGACTAAAGCTTTTGGGTCCAGATAAGGACAGAGTTCTCCAAAGGGTCACAAGTCCCACCAGGAATCTGCTACAGCTTGGACTTCTCATGGACTCACAGCCTCCTTCCAGTATCCCTCTGCCCCAGTGTGGGGTCCTCCAGGGGCTGCAGTTGGATCTCAGCTCCACTGTGGACCTGCATGGGCTCAGGGGCAGAGCTGCCTGCACATATTCTTTACATTGGCTGCCTGGGAACCTCTTTCAGCACCTGGAACACCTCCTGCCCCTCCTTCCTCACTGACACTAGTATCTGCAGGGCTGTTTTTCTCACATATTCTCACTCCTCTCTCTACTGGTGTTTTTTCCCTTTCCTGAATACATTATCCCAGAAGCACTATCACTGTCACTGATGGCTCAGCCTTGGCTAGAGGCAGGTCTGCCTCAGAGCCAGCTGGAATTGGCTCTGTTGGACGTGAGGGAAGCTTCCATCAGCTTCTCACAGAAGCCATCCCAGTAGTACTCACCTTCTACCAAAATTTTGTCACATAAGCCCATTACAGTAGCTTTGTGTTTAATGCCAGCTCCTCCCTAGAACAGTGTTAGAGCTGTACAGAGGATTTGAACATTCAGGGTTGGTTGGTCTCTGGGGTAAAGCACTGCCAGCAGAGGAGAACAAAGTAGAACAAAGTTCATATCAAGTGGAGTGGTGCAAAGAATGGTGAGTTTTGTTCAGTACCACAGCTGGTTTTTCACGTTCCTCATCTGAGACCCAGTTCTTAGTCCCATGTCTGAAACTGGAGGTCCAGGGGAAAGGCCAAGAGCATCACTCTCCATGTGGCTGGTGACTTTGGTCGATCCAAATTCAACAGCCAAAGCAGATATTATGATTTAAATGAACCTTTTGATGAGGAACAAATTACACCAGAAAATATATTGCGGGTCTTGCCCTTATACTTGATGAACTGTATGTCTATTGATTTAAAAATATATTTTTCTTTCTTATTGTCACTTAAATGTATGGGATAGTAACGGATTCATGAAGCAGTAGGTATTGTTTCTTTTAACTCTGATGATAATTACTTTTATTTAATGAATAAGGTCCAGGTTCAATAAAAGACCCATCTGGCTTCATATAATAAATTGGTTTTATGGGGCTGCTGTGAAGTGGAAGCCAGAGAGAGTTTTTATTGAATCTAGGTCCAAACACAATATATCACAACTCTCATTTTCTGCTTATTTCATCTATTAATAAAACTCCATTTAATATCCTTGGATATTTTTCAAAAGGTTTGTCCTTTATCCTCTTTGTCATAATTAGCACGGAGGGTAATTAGTTTTTACATAGGCGTTTTCCTTCATCTAGATAAAAGTCATCTAAATTGTTTTCATTTGCTTATGGAAATGAGAACACCACGTTTTTATTTCTCCTTCAATTGCTCCCTGGCGATTACCTTAATTGGAATTTCAATTTCTATATCCTGTTGTGGAGTTTAACCCTTCAGGAACTGTCGTGGTGGACAAGGAGCCCAGAGCCTTTGGAAAATGACAAATGAACTGGTTCTGTGTGGACCTAAAGCCTTCAGCTGACATGTTAAATAGCCACAAAAAGATTTTGAAGGTCAGAGGACCCCTGTGGCTGTGGAGCAGTCTCTGGGGAGGGACACAGATCTGCAGCCCTGTGCATTGACTGGGGTGAGTTCCACTCTGTGGTGCCCTCACTGGTGCCCCAGGATTGCTCTCCCGAGTCCAACGTGGGAAATCACAAGCCCAGAGCAACAGCCAAATCTCTGCCTGCCTCAAATCCATTGCCATAGAAACTGCAGTCTTTGGGATGCCCCAACTCACAGCACTGCATCTGCAGAGCTGGAGGAGAAGGGGAGGTGAGGCAGCAAAGGCTTTACCCAGCATAGGCTCAGCTCCAGCAGGGGCTCCAGATGCATTCAGGGAACTTTCAAGGGACCTGTTTGCATTGCTCCTGAAACACTCTGTTCTTTTGCTCAGGGATATTGTTGAAAAAATGAAAAAAGCTATACATATATATCTGCAATTCATAGATTTTGATATAGTTTCACATATAATATAGTGTCACATAGAACTCTGTATTTGCATTTAATAAATATCTGTTTACTACAATGTCTTTTATTTGAGACAGCATTTGAATGGAAATATAAAGTAAAATAAATTAAAATTGAATTATAAATAATAATAAAAATTATTATAATATATAATTATTTATTTAGTGACAAGAATATTTAAATTTGTATACCATTTTCTGAATCAAATGGGCTAAAAGGAATTCAGGACCCACATTTATTCCTATCTCTTTCTTTAAATATGAAGTCAAAAATTCTATTTTATCAAAAATAATGTAAAGAATTTTAAGATTTCAGAAATATCTTTGTTATGACCATTTATAATTAATTACTAATATTTCAGGGACACCAAGCCTTTAGATTGTTTTTAGTACAATTTTGTTGCTCCTTTGTGTTAATCTTCACAGCATTCTGCAAATTGTGATAACAGAGGCTCCAAGACAACAGAAAGGGATGTGGAAAACAGGAAAGATAAAATTGAAAACTATTGAATATTTTTTTCCCTCTTTAAAAGAGTAATTTGTTTTAAACAGCACAAGATATTATGTGTGTGGGACAAATATTTCAGAAAATATATTATTAAATCTTAAATGTTTCCAGAACTTCTTACTCTCACTTTTAATTTTAAGTGCATTGCCCACGATTTGTCACAACCATATTTTTTGCTTTTTTAATTTTTGAACTCATGTGGGATCTGTCAGGGCTTTTTAAAGACCTGGTTGCTTATTCAAGTATTTTGTTGAATTACTAAGCAGCAAGTAATTTTCTGTTCTTGTTGAATAATGCAGACAATGAAACATTACTTATTGTGACTAGATATAACACCTATTTGACATCTTTATGACAGACTCAGTGGTATCTTCTCTTTAAAATTAAGGTCATTAGAAATTCACATATAAACCCTTCTCACATCAGGAAAAATTTTCCAAGGTCATGTAGTAAAACCAGGGGTGCAAGGAAAAAAGATCCATAAAAATTAGGCACAAAGTTAAAAACATGGGCAAGCACATTTGTTCAGAAATCAGCCCTGGTGTGTACTTACAGGCATATCTAAGAAAGGAAAAGCTTTTCCAGCTGATGGCCACTATTAACCCTTCACTATGGGACAGAGCTAGCTGTGAAGCATCTTCTCCATACTTACATACCCAATGAACAGAAACCAAGTCATAAATTACTGAATCCCAAAAATTTTGTCGCTGGGGATGAAAGGACACAGATTTCAAAATACTCCAATTTCAGATGTAACATTGAAGGTAAAAAAAACACTTCTAAGCAGGTGAAAACTCAATAAGGAAACCCAAGAGATACAAAAATGTGGCATATGGAATAACAGCTCAGAGTTACCCCTCAGAGCCAAACTTCACTTTGGAGACTTGTCTGCTTATAATTTAAAACAAACTAAACCATACTAACCTCCAAAATCTACCCTGACTATCAAATATTTAAACTGTGTAATCACTGGAATTTCCTATTCTGGATTCCTGCACACTGCTTCAGGGACCAATTAAAAGCACAACATCTTCATTCCAGTCCTGCAGGTTTCATCATCTCAGCCATAGGGAGTCAGGGGGTGCCAGCTGCCAACCTCACAAAGCCAAATACTGAATGGGATACCTATGGCAAGAAGAAGGCAAGAGAAGGGGGAGGTGAAAGAAACCTGTTTGCTGCAATTATTCACACAAGTAAAGCACTTCAGTATTCATCTTCCTAGCTAGAATAACTAGCAACATTCCCAGTGATGGCACAGTGCAGTAAGACATGAGGAAGGCCAACACACAGGCCTGAGAGTGCTTCGTCCACTGTATCCTCGGATAGGAATGGGTGCATTTGGAGTGATGGTGTGTAAGGAAGAGTTCAACTGAAAACAGCTCCCACCCTGCAATGAGACCTTTCTTTTTTTCATCCCATTTCAGGTTTTGCCACAGGCATTGTAATGGTGAAGCAGAGGTTGAAGGCTACTGGAGAAGAGAAGCCAGCTGGCAACTAAACAGGTAGTGCCCTTTGGCACTATGGTCATTGAGCAAGGCAGCTTTGCATGAGACAAGGCTTTGCTAATGAGATATCAAAGAAAACACTTTTAGAGATAACTAAGGATAATCAGCTGTAATAGGGTCATCAGTGGAAAGGAGGGATGAAATGTGGAGGTATACTGTAGGCTTGGCACTTTAGAAGAAGGCTAACCTGGGGAAACTGAAAGTCTTTAAGGCTGGAGAAAGAAGCAGATCTGAGATGGTATCAGTAGTGATGGGGAATTTCTAGGGATAAGGAGTTCACCTAGGGGTGATTGTTGGGATGGAGTCTGAAGGAGTTATCATTTGAAGACAGCTGGGTTGGGTATCCCTAAGAGTTCCTATTTGAGATGGCCCAGCAACTTGCATATAAAACTTATAACTTGTTTTCTAATGGTTTTTGTCATCAATAAAAGTCATAAAAGTACAATACAAGAGTTCTCACTGTCCAACTGTAGGTGCCAATGGCAACTGGAGGACGAGTTTTCCATGCTGTCATGTAGCTAATGGAGATAGGCTTCTCCCAAGGGATTCTGCAAAAGCCCACCACAGATAGTCTGATTTGTCTCTTCGAGTGCCTCTTTCACTACAGAGGGAAGCTGGATAAATAACATAGAGTAGGTACCTATCTTTTACATGGGAAATAGAGGTAAGACAAAGCAGACTTCAGGAAGTAACTCAAGATAACTTGAGTGTTAAGACCTTTTCACATGATATTAACACCTTCTGTGCAACCATCTTCAACATTGATGTTGGACCCTGGCATCCCCAGAGCCCAGTGTTGGAAGACCATGACTGGGGAGATGTCAGGCTCTCAGCTGACTCTTACCTTGTTTAAAACTTGCTGCTCTATCTGGATGTCCGTAGGGGGCCAAATGGGATTCAACCAGGGCACAGATAAAGCTGCCTACTGTCATCATGGGATCTGTCTTCATTATTTTTCAACTGGCTTGAAAGCCTGTAGATGCCCCAGTTGACTGAAAGCTGGAAAATGTCTCAATTTTTTAAGAAGGATAGGAAGGAAGACCCTGGAAACTACAGGCCTGACAGTCTCACTTCAGTGCCTGGTATAATTATGGAGACTATTCTGGGAGGTATTGAAAATCACTTGAGAGAAAATGTAGCCAATGGTCACAGCCAGCAAGGGGGTGAACAGCCAGGATCAGGAGGGGAAAGTCCTGTTTGACAAACTTTATTTCCTTTCATAACAAGATTGACCAAGGGAAGCCAGTATATGAGATGTTTTTGGACTTTAGCACAATTTTTGGTACTGTCCCTTCACAACATTCTTCTGTATAAACTGGCCATTACACAGACAGACCTGTCCATCATAAGCTGATCACCTGGATGATGGATCAGGCTCAAAGGATTACAGTAAATGGGGTTATATCATGATAGCAGCCAGTTACCAGTGGGGTTCAATTTCAAGGCCAGTTCTCTTTAGGGCTTGTTCTTTCTATAATGTTTTTGTAAATGATCTGGACAGAGGAATCGCATGTACATAATTAATTTGCTGACAGTGCTAAAGTAGGAGGAGCTGTGGATTCCCCAAAGGGGAGAAAGTTCTTGCAAAGAGATCTGCACAGACCAGAGAGCTGGGCAATCACCAATCATATGAAATTTCACAAGAGCAACTGTCAGATTCTCCACCTGGGATGGAGTAATCCTATACTTATGGAGAAACTGAAGAATGAGAAAGCTGGGTGTTTCAGTCCATGGCAAGTTGAATATGAATTAACAGTGTGTCCTTGCAGCTAAAAGGGCCAATAGTATCCTGAGGTGCATCAAGTACTGCATGGCCAGCTGGTCGCAGGAGGTGATTGCCCACTCTGCTCTGTGCTGGTGTGGCCTCACCTCGAGTGCTCTGTACAGTTTTGGGCACCACAATAAAAGAAGTCTATACAGATATTAGGCTGTGTCCAGAGGACAGTGACCAAGATGGAGTAACGCCTTGAGGGGAGCACTTATGAAGAGTGTCTGAAGGGGCACTTGTTCTGTTCAGCTCAGAAAAAGAAGGATGAGGGGTGATCTCATTACAGTCTACAGCTTTGGAAGAGGCAGCAGAGGAGCAGACGTTCATCTCCTCTTTCTGGTGACCAAAGGACCCAAAGAAATGGAAGGAAGTTGCATCAGCAAAAGTCCAGAGTGGGCAGAGAAAATTCACTGGGAGAGTGGTCAGTCACTGGAACAGACTCCTCAGGAAAATGGTTGCTGCATTAAGCCTGTCAGAGTTCAGGAGGTGGCTGGACAATGCTTTTAGTCATGGTTTCATTTCAGGAAGTACTGCAAGGAATAGGCTGTTGGATCTGATGATACTTATGGGTCCCTTCCAATTTGAGATATTCTATGATTCTAGGAAAATAGAATCTCTCTATCTGGAAGAGATAGAGACCAACTTGCTACCTATGGCACCTGCCTCAAGTCAGACAATGTGCATAATGGGTACTGTTCCAGGTGACAGCAATGGATCATCAATTGACAAATATATCATGTCTCAAACTCATGGGTTACTTCATCACTTTATCTTCAGACAATTAATTAATTAAGTTTCTGATACTTTTAAAAGTCACAAGTTATTTCAAGAAATGACAGAAATTTATTTTACCCAAAGCCCATCTAACATCCACTACTTCCATTTATCTTTATGAAATACCCTTCATACAGCTGCATCTCTGCACGCATCCTGAGAAAAATCATTTTCCATGTCAGCATCTACTAATGAATCTTCTTTAATTGCTGACAGCAGAATGCACATCAGTTTCTTCTGTAAAGCCAAATCCAGCTCATGTTGCTCATTCTTCATAGCTGCTAAAGTAAATGGCAAGCACAGCAACCACAATGATATGGTACAAGTTTAAGCTGATGTTCCAGGTAATTTTTCTGTTGTAGCTAATTTGTTATTTTCTTGCTTGTGACTAAAAACTATAATTCCATAGACTTTTGTATGATAACCTCATTGTGTCAGGGATGCTGTAGATGGACAGAGAATGCTAAGACAAGGGGTACTGTGCAGTTTCTATGGCATATGTGCACATACAGGAATAGCTGGATATGAAACCATTAAAGTCCACCTCCACACCCAGGCTGCTGCTCAATGCACCTAGCAAAAGTGCATGTACATAGCAGAAATGCAATTGAACACTGCTGTGCAGGATCAGTCTGTTAAATAACAAAAAAAAAAATTAAAGAAGAAGGGGGGGAAAAGAGCAGCATTTGGGTAAATTTAATGTAAAAATCATATACTGGAATGAAGGAACATATTTGAGTTACTATAAAGTACAATAGTAATGTCCGTGGTCTTTCAAAGATGATCTTGTTTACCTTCTCCACTCCTTTTCTAGCTCTATTATTTATCTCTCTGATCCATCATTTTAATTTCTTGTGGTCTCCCCTTCTTTCTTTCTGCTTTATGCCATTCAGTTTTCAGTTCTCCATGTAATTGCAACAGCTGCCATTCCTACTTCCCCAGTTTTCTGCCATACAGAGTATGGATTTTCCATAGATAAAGACTTTTAAAAACTTGGACTACATTTCTTTATTTCATTGTGCCATGTAAGTTTTAAAAATGTACAAAGAAAATACTAAGAAGATTTTTCAGTCAATTAATTCAATATTGTTGTAAGTTTTTACTCCCTATTCTTAACCTTTTCTAATATGTAGCCATATAGAAAATACACATTTTGGTGAGCTTAATGTAAAATATCTTTACTCTGCCAGAACATGATCTTTCAATATTTTTTCATTAAAAGTCTGAGCAACAAATACATCTAATTAGCATTTTTATTTCCTAAAATTAGCACTTTCTAATAGAAACTATTGGCCACATCTCATTGTGTTTAATATTACCCTTTTGGACTGTTGTCAATAGCAACAATAATTTATTCTCTTTCAGGGACTGCACCAGAGCCCGAATACCAGGTGTTAAGCCTGGTTAACATCATGATCCAAACAGTGCAAGCTGGAAAACACGGATGGTCTGTAATTCTCCAGGTCAAATCAAACCTCTCAGAAGTTTTCTGCTGTACTTGAGGAAGATCACAAAGTTCAGAACTATTCTTATTTTCCTCAGTTGTTTGCTTGCCAACTGGTGTCAAGTCAACATTGTTTAAGATAAGATCTTGACATGGGAGAGTGGGAGGCTGAGGTGATACCTGGAGATTTTTCTTGTTTAGAGGCTTGTATGCCTGTATCTCATACTGACTTCAAATTAGTTAGGAAAATGTTTAACTCTTCAAAGCTTTTCATTGCTCTGGTCTGGAAGAAGCAGCTACCGAAAAAAAATAAATTAAACACCGAGGGCTTGGACTTCTGGACAGCAATGGGATTTTCCCTACCTGCTGTTTTAGTGAATTTATTTTCGTTAGGCTGCTCTCAGGCTGCTGGGTGACATCCCCCCGGTCCTCGAGGTGTCCGTGCCCGTTCCGATGCGGGCAGGGCTGGCACCAGGTGGCACCACCGGCCCGCGGTTCCGCTGTTCGGGCCTGGGATCACCCAGAGCCTGAGCTCTAATGCGGATTACTGCTCTGGGCTTGTCTCAGGGTGAGGGCATAAAATACACTACGTAGATAACTTGCAAGGACATATCAGCAAATAGGACTTCATAGTTATTTCTGTTGTTATTATTGCTCTTTGTGCTACTGTTAGAGGTTCATCCCTAAAGAAGACAGAAAAGAGACATGCTAACCGTTTTCAAGTACACCAGAAATGCTTACAAAGCACTGCAGGGCTACACAGCCCTTTGCATTCATTGTGACTAGCACAAAAAGTAACATAAAGGGATATTTAGGTTAGACAATAAAGAAAATGCTGTACCAAAGACATCAAAGCACTGGAAATTATTGCACAAGGAGACGCTGGAGACTTCATGACACTGTTTTCACCAGTGAGACTGGTTTAGGATGAAAAGCAGTGAAGGAAGGACTGGAGGACTGGTCAGGGTCCCTTCTAGAGCTGTTTTCTATAATAAGGTGAGATAAGAATTATACTCAGGTACCCAAACAGAATCTTGCCCAATGGTACAGGTGGCACAAAGTCTGATAAAATTTTCACAAACTCTCCTCAGGTCCAAAGGCACTGACTGAAAAGCAAACTCTGGTTTATCAATACCAATGGCAATCACCCCTTTTGATTGCATCCCAATCTTACCCTTAGATTTGACATTCAAAAGAAAGATCAGGGGTAAAGAAGCATCTCCTTCCTCTTGTAAAGTGTTTCTACCTTTCCTTTTGTTGATGTTTCTTTATAAGATCATCTTTGAAAACAGAGGCTTGCCTGGTCGGCTTGGTTTGTTTATTCAAGCCTTTCAAGCTTAGAAAAAGACTTTGTTGTAAATAAAAAAAGAAAATAATCATATTTCATGAACGACATATTCTAACATTCCTATATACCACATATGGGGACATTTTTCATATATTGACAAATTCAGAAATAGTAAGATAATTTTCTGTGATTAAGGAGGTAAAATTATCTTCATTTTACTACATTAATGTGATGTTTCTGGATTGGATAAATATTCAATATTAGCTGATAGTTTTTGGCATTACGTAAAAGAGCGGGAGGAGGCATACATCCTCTTAAAGCTTGATAAAGCCTTCCAAATTGAGACCCTTCCTAGCTTTCTCACTAGGAAAAATGTTAATAATTTTTATTAAACGAGGGTCTGAATTTACCATTCATGAAGAGTCTTCTCTTTTAGCACAGTGACTTTCCAGCAGGTATGTCTTTCCTCATGGAGAAACTCCCAGCCCTGTGATGCCCCTTCTTCTGTGAGAGCTGCTCCAGGGTACCCCAGGAATGAACCTCATATTGAGTATTTGTCTTTGAGACTGTCTTCTCCTTAAAAATGACAGAATAGGACTGAAACAAAATGATATAATAGGAAGCTGCAAATAGCAAAATTATGTCTAATTTAAGGCATTGGGAATTCTAGTACTTCCAAAAGTGTTCAAGATATTAACCAATCCACAGCGCAGTATATGATACAGATAGAGACTCATTTACAAGTTGTAAGCCCCAGGCTACATGGAGTAAAATAGTCACTACAGGCTCTGTGTGCTCTGCTTATACTCTTTGGAGTTACAATGAGTACTAGAAATCATGCCTGGATCTGTCCACCCTCCATTTCTGCTGTCATTTTGGGTATATGCCAAATTCCCCATGACAAAGTGGAAATATCTCTGTTCCTCTTCATGATTTCTTTCCCTAAAAGCATATGCATGCAAAGAAGCACAAAGTAAAACTTCCTCCTATTAAAGATGCTAAGCCTCATACTATGTTTCAGTTCTACACATTGGTTTTCTTGGTTTTCTTGTGTGTCTTTCCAATTTCACCTGAGTAAACCAATGACCACTGTATCTTACTAGGCTAGGAATCAGCTCCAGGTTGACTGGAAAGCTGCAATAAAATAAAAAATGAAAAGCATTTACTTGTATTATGAACAATAAATCTTTCATTAAAATTCCTTCCCTCTCTCAGTTCCCTTCTGGATGGATTAGCCATGTCACCCATGTAGTCTGCTATGTTGTCTCTAATGTCTGAAGCAGGAAGAAATGGAATTGAGCAGTCCCAGGAAAGCACTTGACTACAGTGAAGTGGCAGATTACAGCCATCAAGAGATTTTCTCAGTAACCAGCCATCTTGAAAATAGTTAATAAAAGGACTTGACAAGAAATCCACATTAGTAGTTAGATTTCAGAGAAGCAAGCACATTTGCCAGTATGCCTACAGCCATTTTAGTCTTAAATCCAAAGTCCCCATATTATGGTACAACCTCCTTCACTGTCATTCCTGCATCTTTTAAGAAAACCATCTCCCTTCCTCACCTTTTTTAACACTACTCATTTCAGTGATCACACAGATAGAACCATAGCAAGTTTATAAATTTTTATGTACTGTAGAAGAAGATAAAGTTCCTTGATGCACATTAAAAACATACTGGGGAAAACAGTCTGGATTATTCCTGGCTCAGGCAAAGGCAAGCCCATTCATGGGATTGCTTTTGCTCACAAACTTGGGTGCACTTGTTGGGTAATAGAGGAGGATGGGGAAGTCTGGTGTGTGCTCAAGGGAATTTGATTCTGGGTAAAAATCAAAAATTAATTAAATTCTATTATGTTAATAATTATCCAACACTGTGTATTACCACTTCAGTGGTGGCTACGTGTGCATCACCTCACTAGGCACCTCACAGCATTGATCTTAACCACAAGCACTCTGGGGATCCCAGCCTGACCTGCCTCTGACCATTGCACCCACACCAATGAAGAATGAACTTTGATAAAACTGAACAAGCACAGCAGCACTGAAATCACACCTCAGTCAAATGTGCAGCGTGCCGCAATCCAACACCTTACATCAGCATTCCTGCTTGAAAGACTGTTCCCAAGGATAAAGGCCAAAAGTCATGGATTAAATGAATTCAACAAACTTGTGTGTGCGTGTGAACATTTTATGAACATTTGACAGAGGCCTTCCACAGACTAAGAGAATAGTGTTTGCATCTATCAAAAGAGATAAATAGGAAAGGTGATAGGATATTGAGGAAGGTGAAACTCGGCATGACATAAATGATATAAAGGCTGGATATTGTCCTGGTTTCAGCTAGGGTAGTGTTAATATCTTCCCAGTAGCTGTTACAGTTCTGTATTTTGCTTTTTGAATGAGAATGGTGTTGATAACACATGGATGATTTGGGCTTTCCTACGTCATGTTTATCCTAAGTAAAGGACTCTTTCTTTCCCTTGTCTCATGCCCTGCCAGAGAGGAGGTACACAGGAGAAACTGGGAGGGAGCACAAGCAGGACAGGTGATCTCAAATGATAGAAGGGATATTTCACACCACAGAACATCATGCCCAGGATATAAACTGGGGGGACTTACCCAGAAATATGTTTGATCTGGGCTGGGGAAAGGTGTCAGGCATTGGTCAGCTGATGGTGAGCAATTTCATTGCACTTCACTTGATTATTTCCTTATCATTATTTAACATTATTATTGAATTTTACTTAATTTTCTATTATTAAACTACTCTTAACATAGAAGCTTTACTTTGATACTCCTCTCAATTCCACCAGGGTGGGGGAGGAGAGGGGAGGGAGTTGAATGAGTGGCTGCGTGGTGTTTAATTTCCATCTGGGCTTAAACCACAACAACAGAACATCAGTTAAGATTTTTACATAAGTAAAATTTACCCATATCCATCACAGAATCAGTTAGTAAGGAGATGCAACAAACTTTATTAGACCAGATGGTGCAATTAAGAAAAAAGAAGCCTGGGTACAATATAAAAATTGAACATTTCTCATTTGGGGCAATAAATACATTAATTTTACTTTTTGAGTCACATTGATCTTTAAACAAATTCTGGGAAATTAAGATTGTCAAAACTGACATTAAATTTCTGATTTCACTGAAAAGAAATGTGGTAGTCGACCAGAATAAAATATTTTTATTATTGGAAACTTTTTTTAATTTGCCATCTTTATTCTGATTCTGAATGAAAAAATAAAATACCTGGTAAATCAATTCCTGTACAGCTCTTCCTATCCTAATTCAAAAAAGTCAGGAAATTTATATAAAAACCCACTAAAACTGAAAGGAAAATTATTTTGCTCTCTAATCTTAAACAGTAAATTAGATTTTAGTTCACCTTGAAAGACAGTGATAGGTTGTTATTGCTTTTAAATGAAAGCATGAAAATTTAAGAAAATAATCAGTAAGAAAGCTAAGGCCTGACAAAGAGATTTTCAAAACTTTTTGTTGCACAAGGGCAGGAGAAGCTACAGAGAAGGAGGAGGAGTTAGAGTAATAATAAAGTGATAAGCTACATTCTAAGATGCAAAAGGTGAATCACTTCTGTTGTCAGTCAGCAAAGTGATAAGGACAAACAAGATGTTCAGTAGCAACAAACTTCTCTGAAAAGTTTGAAAGACCTGAAAATTGATGGTGCTCTAAGATTCAGGCTATAGGAAACTGAGAATATTAAAAACAAACAAGAATAGAAGGTGGAGGAGTTTTGGCTGACATTTTCAGAAATGCATTTAGCATGGGAAAGAGTCCCTTTGGAGTAGAAAGTAACTAACATAACCTTTTAGAAAAAGAGTCAAGGGACCCCACAGGAAAATACAGAGCAATCACATTCACAATCTACTTTCAGAGATCAAAAGGAAGAATAGTTAAAATAGCCAGACTTCTCTTGCTTCAAATGCATCCTTTGTTAAGACTTCTTTGAAGATCCCTCTGACAAGCTGCTCATGAGAGATTCAGCCCTTAGCTAAGATGTCCTAGTGCACTTGATAACACAGCCCACCAGCAACAAATACCTAATGTGAAGAAAGAAGCATCAACAGATAAGGCAGAAAGTGGAACAATGGGATAAGAATAACAGGTTGTCATAAACAAATCCTTTGCCTGCTGAAAAGAATGCCTGCATACCTTAGAGATCAGTGTTAGAACCGGCTCATTGCTTCGTCAACAAGTAAAGAGAAAAATAAAGAATTTACATAGTTTATATGTCTTATACAATAGCAGCAGAAAATGCATACTAAGACCGAAAAAAACAAAGTATGTTAACAGTGATTTAGTCTCTGATGTACCTGCCCTGGAAATGGTATGCAAGGCATATTTCACCTTCTTCTGCCAGATAAGTTACAAATAAACCCTAGTGGCATCAGATAAAACACCACAAATGTTTGCAGATGTCTCTTCAGAACTCAGCTAAGGTAGGTAGTTTGTGGGTTTCTATTTTTTGGGACAGATCCTCTGCTGATGTAAGCTGCTTCAGATCTATTGAACTCAAGATGTCAGAAGTTAAAGCTAAGCACATAGTTAAGACCATATTTTGCAGCACAACAGCAATACACACTATGCACTGTTAAGGCTTGAGCAGAAGATCTGTTGAGACTCAGCTGTTAAATCCAGTGCTCTGGGGCTGCAGTCCAAAGACTACCCACAGTCACCTTAAAGGACATCCTTAAAGTCAACAAAAATGTATCTTTGCTGCTTCCATTAAATCCTTCCGTGATTCAGTTCCTCTTCAGGAACTCCGTACCTGCACGTGTCCACTAATTTTTTATACATCATAGCAAACCAAACTAGCCACTGGAAGTGTTCAGTGGAGGCCCCTAATCTGCTAATTTGTTATTTTAGTACTATGTATACATTTAGTACTATATAAATAAATAATAACGCTAACAAGGCTGACTCTATATATAGGAACTTAAAAGTCAGACAATCAACATTAACATCAATTTGCCACTTTATTAGCAGCCAGTGAAGCTTGCAGATTCCTGGCCTAATGTGCATATGCCAACCAGTTTCAGTTGGCATCTTAGCTGCAGGTGAAAAAACATCTTTTCTGACTTGCATGAAAGTATGTGTGGAACCAAAGAAAAACCCAAGAAAATAATACCCACTATAAAGAAAAATGATACAGAACAACAAAGACATTTAGAAACCAGGAGGGGGATGGTTTATAAAGCTCATGATGATTCAAAAGCGCAGAAAGATGTTGGGTTCAGTGATGCTGATAGTGATAGATTGGGCATTTGGCAACATGTATCTCCTGCTGTTCCAAGTTGCTTGTCTGAATTCCTGTTGCCTTTGCTTTGTCTCTTTCATCTGAAATGATCTGTCAATACAGGGAGCATGGGAATGGAACTGAATCCCTTACATGACCAGGACTGAAAGTGCATTGCCAGGAGAGGGAAGGGGCAGGACACACAAGGGGTGTGCAGGCTTTGGCCAGGTGTATCAGTTAAATAATGAAAACATGTTAAAAAACACAAACTGTGTCCTTTGTTTAACACCATATGAACTACAGTCAGGGATCCTGTTTCAAACTTCAAAACTCATCTGACTCCCAGAGCTGGCTTTTAGAATTACTGGATTTGAGGACTTCGAACCACTAGTATACAAAAAGCTAGTACATATGGAGAGGAACTTTTGGCACCTCCCAAAAGAGATTTGAGGCTGAGTGAATTATCAGTGTATCAAATCACACCCTTACACCCCTTAAGAAATTCTTGAGACAAAGCATTTTATGATACAAGACAGGGGAAGTGAAACAAAGGCTGGACAAGATACTGGTGATGACACTGATATAAAGGAAATCCTCATGTGAAAAAAACTGTTCCACAGAAAACAAAATTGAATATAAGGGCATGGCAAGGCAGACAGTACCAAAAAACAAATACAATTACATCAAAGAAACTGCTCCTGTATAAAAATCAAATCTTACTCTGGTATGAATCCCATTAACCTCAGCTCCTGCAGGATTTTATGGTTTTCAGATGAAAGAAGGCTGCTGTAGACATTTCTGTAAATAGGTTCTATTTTATCAGAGATGAACTTAAAATGCTTTTACAATTCTTTTCCCTTTGTTAGTCTTTTATTGGCATTTTTATTTTTTGACATTTCCACTCACCTTTGTCCTGCCTACAGTTCATTTTGAAAAGAAAGACTAAGTAGCAAAGTGCCATTTTTCCTTTTATATGACAGCCTTTCACCTTTGCAATCCTTTGAAGGACACCAAGTCTTATATTTAAATTACTTATCCTCTTTAGACGAAGTCTCAGTTTCTGGGTGGCTTCATCAGTCAGACCCACAAAGCCACCACTTCTCAATTTATATTTTTTCAAATGACGTTCCCTTATCTGTCACTGTCATAAGGCACAATGGGATATCTTTCGAAGATGAGGTGAACTGTTTTGTCACATTCAGCTCTCTATGCAATTAAAACCTGCTTGTGTGCTAACTAATCACACTTTTTCTGCCTTACAGCCACATTTTCACTTCTTCACTTTCCATACAGCCTTCATATTAATTTCCAACTTTGAAATAGATATAATTTCTCAAGATTAAGCTCCAGACCTAACTGATGACCCCAGTTTTTCTTCAGCAGAAATCTTCCACTTCGATCCTTCTTTGTCATCAAACATTCATCTTTAAACATAAAGAACAGCATTGCACACAATATTCTGGATACCTGTTTCCAATTTTTAACTATGACACAGCTGTCTCCAGGAGGTTTGCCTCTGGCAAACCTTTTTCCTCTGGGAATGGGGCTTGCCTCCCCTGACTCATCTGTTCAATCTAAGCTCTTTACAGTCAAGACAAATGCATGACCAGCAGTCCTAGGAACATAATTTGTTGTGAGGTACCTTCCACTCTCCTTTGAAAAGTGGGACAGTCTGGACAACGGGGTCAGCCTCCACACGACAGCTTTCACATGGCCAATATTTACAAAGAAATGCTATCTCTACCTGCTCTCCTCCCCAGATCTCTACTATGGTAATAAAAACCATGACCTTCTTCCACCTGTGGGATGGTTATCAGCCATCCAGGATGCTATATAATGTTGTAACTCTCACATATTCTATGTTCAAAGAGTGCCCATTTAGATAAAAGAGGAACTCTGCATGCTTCAACTTCAGGAAAGTTGGCAGCACCACTCTAGGTCCTGTTAAAGATCAGGCCAAACAGAGGAGGACACATCCACCCTCCTAGGGCAGGTGGAGAGCTCTGCCAGCAGTTGGCCACATCCATCCAGCTTTCTTCTGTTAGCTAGTAGGAAGGCTACTTGAGAATGATTTTCAATGTCTTTTTGATCTGGCTATATTCAGCTTATATTCTGCAAATCTTTCATATTTGCTAAATTTGTTAGTATCACAGCATAGATTCAGCATTCCAAATATGGAATTGTTTGGCCTGCTATGTTTAGCTGCCACTCTCACCACTTTCATCTTTTAACCTCATACTTCCTCATGTTGACATTAAGATCTTGAGCAGAAGAAATCCACAAAGCTCTGAATGTTCAGAGGCACTTGTAATTGAGCTTTTTAATTCCAATGATTATAAAAATTGAGGTTAGAAATAAAGTTCATATCCGCACCAGGTATCTGATTGTAAATATCTGAAATTCAGAAATGCCCACATATAACACATTATTAAGTTACTCAAGATTTCGTTCCTAAAAACAGATCCAAAATGCTTTGGATTTATCTACCACAGCTTAGAATTTCCCACTAGCTCCTGATTCACCCTTTAAATCAGAGGGTAAAAAGGCAGGGTAGTCTAGTTCAGATCTTGCAACCTGTTAATGTCACAAGGATCAGGAGCCTTGGGCAGTTTGGCCTGAGCAGATCTCCACTCTTAGTCCAGTGTTGGGAAGAATTAGGAATCCAGAAAAAAGCAATTATCACTGTAACAAAGTTTATGGCATTAGGAACAACATAACAAGGAGAGGCTGCCGAAGCAATGCACTCACTTTTCGCCAGGAAGACAGTCTGTTCCTGGCTCATATAAAGGCTGTGCTCAAATTTAGGTCTAGCCTTATATGGTCAAATAAGGATTCTGTCTGTGCCTAAGGAACATTTCATCTGAAGCTATTTTTTACTCTTCCTTTCTTCTTCAGCTAAGGAACACTTAAATTCTTCTGGAAGTTCTCCTCATTATAAACACAACCAGTATGCACTGGCATCTTGTCATGGTACACACATCACAGCACGGGCATTACCAGCAGTAGCATAATTCCTATAGACAAATTATCCTTCTGACATTTACTACATAACCACCAGACAAGACAAGACAAGAGCTGCTATCTTTCTCCTAGTGTGAAGACAGATGGACAATTCTCAGAATTTCAGTCAAGAAATTGAAATACATGAGGTGTCAGAAAGCATTATTTTATTTCATCTACATTTTTCATACAGTGGTTTACAACACACAGATAAGAGGCCAGATGTATACATTCCATATGGATACAGTTACATACAAACAGATACAGATACACATATATACACATTTAACGTTATACAAGAATATGAAATATTAACTTATATGGTTCATATGCTTTTATAAATATATTCTCCTAAATGTAGAACTGTGTATTGTATATATTATTAAAATATGGCATTCAGATACATACAACTCTTTTAAAATTTATTTATATTGTCTGTTTCTTCAGATTTTTCAGAAATCACTTCTGTCTTGAACAACTTTATAAGGTACCTTATTTAGTAGGTCAATACTAATCAAAATTTTGTATTGACCTTGCAGCACAAAGCATAGCAATTTCAATAATAAAATCAGTTATTATTTTCACAGCTCTCCAAAGTGTGATGTTAGTCTCAGTTTAGAATGTCAATAAACTCAAAGCTATGTACATGCTTAAGTACTTGCCTGGATCAGAGCCAACAAAACCAGCTGAGATGGGGGATTCATTCAAGGTAAACTCATGAATCGTTTGCATGGAAATGGTCACTGAACGTTTTTAAGTAGATTACACAGAGACACTGGACACAAACAAAGAGAAGACAAGAGACACTAATAACTGCCCCTGTTGGACATATTAGGAAGCTGAGGTCAGGAGAAAGATCTGGTTAAAGCATCCCAGCAAGAATCTGTCCCTGTTCTGTCAGACCACATGTAAAAGTAAGACTGTCACTGTTTTCTGCTGACCTTAATATGGCCATAACAATGGGGAAAGGACTAAGCTGGGAGATTCAGATGCAGTCTTGCAGTTTTGGGGAATGCATATGTGTTTCCACCACTAATGTCCATATTAAGGGACTGCAAAAACATTAGAATGTTGACAGAAACCAAGCCTGGTGTTCCTCAAAAAACAAAAACAGCAGATGTGCAGCTGAAGTGATGCAACAGCATTATCTATTAGTCAATATAAACAGTTTTTTAAATACATGGTTAAATATTATCAACTATGTTCTCTAAACTGGTTTATCATGTTTATTAACTTCTGATTGCATGCAGCATTATTTCAGTGTTTTCAGTACAATAGCTGCCAGCACTGCCCTTACTCTGGATTCCTGCTTCATGCTTAGAGTTCCCATGTTCTTCCTCTTGTAAATTTACTGCAACATTGAAAAGCCCGGAGTTAGGGATATGCAGATTAAAAAATGTTGTGAAAATGACGGCAAATTGGATGAACTAAAACATGCTCTTCCCATAAGATCTCTTCATATGAAATACAACTTCTTGATATTTAAATTCTAAGGCTAAAGACTGAGGCATAGCAAACTACTGACTCCTATTATATTTACTCTATAAAGAAGAAAGATTGTTGGTTCCCATGGGATTATGAGTCTGAGAAGTGCTGTTATTTCAGACCTGATGTTTAGGCCATTAATGATTTAATGCAGCCTTTTCCTTTACTTCAGTAGTGGCAGTTCTGTCCCTAATGTCTTTTTTTTTCCTATTTAGCCTGAGGATTTGATGTGATTAACATCTGAAATGTATTGCTTGGGTTGCTGTTAATTAATTTATCTGAAATATTACAACTTTTAAACTCTATTGGTCATGGAAGGCTGAATGATAAGGTTAATTAATTCTGAACAATTTTAACCATAAACAAATGTATTTTAAAAATAAAATCATGTAAAATCAGAGAGAGACTTTTCTCTGCCATACTTTATTAGGATCCCACCAGTGGCTAGATGTCCTGTAAAGAATTATTCTCCCACTAACTTTGTGTTAGCTGGACAATATAGAAGGAATACTTATCCCAGCAAAGATCTGTCCCTTAGAAATGGCCCTGTATTTACTGGAATTGGACCAAGTTCATCAATCCCACATTCCAAAATCTTCCATACTAAGGCTTAAATTCTCCAGCTCATATTTTGAGTCTGTGTTAATCCAGTCTTTTTCAGTTTCTCCCTCATTAGTTTTCAGTCAGGATTGTCAGTTAATAAAATACAGGATGGCACAGATGCTCAACTCATGTAAATTATCTCAACTCCTGCCACTTGATAGCTGTCTCTTTGATGTCAGTGGAACCATGACAATTGCCATCAACCCAATATTCATTTTTCTCTCTCCTGTTACCCACTTCCCTGAAGACATGAATCACTAGACGCTGCCACTGCTGTCATACAGTGCCATACAGACAAAAGATAAGTCACCTAGGAAACTTCACATTTCATGCTTTCAGAGGATATGGATTTGAAAAACTAGTTCCACTAAAATGACAAATGATGAAACACTGAATTGACCTTTGCACAGTAGTTTTCTTCTTTTCATACTTAAGTATAAGCTTTTAATTCTCATGCATACAGCTATTACTCAGCAGATATCAGCTACTGAAGGGCCTCTTCCCACGCCCTCAATATGTATGTTTGCTCTGTCACTTCTGGTACTAATGGAAGCAGCATCCCTAAATACATTTCTATCATTAAATATTAAGATTAAGAAAAAAGGATGGCAGTGTTGCATCTCCAATGGGAAGATGTATACAGGCTGACAGAAGAAAAAAGAATATTTGGAAGATATATATTTACAGGTCAAAGGGAAGGATTGTCCTATAGTGTATGGAACACATGCTGGTAAATTACAATCTTTCTACATAAAACTAAAAATTCTTTAATCTTGGCTGCAGAAGTAGCAACAGGGCACAGATTTGATCTATAAGCATTCTTTCTAGAACCAGCCTTTCATTCTCTAAGGGATGCAAAAAGGATTTCAGAGATTTTTCTGAATAAAAAAAATATAATCCTTTCTGCATTATGTAACCCTTCTTTCTATACAGTAATTTGGCACCTGTACATGAAACATAGACATTTGTGTCTGAAGATCCTCAGCTCAAACAATGAGAGCTAAGGATAATACCTCTAGAAATAAAAAATAGGAAAAGAAGTCTAGAAAGTCTACAATAACATTACTTTTGTATTTTCTGTTTTACATCTGTTTTATAGTGATTAATGAATTGTTATTATCATTACCAGCCTCACACCAAGAAAGCACACTGAATCCTTCTGTTGATAACACGTGGATGATATTTGCTAGTGCTTTCTAAAAAGGGATCTTCCAAAAGGCTAGTTTTGGTTAAAATAACATTATTTAAAAGTCCCATTTCTAACCCACAAAGCTGCAAAGCTGCAATACTCCTCCCATTAATGCCCTTACAGCATTAAAATGGAAGAATTTTCAGGTTTTTAGTTGAACAATAAATACTAAGGTGGGGGGGTTTGGTTTTTTGATTTGCTGTGGTTTCTTTGCTCAAACAATCAAGCAAATTAGTCATGTTCTCCTTTTCAGATTACTACTTTCTGGTCTGTTTCACTTCAGGTTTTTTCTCTTATCATTATCACAGAGCTTTGTGATATGTCATTCAGATAGTTCTGGCCAGAAATTTTCCATCAAAAACGTTCATTTAATGAAAAGCTTCTATTCAGTTAAATGAAAACATCTGTAGCTATTACACATATTATATATTAAAAGATGAGCACTTCCAGAAAGAAACCTCCCTTTTGCACATTCCAGAAGTAAAAAA
>VXBI01012219.1:169080-182450 GCA_013397375.1 Toxostoma redivivum | reverse complement strand
AAAAAAAAAAAAGCACACAAAAACAATGTTAACAATTTTACTGGAGTAACTAGGGATCAGGTGGAAGGAGCTGGGAATGAGGAAAATATGACATTTTAACAAATTTTGTGCAGTTAAACTGCAAATGTGCAGTTCTTTCCACATATTGAAAATACCTGGTGGAAACATCTTAATCAACTTTTGGCATAGTTTGAGGTTTTTAAGGCCTACATTTAGGGCCTCTGCAATTGTTTTAATGGATATTTTTAATGGGGGCTTTTAAAATCCAACTCAAACCTCCCCATATTACAGGAGGCAGGTAACTGCAGCTGAAGAGCCCCATAATGGTTGTTTTCAGTTTGATGTAGGAGGCATAGGAGGGTAGCACCTTGCTGCAAAAGTCACAGTATACAGTGATGAAGCCAAGGTGATTTGTCAGCACTGCCAGTGCAAATAAAAACCATGTCATGCCACCTGCTAATGGAGCAAGATTTCAGTGAGTTCTGCAAAAGCACTGAAGACCCATTTGAAGGATTCAGTAATAAGGCTTTACATGAGAGGGCAGTTGTGCTTTCCTGTTTCTCCTTTTCTTTGACAATTCATTGTGCTGGTTTAAAACAGTTGGATTTTCTCAGGATCCTTTACTACAGCACCATGTGATTTTAATATATTCTGCCTCTCTACCCTTACAGTTTGCCTGCACTCTTGTTTTCCCCATATCTGTAAAGACAGATGCAGCCATGAGAGTTTTCTTAGGTTTGAGGCAGCTCCTCTGCTGTGTCTGTCAAAGCACCATAACCCACAAGTCTGTGGCAGCCCCTTTCAAGGAACATCACTGTACTTCTCATCTGTAACAGCCTGGTACAGCAGCAGAGACTGATATGTGAGCTCTGTGGGGCTGACACGCCTTTCTCCCTCTTGTTAACATTATTTTCAGTAAAAGCATTGCTACTAGCTATGGTCAAGTCTCTACTGACAGATGACTGGAAGTAAGCCATCCAAAGCAGGAATTCTCCAAATTCTCCAAGCATTTCCATGTTTGGAGAGCCTCGTGCTGTCACATGGCATCTGACAGTATGTTCACTCTGTTAATAAGCCATTTTGAGTTGTAACCTCAGAACACACTCAGATCTCAGATCATTAATTATTGTCTTCATTCCAGGAAAAGCCTTGTTCCAGATACTGACAAACTTGTGAAACTGAAATAACACCAGACTTCTCATTCACACAGTTCATGGAGAAAGCACTTGCTCATGTCAAATTTCGTGTTAAAAAAAGCCCCTATAACAATTAAAAAAACAAACAAGTTCACCAAATTCCATTCTCCTCCTAAAAATGACATGGATTACAAGATTGTAAAGTTTCTTCTTTAGTAGCTTGCTTTTCCTCCATCCCATTTTGCATTTCAAAATTACTGGTCTTAAAGCAAATTTAAAAATGCATTTGTTATGGTGTATACACTGGTAAGACTGCATTGCAAAAAGAAAACCAGACTACCCTGGTCAGTTGCACTCTACCACCAACCGTCTGGGAGGTACCAGGAGACAGCAATCCTTTCCAGTAGGCACTGTGTGTGTTATTACACTTTTCCAAAGTTTAATAGAGTCAAATATTGTTCATATAGACTGTTCAATGCCAACTGGCCTTGGACCCAGAGAAAAACCTGATGAAGATTTAATTTATTAGTATAGCTGCAACCATACAGAGTCTATTGAACATCTGCTTCACAACGTATCATACCCTACAAGCTACTGAAAACTTTCCAACATGCTCTAATAAAATTAGGATACACGATGTTTAAGAAAAGAAGTCTAAAAGCTAATGTGAAATTAGTACAGATCCAGCAAGATGATGAATTTTGCCATCATCCAAGCCTGCACTAGATGGGAATTTGGTCAGTAAAAATGTCCAGATGTTGTATATAGATTCAGGTTATAATGAGAAATATACTGCTTCTAGTAATTGTGATATACATCTGGAATGTTATATAGGAACAGGATGGAAAACTCTGGGGAAATAGAGGAGATCCTCCATTCTGAAATATATTGCTTGTAATATTGCACAGAGGGAATGTGGCCAGAAATTTTGCATAAATAATGTCAGTGAGTCAATCCAGGAACCCCGCAATAATGCATCAGCCTAGAAGGATGATTTGTGTTCAAACATCTGCCTCCAGCTATGCTTTTTTCCTATCTATTATTCCATTCCCTATTTCACATGGTCTTATATCACTGGGAAGACACAAGTGGCATTTGACTTGCATCGAGTGATGATGGCTTTCGTGGACACGACCTGCACTATAAATCTCTCATGCCCTTGTAATTTTTTTCTGCATTGTCATCTATACTGTTGAGGACTTTCATGGTAAATTAGGACACTCCAACCTCCTTATCCAGGAACTATTAGGTCCCTTTTAATCTATCTACTTCTTTGCTGTGAAATATACAATCTCTGAATCATAAACCATCAAGGACAAGGACTGTTTTCTTCTGTACTCACACAGCAGAATGAGGTTATACTCTTATCTAAAGTCTTCTGCTGCTACCATAATGCATGCATAACAACCACATAATGTATGTCTGTGTTTGTTTAAATCATTCTAAATCTTCTAAGAAGAAAACAAGAGCAAAATATATCTTGAGATGAATAGATTGTGTGCTTGAATGCCCAATGAGGTAGTGAAGGACAAAGAATGATTCCATGAATGGTCACACAGGTAGGAGAGCTACCAGAGTGCAAAAATTCCAAGGATCAGATTCTAAGCACCAGAACAGCTGATCTTGTTAATACCTATTTTACATGCCATCCATGTTTACATGCAATATCTGATTCACATGCAGAAAGGGTTGTGGAACCTGTGAATAAGAAACGAGGCTAGAGAATCTAGCTTGATTGACACTGAATAAATCACAATTTTGCTCATGAGAAGGAAGTTAAGGTGAAAGAAAACATCTTGTGCCACAGATACAGGAAACAAAAATGAGCCTTATGACATTTCAAGAATACAAATGTTCTTTGCAATCAGCTGATGGGTCCTCAGTGCTACCCCAAATGACAGTGGATGAGATGGGTTTGTTTCTATAAAACCACAGAGAAAGTTTTCACCTACTGCTAAGGGTTTACAGTCAGAGAGAGGAATAAAACATCAATAGAGGCAGACGAAGAGAGAAACACTGGGCTGCTGCACTTTTCAGGGTCTAAGACAAAAAGCCATGTACCACAGAACACAGCAAGGGTCCCCTCACACACTAGGACATGTTTTAGGAAGGAAACAAGCACAGACCTCTCTGTCTGTCCTACTATGCAGTGAGTCACAGGAATATCATCTGTCAACACCTTAATGAGAACTATGCCTCCAACAGTGGAGCAACAATGGGAAACTGCATACTGGCAATGACCCCTGAAGGGAAAAACCACCCTTGCACTCCTGATTATAATGCTAATAGCACATAAACAGTCAAACCACAGGGCAGACTAGCTTTTCTCCTGTATTAACTACTGTCAAGTCCAACATAAAGTCATTTGTCACCAACATACTTTCAGCATTGGTGTAACAGCTGTGAAAATATAATTAGTCCCTCCATCTCTATCCCACTGGGTACCAGTCACTGCTTCAGTGGTCTCTTTGGATATGTTTCTGTCCTCTACTGGCCAGAGGTCAAGTTTTCCAGAAGCTAGTTGCCTGTATAAATTACAGTGCACATATTTTACATCTTATTGTAATGCTTTCTTTTGCCAGCATCCGCTTCTTTGCAAATGTTCCATTTCCAAGCCATTTTTCTGCAAGCCCCAAGAGAAGCCATCAAACAAACATGCTGAAAATTTATCCACAGGCATCCGAAATGCACATTTGGCTGATGAAGACATAGAGTTCATATAAACTTCTGTTTGGAATGCCTCTTCTTCCAAACAGCTAGTCCCATATGGCACCATGTGCTCAGGAAAAGTAGGACCAGGGGAAACGTGTGGAAAGCCCAGTGCAAGAAGGCACAGATTGCCCACAGCTATTTTGGGGCAAGGAGAGAAACTTGGTACTGTTCTGTTTAAATAATTTTCAGTGTCAGCATTTGGAGTACCAATACAATTGAAAGCTGCAGGAGAGGTACTGGCTAGTGAGTGACCAAAGAAGATGCGATACGTCTGCTTCCAGGTTTGGGTCTGAAGTCACCTTGTCAAGATTATGCTGAGACTTCCAGATGTCTCTTTGGATACAAGCAACTGAACAACTGCAAAAGCAGCAAAATTATCAGGATGATGTTTCTGCATAGTGATATCCTGGAATAAGTCCTGCTACTCCTTTTTCTTCTGTCACAGTTGTAGGAGAGTACCAGCTGCGGGCATAACAGCCCATCACATAAAACATGGGGAAGGATAACAATCTTCGTGCCACAAACACTGACTATGAAACTAGTTCGTTGGTGTCTAAAGGAATATGAAATGGGCCAAGGGCAACATTCCTGAGCTGAATGTCAAGAAGGAGACTTCAGAGAAGTAGAGAACTGATGATACAACATGCCTGTCAAGATCAAGAAATGGTGTGTAGGACCCACTGCATAGGGAGAACCAAAATGCCACATCATGTTTTAAACACCCCACATTTAGGCTGGACTATCACACTGCACCTGACTTCCCCATATTCTATTAATGTTCATTTTTTTACTATTTCCTATGGGAAATAGTAAACCCACATAGTAATTATTGTAACCCACACAGTGACCCTGGCTTATACAGGCAATGTGAGTCCCGACAGCTGTTGCAATGCCATTTGGATCAGTCTGCAGGAGGACTGTGCTTCCACATGCAGATCTCAACCCATGAAGTTTTCATTCTATTTTCTCCCACTGTACTGCTGAGGAGGGAGAGGGGGTGAGTGAAGGAGTGTGATGGTGGAGTGGTGTGGTAGGCACCTGGCAGCCACCTCACCACATAAAGCCATTTTGAAATGGGTGGTTTCCTGATCCTTTTTTCTGACCATTCTGTGAACATTCAGAAGTTGGGCTGTGGCAAACCACTGAAGTTGGTTACTACCTGCATGAAACCCAGTAGGCATGACCCTGCTTTTCTGTGCCCCAGCAGACTGTGCTGTTAACACATAAAACCAGACAAGTATAGAAAAGTTTTTCCATGGATACATAGATAACAGAAGCAAGAGGCAAGCAGTGAGGCTGAGCCCCTTCCATGTTGCTCTCCTTGCTGTCCTTCTATCACCTACAGCAGATCACCTATACAGAGGGCTGTGCAAGAGAATCCTATAAAGGCAGAGAGGTCTTCATTGCTCAACTCCAGCTTCCCCTTGGTCCAGAAACCAGCTGTGTTCAACCTCTACTGAGCAAGGGCATGACATATCACTCTCTGCTCTGATGCTTTGGGCTCTGGTCCTGTCTTATTTATCCCATCTTATATAGTACTACCTCAGATGGCCCTGCTTCCCTCTAAATGGATTCTTTCACAGTTCACAAAAATACCTGCCTGAATGCAGAAACACCATTGCAAAAACCCCATCATGTAAAAAAACATCCCCAAGCACCCAGTCCTCCTCACCTAATCACAGCCATTGACTGCTTCCTCTCATCTATAAATACAATCTCTGCTGAATTAAACTCCACCTACCTTAAGTGTTGCTACATACTAAAAAAGTTGTGTGCCATGCTGTTACCTACCACAGCTTGGTAACAGTAAAACTGTGCCATGTCTGTTTATTGTTGGCAAAGGTTCCACAAAGTCCCATTATTTCTCCTTGAATGAACACATAAACACTGGACAGGGTGGAGAATGAAAGTCCTTCCGTGGTTAACACATTTCCCCTAAGCCCATCTGTTACCCTCAGAGCAGTAACAAAGCACTACTGCATAAGGAGTAGTGTGAGGAGACTTGTGAGGCACTAAACTTTATTAGAGGAAAACAGATGGTAATCCAGGAATTTCACCAGTTCTGTTTATTTTTAAACAGAATTATTCATATTGCCTTGCAAGTGCATCAACTGATTTAGAGAAAATTATTTAAACAGAAGCAACAATTATCCTCTTTCCCAACTTCTGAGGATTTTTACTCTCTTTATAGAGCACATCAAAATCATCTTTGGAGTTGCTCAGGGTATATAAGTGAGAACACTGTAAAATACCAAAAAAATTAATAAACCATTATTAGGTGAAAATTATAATCACTGAAGTAGTTACTCTTTAAAGAGTCATAAATTCAATTTTGTGTTAAAGTTGATTGGACTAGAATATTACATGCAGACATAGGCTCTTTCTTAAGTTTTTGGTCTCCAACAAAGGCAGCAGAATCCTAAGACACTGGTTTGACCTGATGCCACAGAAACTGACATGGACATGAAAGATGATCTCTGATTTGGACACCTTCCAGATGAAAGCACCTGGCCCAAACTGAAGTCAGAGAGTGGTTGCTTAATAGATTGCTTTAAAAAGCAAATTCATCTTTATCTCTTTTGCCCAGGAAAACATACTTATCTAAAAGAAGATTCTTTTGTCTGGGAATGAAATCCCAGATTCAGACAGTTTCACAAACTGGCAGTGAAGAATATTAGGCCTCCCAGCAACATTCTCCAGCACTCTCCACATGCAGACTTGGCTCTGTGTTTCAATGGCCTACTGTACATGGCAGCCCTAAACTGCAGGATACAGCTCCACATGGAGTCTGTCTGGCAGCCCTGAACAGTGGGTGGTCTGAATTCCTCATTACTCTTATGCCATGGGATTTGAGGCAGCAAGTTAAGCATTGTGAACAGAGCTCTTGGGCATGCAAGCAGAAGATGAAAACATTATCCTCTGTGCTTGAACAGTTCTTGTATAATTTTCTTACTGTACAATGAAATGAGAAGCAAACCTTCAAACAAGCCCTTTGAAGTTCTCCAGAGGCTGCTCTTCCCAAGCATTGTCTAGCTAGACACCATGGGATGTTCTTTTGCTTTCTGAAAATATCCTCCTCTTATTTTTATAAACCATCATTTCCTCTCTGCTTAAGAAAACACTTTTGTATCCTTTATGCCAAGATCTTTGCTAAAATATAGTTATTTATATTGCACCTTGAGTAAGGCAGAGTGCTAGGGAGAACTTAGCTAGGCAACAAAAAGCTCCAGTTTAGGAAAGGGGGTGCTCTTTTGCCTCAGTAGTCTGTTTCTGAGGTAAAAAAATGTTTTATGAAGCAAAATACCTCTGATAGCAAAGTTTACGTGATTTTGTTCCTGAATGTTCCTTGACTGCTTTCTTCTTTTTTAAACAAAGGCTGTATACCACATATCAAACCTCTGATTTATTTTTACAGCATTACGTATGCAAAACATTTCACACAAAAGATCGTTTGTAACATCAGTTTTATCACAGCACAATTACCTTTACTGTACTAAGAATTCATTAGAAGTTGCAGGTATATAAATGTCCTCTTCTGCATATTTAGATACTTATTGCCACAATCACTCAAACACGGAGTCCTAGATATGATGTCAATTGGAAAAGACAGAGAAACTTTGGTACTTACTGATTTTTGCATATGAAGAATTTTTTTTTTTGTTAGGCAGACAGTAAGCATTAGATACTGTAGAAACAGCTCATATCTCATATCTCACAGAACCTGCCTGGTTTCTCTCTGAGGATGCTCCCTCTCCCTCACATAGGAGGCCTTGTCTGTACTTCCAAATGCCTCAATTGTATTAGTGTGGTACAAGCCCTCAAAGAGGTTTTATATCCATGCAAATACTGAGACACAGGAAGGCCAAGTGTTAAGGTTTTTATGAATTAGCAATAATATATTTATGCAGGAAGGAATAGCAGTTCACCCATAAAGCTATAAAATTAGAATGTTTTAAAGTGCATACTGACAATACATACTTATCCCACAAAACACATATTGAGCCATTTATCAGTATGACTGGGACTAGAGCATCTCTCCTTCAAAGACAGGCTGAGAGAGTTGCGGCTGTTCAGCCTGGAGGAGACCTCATGGCAGCCTTCCAGCGTGTGAAGGGGCCTATACAGGGAAGGTAGAGAGGGACTCCTCATCCTGAACTCTAGTGATAAGAAAGGGTGAGTGGCTTCAGACTGAAAAACAATAGGTTTAGGTTTTAGGCAGAAATCCTTTACAGTGAGGGTGGTGGCACACTGGAACAGGTTGCCCGGAGAAGTTAGGGATGCCCCATCCCTGTCAGTGTTCAAGGCCAGGCTGGATGGAGCTCTGAGCGATCTGGTCGTGGCAGGGGACTTGGAATTAAATTATCTTTAAGGTCACTTCCAACCCAAACTGTTCAATGATCTGACAGAGGGGTGGTGGGAATGTGTGAATATGCTGGGGATTCTGAACAAACTTTTCAACCTCAAGACCCGTATGCTGTCTGACCTGCCCACAAACCCGCACAGGATTCAGCAAGTCAGGAAAACGCCCTCGCTCCCAGCGAGACGCTCGACGGAGAGCGGCGGTACAGCAGCGCTACACGGGAGGCGGTATAGGGGAGGAGGTACAGGGGCGGTACAGCAGCAGTACACGGGAGGCGGTACAGGGGCGGCCCTAAGCCGGCGCGACAGGGCCGCGGCCCCGCCCGCCGCTCCCGCCCCGCCGGCTGTGACGGCGCCGGGAAGTGCTTCCGCTGCGGGTCCGGGGCCCGTGAGTGCGACGGGGCCCGTGAACGAGGCGAGTCCCGTGAGTGCGGCGGGGCCCAGTGAATGCTGCGAGTCCCGTGAATGCGGCGGGGCCTGCGGGGCCGGCCCGTACGGAGCGGCTGGAGCGCGGAGCGGGGCCGGACCCCGGCGGAAGAGCGGGTCGGGGGAGGCTGCGGGGTTGGGGGAGGCTGCGGGGCCAGGGCACCGCTTCGCCCCGGCAGCGGGTGGGTCAGTCATGGGAGGAGTGGTCGGGCAGGTACCGGGCCCGGAGCGCAGGGCTGCAGTTCTGTCTGCTGGAGCTGGGCAAACACCTCTGTCGCGTTTCCCTTGGGACGGATCGGGGCAGGGGCGCGCCCAGTGACCGCTCCAAGGGGAGGGAGGTGCGTGAGGGGCACCCTCAGTTCCACCGCCCGGCAGAGCTGCGGCGGGTCAGGGAGCGGTGTCCGGACCAAGGGGGGCTGCGCCTAGCCGGCCTCATGTGTTGGACAGAGCCAACACGGGGAAAAGGGGTGGGATAGCCACCCTGCAGAAGTTTGCTAGGATAGAGTCAAACAAGTATTTGATCGTTCCATCATCACTTCTATGTGCAGCTTGCCCTAGTGTGACTGCCTGGTCAACGCCGGGAGATGTCGACCCCCCCTCTGGCCGGGGCGGGGATGCCGCCGGGCGCTTTCTCCGGGACGCAGGCTCAGGCTGCCAGGGAGGTGAACACGGCTTCCCTCTGCCGCATCGGTCAGGAGACCGTGCAGGACATTGTCTTTCGAACCATGGAAATATTCCAGTTACTGAGGAACATGCAGGTGAGAAACAACTCTTTATTTCTATACACCCAACTTGTTTTTATCACTGACTGCCAGTATATATAGACTCAGGAGATGCCTTAGGACGTTTAGAAAACTAGATCAAATTGCTCTGAAAAGGACGATTGATTGAAGAAGTGAGTGCGACACTTAATATATTTGCTTAGTCCTGTAAAATAACTGAAATTAAGAAATGCTGAATTGTCATTGCCCTCACAATAAAAAAGCTCTAAATACGCTTAGTAACTGGGTTTTCTTTTATGTATAATGAAGACTGTTCATAGGTTGGTTATGTTTCTCTGTTTATGTTAACACATGGGGAGTAAATTTAGAGGAATTTTCATTGATCTTTTTCTGTAATATTTTCCACCTAAAACTCTTTTTTTGTTAGGAAAAATTACATAATCCTTATTTTTGTCTACTTACTGAGAAAACATACAGACTTCTGTTTTGTTTTCTTTGTGGAGAGTACAAGATAAATAATCACTCCCACTCCTTCTATATTTCCATGACTCATTGAGTGGCCTGGGATTGCGACACAAAATCTCAACCTCAGTCACAACGACGTCGTATTTAAGCATTGTGAAGACACACACTGAAAAGTCAGAGGGATTGATAATGACCAAAGTGTAGAATAGGTGAGGATGTTTGACAGCAGTGTTTGAGCATGTAAAATATGTGATTTTGCTAGTAAAGAAAATAAAAATTTCAGTAATTGCTACGGGAAACGTATGATTGTCTTACTTCGAAATACACAAAAACCTGTCTGATGTCTTTATTTATTTCATGTGACAGACTTTACTGTAATATTTTTAATGTTTTGGTTCTCTAAGTTACCAAATGGTGTTACTTACCATACTGCAACATATCAAGACAGATTGGCAAAGCTGCAGGAACATCTCCGTCAGCTATCAATACTCTTCAGAAAACTGAGATTAGTCTATGACAAATGTAATGAAAACTGTGCTGGGCTCGATCCTGTTCCCATAGAAGTAAGTACCTTTATTTATGTATAAATTGCAAATTAGAATAACCACCCTGGATAGCATATCAGCCATCTTCCTCGGTTGCAGGAGACTGGTAACAAGTTTTAATGATACTGGAATTATTCAGTGGACTGAATTCTGTTTATTAATTACAGTTTGTTGAAAGATTGTGAAACTTAGTGTCTAGTTGACACAGTGTTTTGTCATAAGTTGGACTTGGTCTCAGGTATTTTCCAGCCTAATTGATTCTGTGAAAACAAACTTAATTTAAAATTTTAACCTTTTTTCCTCTGGATTCTTGGTACCTTCATCAATTTATTTGCCCTAGGAAAAAAAAAAAGAGAACCAGGGCAAATTTTTTACAAGAAGTGGGAAAAAGTCTGCTTCAAGCTCTCACCTGTCAGCTTGGCTCCTGAGTAATAAGTGCTATTTACTTTCTCTGGCCAATAGTCTGTGCCTCCATAGTTCCTCACTCAGCTATTCCTAACCTGCTGGCCAGTGTGAACCAAACCTAAGTCTTCAGTGGTGATAGAAAAGTTGCAACATAAAACTTCCGGGGAGGAGGACTGGCCAGAGGTTTTCTTAATAATACTCCTATTAGTCATAAAATCTTTAATGTCATCTTCCTCATAAGTTGTTTCTAATTTCTAGTAATATTCTTAAACCCTATGTTTTGTTACAATTTGACTTGCTCCAGCTCTATATTTACCAGAACTTTGAAATTCTTTAATTACTGACCTGTGGATTCTGAGGCAACTTTATTAACAGACTTTTGATTCTCCATTGAATTTTAATTATATAAGCATTATGTTTGAAGTGTGAGTCTCTTAACTGAATAGGAGTAAAAAAATGAAGAAGTCCATTCTGTACAGTCCATTCTAGACTACTATTTCAGTTACAAGTTGCTGACTTGTATCTGGAAACCTGACAGCAAACAAGAGAATAAGTTAATTTTCCCATTTAAGAAAATAAACCTGTTTTCACAGTGTGTTGACTTGTGCACAATAACCAAATACTTGTGTCCTCTTTAAAAGCTTTTCATGTATCTTTTTTTCCATTAATGGAATGACCTGGGTTGGGTTGCTTTTTTTCTATAACTTTTCGTATTTTTTTCTTGTTATCAGGGTGGAAAATAATCTCCATAGAGAAAATAAGCAGTCACTTCAGGCTCTTTTAATGCAAGGTTTCACTGATAGTCAGAGCAGAGTTTTTGTATTGCTAGATGGGGTACTTAAGCTTTCCTTCTCAGAACTTAGTAGATGCCTGCCTCCCCATGTTTTTATTGGTTAGAGTGAATGATAGTGGCGCATCATTCCTGTTGGATCAATTTTCTTAAATTCTTCTTCTAGTAGTTAAAGAACAGTCTCAATTGTATTATTTAATGGCCAGTATCCTAACTATGTCTTTACAGAATATCAACAAAACTCTTTTTTTGCACAGTCAAGAGAAGTCCATACCTACTAGTATTATTTATTCCATTATTACTGATATAAATTATTTCATACTTTTTGTTAATGGGTAGTAATGTGTAATAGGTATTATTAGCTTTCTGTTAATCAGCATGGCAAGGCATGAGATTATTGTAAAGATCTGCCTACAAAGATTAAATTTCCTGCATCTTTTGTGTATTAGATATAGTTCTGCTTTTCTTTGTAGGTTTGTTTGTTGGATTTTCTTTTTCATCTCTCACCTTTTCTGAAAGATAGGGAGGCTTTCAAATTAAACATTCTACTTTGAGTGCTACTTTATTTTTCTATCAGAGAGTTTTTTCAAGAGCATATAGCAGCCCCACTACTTCTTTATGGTCTGCAAATCTAGTAAGTGGTCAACATTTGCTACTTTTTTCACAGCAGAGTTTAGTGTGGTAACTTTTGTCCATTTTGCTAAGCTGAGTGAAAATGGCTGCAAAAATTTTTGTATAGGAGGAAGTTACATTTATAGTGGTTAAATCAAAGTAAGTTTTCTATCAGAGTGCTGAAGGCACTGAATGCTTTTTGTAATATTACACCCCAACCTAAGTAAGAAGCTAATATGCACTTGATGAGCAACTTGCTCCCAGGCTTTTAAACTAATGTCTTCTTTCTCACTTGTATCAATATTAGTCTTCCATTTGTAGTGTTTATGTGAGCACAGATATATTTGTGTATAGTTCAGGACAGAAGAAACAATGTCAGACTATGGACTTTGTGGATGTATTCTCTTTTAAGAAATTTTTAGTAGCTTGGGAGTGTTCTGACACAGAAGCAAGTATTTGTTTTGTATCTAGTAAGTTTCTTTTTGATTTATTTTTTTAGGAAGGAAACATAGTAGTATTCATTTAGAAATTCTGCATCAAGGAATTTTGGCCTTGTTGAAGCTTACAAAAAAGCCAGTGCACTATGGTCTTCTCCATTTTAAACCAAACTATGATTCTGTGTATCTGAGGAGATCAAAGTGAGAAATACTTACAGAAAAACTAATTTTAGGTAACTCTGGGCCTGGTTTTAAGAGTAGCCAAACAGACGCTAAAATAGCAAGTCATTAAAATAGCAAGTCATAACTAGAGTATTAACCAAGTAGCTATGTAAATCCACTCGTATTTATGTTCAGTATATCACTAAAATGCTTTTTCATAATGATAACTTCATGTTTGTGGTTTTATTTCTTAGTGTGGAATAGCAAATTTTAAAATCCCAATCTGCAGAATTCAAAACTACAAGGATTAGCTATAATAAACATCTTAAAATGGAAAGACTGGCTTCTGCCTGCAGTTACGAAATTTCTTTGGTCTAGGCTTGGTAATGTGTGGGATTGTGTCTTTTTGAAGCACATTGTTTTCCTGGAGAACCAGCTAAGGTCATTGCAAGGCCTTTAGGTTTGAGGTGGCAAGCAGGCTTCTGTCCACTTTCTCTTGGGCCTGTTAGAGAGTTAGAGCCTGTGGGGAAATGGTAGTACCATATGTATTTCCTGGATTTGATTTTTTTCTTTTTTTTTTTTTTATTTTCTTTTTTTTT
>VXBI01012219.1:0-169069 GCA_013397375.1 Toxostoma redivivum | reverse complement strand
TTTTTTTTTCCTATTTTTTTTCTTTATTTTCTCTAAAGCTGATATTTCTTGTCTTCACAGCAACTTATTCCATATGTTGAAGAAGATGGCTCCAAGCATGATGATCGTGGCGCTGCAAGTCAGCTTCGTTTTGCTAGTGAAGAGAGAAGGGAAATCCTGGAAGTAAATAAGGTAACAAAGTTGAAATTAATTTGCATAAACTAAGAAATGTTATTTTCACATTAAAAAGCCTAAATTTCTAGATTGCTGTACTAAATACAGAATGTGTGGATGTGTAATTATTCTTACAATTATGTGAGTTGGTAAAGAATTTTCAGGACTGCCTTCTGTGTTTTGACAGTTTGAGGAAGACTTTCTTTTGTAAAGAGGAAGATTTTGAATCTTGGCACATTCAGAAAAAAATGTACTATGAATTATAAATGTTGTATGAGTAAAATGTTAAATTTTCAGTTTGAATGGCATTGTGCAACTGGGTACAATTACTGAAGAGGGATTCAAATCTAAAAATAATTATGCTGTAGTAAAAGCTAATGTAATATGGAAATTAAAAATACACAGTTTTACCAGACCACAGTTTTGAATGTTGTTTCTTCAATCTGTAAAGTGCAAAGATAGGATTAAATAAATATTTCTACAGCTGTAATATCTGCAAATGCTCAGTAAAAAGGAGTTATACTCTACAAAAATAACTGAACAAAAGAAATAAATTAATAAAATGTTTATTTACTGAATGAATAATTGATGGATTTTCGGCTTTTTAAATATTCCCAATGTTTTAATTTGTCTTTCGCAATCATACATGTATTGAATTTTTCATAACCCATTTATTTAGGAAAATGCATGTGTATTGTACAGGAGAAAATGAAGACTACGTAAATTTAGAGAAATGCAGTTGTCACCTCTCCTGTTGTAATCTTTCTCTTCAGTGCTGATGTAGCAGGGTTTTATATATTATATTGTATGTAATGTTGTAATGTGAATTTATGCACATTTATTTGCAATCTTTTAAGTATTAATAAGCATAACTGTCCATACTTGCTGTGGTTTTAATAATTCTATGACATGGTTTTGCCCTTGTTGTTGTACCTATATGCTAATATGATTTTAAACCTCCTTGGTGTGATCTTGTGAAAATAATTTCATAAATTTTTATGAAGAGTTCTGAACCCTAAACAGGTTGATGGTGTTATAGGACCATTGGTAGCAAACTGGTAATTAAGAATGCATTGAAATCCTTACATAAATATAGGCTGAAATCCTGTATTTATACTTAAATGCCTAGACCTTATTTCCAGATTTTTCACACTAAATCTTCAAAAGATAGTTGAACTTTCTCTAGTATTCTTGTGGACAAATACTTGATAATGGCAGCAAAAGAAAGTTAAACATCTTTTTTGATTTCTTCTTTTGTCTCCCTCCAGTTGTATAAGCATATCTACTACCATTTTCAAAGTTCAAATTTTAATACATTACTGACTAGGAAATGCTTTTATGACTAGAAATATATAAATTCTTTTTTTTTTTTTCCCAAAGAAAAATCACTAAAATCAGATAATTGGTCTAATTTCTAACACTGGCTGCTGGCTTCAAGGAGGGCTTGCTCTGGTTCTTAGCTGGCACACCTGACAGCTCTTCAGTCCTCCATAGTGTGTAATGTCCACCTCCAACTCAATTTGATGAATTAATTATAGGAAAATTTCAGTAATACAAAATGTTGATGAAAATACCGTGACAGGGAAACCAACATGATAGTTTAAGAAGCTTTTCATATTCTTGACCAAATCTTTTCTTCCTTCAGCTCCTTGTCCTGTTCTCACCTTATCCATTTTGCTGTGATAGGCATTATTTTTTTCAGTCTTGCATGTTATTGGTAACAAAAAATCACTATTGCACTATTGCAACCAAAGACTTTGACACTCTTGTGTATATTTGAATTAGTTCTTAGACCTGCCATGGTTCTCTTAATTTTGTTCTTGCTGTGATATCCCAGCCAGTCTGATTTCTGTAGTAGCTCTGGATGTGTGTCAAAGACACAAACTGCCCCACAGTGTGGAGCACTGCCAAAACTAGTAGTAGCTCTTATAAACCTTGTGGATTATATATTCTCAGAGAAAAATGTCCTCATTCCATGAACCACTGACTTGAAAAACAGCAGCTTTGCTTTGCTACTGCAGATGTCTGGGAAAGGAGCATCCTCACTGGAGAAGGAGGGGAGCATCTGATACTTGCTATAATCAACAACTCGTTCATGGGGCAGGAGAACCTGTTGATGTATCAGAGTTCCTAAAAACGGCAGGAGCTTTTTGTGTTGGTTTACTGTGACACCTTTTGGTCTTATTTAGTTTTTCTTCTATATTAGAGTTACCTTTTAGGTCAGAAAGTTTAATGTGCTGACCTTGGTTGTATAAGTACTTGTCTGATAATTAAAATATAGGTTAGTTTACAAGGCAATGAATTTCTGTTGTAGCAATTCAGTAATAATTAGCAATTGTAGATTTAAATAAAACCTATTAAGCTTTATAACACTAGGGAGTTTTGCCCACAATAAAAAGCTCATACCATTATTACAAAATAAATAATTTCTTGAGCACAGACTACTTCTCTCATGTCTTAAACAATTCCCTCCTGCAGTTCCCAAAAATCTAGTTTATTCTTTTATCTGTATGTGCTTTCTGGGCTTGTAAATTGTTGAGGCGGTTGACTTTTTTTTGGAATAAATTACTGTTCCAGAATCAGCTTAGCATTTGAATTGGTCTTCTAGTACATGTCTTGATCCAGTTTTCATTGAAATTAATCTATTTGCACCAGGTGGAAGATGTTACCAAGATTTCCTCTCTTCTATTCATGTCTATCAAGTTTTTTACCTTTTAAGTATGGAATCATCAGTATTATTTTCGAGATGGCAGGCTCACCTTCAGTCTGTGGTCTTGTAGTACATTTGACAGGACTTGAAACAGAAATACCAAATCAAAAATTGAGAGTATTTTAATCTGTTTTGCTGCCCTATCAATGGTTTTCTTTACTGCTTACTTTTAGGAATGGAGCAAGTACAGCTTAGGTTTCATTCATGCTGTAGGTCTGGTTTCAATGAAGCACTGAGGAAAACCGTCACATAATTAGTAGTTTAAGTACATATGGGTGAAAACAAAGCAAAATAGCATTTGGACATTCCAGGTGGCCCTTTAGAAAACAATCATATTTGATATTCTTAACTAATGTTTGTTAAGTGTTTAACAGTGATCTTGCTAAAAGAGAAAGAGACAATCTCCATGTCAGAGTTTTAAATTAAGCTGTAACAAGTTTAGCTCTGGGCTTTTTTTGGTAGCACAAACATTGTGCCTTGCAGCTGATGCTCTTTAGGACTATGCAGAAAAGCTGAATTCCTTTTGAACTACCTTTGACACTACTTACCTATATTTTAATTGGTTTTATATGTGTAGAGTCCTTTTTTCACCTGAAATACAAGTGTACACCAAGGAACACTTTGGCAAGAGAGGGAGAATATGTTACTTGGACACCATCTGGACCGGTTTATCTGCACTGGAGACAATTCCCATGATTTTTTGACTACCCAAACTGACTCTCTGCAATGGTAGAATCAGAGGAATTTAGGCTCAGTGGGACGTCTGGAGATTATGTGGTTCAGGTCCCAGCCCAGCACAGGGTCAACCAGAAAAGTTAGATCTAGCTGCTCCAGCTCATATCCATGCTCCAGCATTTCAAATATCTGTAAGGACTGAAATTCTGTCTTTTCTGGGCCCTTCTTAAGGGTTGATTTTCACTGTGAAAATTTTCCTAATGTTACATTGGAATTTTCTTTGTCATAACTTATATATTCACTGCCCCTTATCCTTTTGCTGTGTATACTCAAGAAGAGTGCAGCTTTGTCTTTTCTGTGAGCTTCATTTGGTGGCTGAAGACAGCACTGTGATCCTGTCCTTTGGCCTTCTCTGCTTGAGATTGAACAAATACAGCTTTTATCATTGTGATGGCCTTCCACTAGGCATTGTCCAGTATGATAGTGCTTTGTATTGATCCCCAAATTGGACAGTTATTCTCCAGAGCCAAATAGAGGAGAGTATGGGAGGTATTCATCTGATCTGAGAGGTACACTCTTGCTAATACAGGGCAGAGTGCAGTTTGTCTTCATTGTTGCAAAGATCTGCTGATGACTCATGATAAACTTGTTAGAAAGTATCAAAAAGGACTTTGGATCCTTTTCTGCAAATTTCATTTCTATTCAGTCAGCCCTCTGCCTGTGCTGTGGTATGAGTTTATTCTGTGTGCAGATGTAGGATGTTGTTTTAATTGAAGTTCCTGAGATAGGTGTTGGCCTGCCTTTCCCACCTGTTGAGGTCTCTCTGAATCCAACATCCTACCACTGAGTATATTTTTCACTTTCCCCAGTTTGGCATTTTCCACCAATTTGATAACTTTGATATGGTGATTATCTCATTAAGTGTGGTTTAGTCATTAGTGAGGATATTAAGAATATTCACCTTAGTATCAGTCCTGAGAAACTTCAAGAATGGCCAAGTAGCACTTGGTCTTAGTACTGATGATCCCAGCATTTAGAATCGCACAGTCCAGCCAGTTTTCCATCAACCCATTAATTTACCTATCCAAACCACATCTCTCCAATTTGCTCAAAGGCAATGAGAGGCTGTGTCAAAAGCCTGACTAACGAATGATTTTACTTTATGAAAGTGAAGAAAATCTCCTGCTCTCCCCTTGCCACGCAGCCAGTTATTTCTCAATAGAAGGCTATCATGTTGGTCAGGCGCAAGGCATCTTCAGGAAACCCAGTATGTTCCCAGTCACCTTATTATTGTCTGGATATAGCTTCCAGAAGGATTTGCTGCACAGTCTTTCTGGAGTCAGGAGTTAGGCTGAGTAGCGTGTAGTTTTCTGGATCTCCTCCTTGTCTTTCTTGCAAGTGAGTTGAAATGTTTCCTTTTTCATGAGGAGCATATCCCCCTTCTCCAATAGAAAATTAAGTAGAGTGGTCTTGTTATGTCTTAAACCATCTTTCTCAGCATTCAGATGCACTTTTATTCATACATAATGAATAATGAATTATTTCCTTTTCAGTTGCGCACAAAATTTTTCACTTTGCATCCTGTATCTAAACCATGTCACGCTTACAAAGTTGAAAAAAGTTAGGAAAAGGTGAGCATAAAGCTGCCTGTAAAATCCCAATTGTCCCCTTTTGTATATTATACAACCTTTATTGCATTATCACGTTTGGTTCCTCTTCCCTCCTTTGCATTTTCTATTCTGGAAGAGTTCTTTTAGCTATTCTGCTTTTTTGGCAGACTAGGCAATATTTAGATTGAATCAGTATTGTAGTAAATAAGATTATAAAAATCCTGGTTTGTGTATTGCACAACTGGCATTAGACTATTGAGTAAGCAGGGAATTTGGGAATGAGAAGGAAGGATTTGTTGTGTGTAGTGAGTAAGTAACTAAGGCAGCTCTTGGGAGCTGAATTTTTTTTTCTCTGCCACAAATTATCTGTGGTAGTTGTTCATTCTTCCTCTTATGGCTCATGGTATCTTTGAATATGTGGGAAGCTGTTAAAATACAAAGTTTGGAGATGAACATGGATCTTAAATGTCTTTGGACAAAGTTGGCAGCACTGCAGTGTTTCTGTGACTGAGTTTGCCATCTGTAACTGAGGATCAGAGATCTGTGGGATTTTCATATTAAGAATGGAGATGTAACACTGAGAAGTGTGGTGAAGAAGCACCTTGGGGAATGAATAATTCCATTACAAGCTACAGAGCTTAGATGGTACTCAGTAAATAAGACCTCAGACCTCATTGTTGAACAATAAATAATTGGTATGAAGCAAACATCCATCTATTTGAATGAAGGTGCTTATTCCTCTCAGAACAACAGATCAGTGGATAAATACAATCCTGTCTGGGTCAATAGGTGAAAAGTATTCAGCTTGCAGAAGAGCACAGGCTATGACTGATGCTTCTGTTTGTTTCAAGAACACAGGGTTACACATGCAGAAGGAGCAGTTTTCCTTTCAGCTGTTAGGTGAAATGTAAGGCAAAAAACTCAGTCTCATTTCTGCTAAGTGTAGAATAGTCATGCCTGTGGCTGACATTAGGAAGAGCTGTAGATACTGGACAGTAAGCGTATTCATGTTAATTGCACAGCAGTTACTGTATTAGTGATGACTATTTTTTATCCCTTTGGAAAAAAATTATTAATGGATTGATATATTAATTTATTATGATGGAAAATGAGCCTTGGTATCAGTTGAGCAGCCGTAAGTTAAAACACCACTTGGTAGCATTAAGAGAGTTCGAGCAAAGCGTTGAGGGCACTTTTTCCATCATATTTTTTTCCAACAATGTGCATATAACGTGCTATATGCATATAACATTGTAATAGTCTCTCTTGACTGCCAAAGGTAAAAAGAAAAGAGCAGATTTTTCCACTTTCATACTTCAGAGATTTCATTATGAAGGATTAATTTAAATAAAGAATGGTATAAATGTCACCTTCCTATTACCAAAATAGTGTTTCTGTAGAAATTTCTTGGGCTTGACTTACCTGGAAACACGGAAGCCACTGTCACCTTCATAAGGCTTTCAAGAATCACTTCCTAGAGCAGTTCAGTGGTCAGAAGGAGTAATATGAGTATTGTGTCCAGCTCTGGACTCCTCAGCGCAGGAAAGACATGGACCTGTTGGAGTGGATTCAGAGGAGGGCTACAAAAATTATCAGAGGGATGGAACACTTCTTCTATGAAGAAAGCCTGAGAGTTGAGGCTGTTCAGTCTGAAGGAGAGAAGACCAGAGAGATCTTACAGCAGCCTTTCAGTACCTAAAGGGAGCTTATAAGAAAGATGAGAACAAACCTTTTAGTAGGGCTTGTTGCGATAGGGCTAGTGATAGCATTGAAAACACATAATCACGGAGTGATTAAATGCAGGTGCTTTATTGAAGAGCTCTGGGAATCAGGGGTACAGACCCAAATCTGACTCCGACATGGATCCGAGATGAACATGTTTTTATACCCTTTTCATTATATAACTATGTATTAATTATTAAACCCATATTGTTCTGTTGTATACTCTATATATTGATCTTATCCAAGCATGTATTCTTGTAATTTTCATTAGGCCCCCCCCAATATTCTTTCTCATGATACCTGTTACAATTATATCGTTTCTCATGATTCTTGTTACCATTAAACAATAATTATATTCAATTTCCAAACAATCGTTACATTTAACAATTATATCATTTATCATATGATGATTACGCAGGTGTAGCTTCACATGATTTAGAAAGAAACAAAGCTCAGTATTCGTTCCCAGGGCCTAGTTCTCTTTCCCAGGCCTACCAGACCCAATCTTCTTTTCCACCCCCCCTGAACCTATTGTATGCAGTTCTCCCGATTTTAGAAACATAGACTAAAAGAAGGCCAATTTAGATGAAACATAAGGAAGACATTTTTTAGGCTGAGGGTAAAAAAAAACACTTGTCCTGAGAGATGGTAGATGCCCCATCCCTGGGAACATTCATAGTCAGGCTGGACCAGGCTCTGAGCAGTTGAAGATGGCCCTGCTCATTGCAGGGTCGGACTTGATGACCCTTAAAGGTCCCTTCCAACCCAATCTGTTCCATGATTCTATATGTCTGGGAGAGAATGTGATGCAAGTGCTCTGTAGTATAGTCTTAATCAACAAAGTAAACATAATTGTTAAAAATTTTGCTAATATTTATGCAAGTAAAGGTACTATGATCATTAATATTTAATGTTACACTGAGACACTGAGATGTCCTTCTGGCCTGTACTGTTGTAGATCTTGAATAGAGCAGGTAAAAACCATAGCTGGCACAGCGTTCAGGAGAATGGTCTTCAGTATAAGATTTTTAAGATGGAAACAGATCTTTCCTAGTTTTTTTTTTCTTGAGCAGAAGAGCCTGTACAACTTAAACAAGTACTGTTGATGTTTTTACAAACGCCACTTGGAATATGATCGTACTCTTCCACAGTGTTAACATTGTTTTCTTTGCCTGAAGAAGAGATTTCTAACAAATGGATTGAGTGC
The DNA here is from genome assembly GCA_013397375.1 of Toxostoma redivivum. NCBI lineage: Eukaryota > Metazoa > Chordata > Aves > Passeriformes > Mimidae > Toxostoma > Toxostoma redivivum. The sequence goes on along the minus strand of VXBI01012219.1, from coordinate 160,992 downwards.
AGCATAATGACTCACAGTGATGTTTTAGTTTTAAAATTTGAAGGATACATGAGCTCAAAATGAGGAGAGGGACAAGAACACTGTGCAAAGGAGGGTTCTGATATGTCTCTGATTGTAAGATGTGAATTGGTCTAGACAGCACTGATTTCTAATGAAATACAAGTGAAGCAGAAATGACTTCAAGTAAAACATTTATTTCAGTCAAAGTTGAAATTACTGTGTCCTTTTGAACCCAAATCTGTATGAAACATGGCAAGTTCTTTCTGACAGCTTATCTTCCTTGAAAGACAGCTGTTTTCTGGATGTATGTTATGGTTCTCCCACTTTGTTTCATTTATGTGGGTTTTGTGCTTCAGTAAATGTTTTCATAAATGACCTACCTGACCTAAGCCAACTAAGGTCTCGTTGGTTACTGGAAGGTGCAGTCCTTGGCAATTCCATCACAATGGCCATAATACTTGCAAGGTCAGTCAAAATGGGCCCCATTGAAAATTAATATCACTAAAGAAGACCCCCTAGGGTAGGTTTTCAGTCAGGTCACTTTTCTGACAGAGAGGGAATAACAGAAACAGGCCTGACAGTTGTAACATGAATGTAGGTCTCTTAAACTCCTAAACTGCCTCATAGAATTTCCCTGTGCTATCTTAAAACAGATAAAGTCAGAAGCTGTACCATGTATGTAGGATGAAGTACTTTTTCTTATTTCATACAACTGTTAATCCTGAGAAGCAGTCTAGAGTTCAACTAAGTCATTTCAATAGAAGGAGGAAAGAGTGGGAGACAACTTGCAAGCAATCTGTTCAAATGAGAATTTGTCACTGCTGCAGAAGCTGCTTAAAGATTTTGCCCATTTCCCAAGAAGGCCATTTCACCTATCTTTTCAAGGTTAGACTTGGGTTGAGATGTTCTTACTGGCTCAGCAAAGTCTTAAGCAGAGGCCAGCACTTCCAGTGGTGCAGAACATATTAATTATGTAGTACTTTGTGGTGTGGACCACTGCCTGTCAAAGATCAGTAACAAAGATCACTGTATGCATTTCAATTAGGAGACTGTGCTCTCTGAAGTGGATTTTTTTCTCCTTTCTTTATTCTTTCAGCAGCCTAGCAACCCAGGGATGGTGCTTCATCTGAGATTTTTCTGGCTCCAGAAAAAGTAGAAGAGCTAAGAAATTAGCTGTTCACTAAAGATGAGGATCTAAAATTATCTTCAGATAAATAAAGAAACAAATTTTTAATTCTTGTCCTTACAGATGCTTTGAAAACAAATAAAATCTAGGCTGAAGGTTCCCTTGTCTAGCAAACAAAGATCAAACAATTTACAGTGTCATAATACTTTCACAGGAAAGGAAAACAGTATTACAGAATGAGTCTTTCAGGCATAACTTACACAAAGTTCATGTGAGTAACAGTATTCAACAGTACAGTTCAACATGAATGGAGAAGGAAAACAGTCTGCTTCTCACAGGTCAATGGTCCTTATTTCTATCTGTTACTTCAATTACCATCACCAACTGTTCAGCCTTTATTTCCATTGATGAAGGTTTTGAAGTGCCTTGAGATGGTGTGGCCTCAGTAAGAGGGAGTAGTTAGAGCTTGCATTAAATTAGTAATTTTGATGTAACAGTCACTGATTTCTCTAGGATTCAATGTTGAGGATGGCAAACAGAATTATGTTTAAAAATGCCACAGGTATGAACATGCTTGTTTATCTCATCCCTCTTGTGCTTTCTCAAGCATCAGGATCTTGCGTTTATGAGCCTTGCAATTCTGTCATTTTAATGCTGTGGTAACTACATGCTGCTTAGCTTTGTCTCCTGTCTTTAGTTAGGAGCTAAATCTCTACTGCGTATTGTGAAGTCTTGAATCAGCAAATGGAAAAGAAAGAAGTATTAGATAAATGCACATATTGAAGTTTAAAACACTTTTTAGCCTGTAAAATGCTTGGCTAGGAATTCCATGTTAGTGCACATGAGCTGTCCTACGTATGTTTTTGTATCCTTCTTGGGAGTCAAGATCCGAGTGTTGTGTCTTCCAGTGTCCTGCAAACTCTGTATTCAGGAGTATTTCCCTTATTATGTTTCCCATGTAATCAAAGCCTAATTACCATATTACTTCAGACTGTTTTTACAGCTCTGAAGTGAATAGGCTTCCTTTTTTTCTCTGGACTTCTTTCCCAGCTGACCAGCTGGCAGTTTAAAAATATTGTTGTGTTGACTGCATCAAAATTCAGGAGACTAATTTTCAGGATATTGCTTCGTTTTCTCTCTGTTCCAGTAAATTTGGTTGTATTACTGATTTGAGTCACATTTTTAATGTGTTGCCTTTTGTGTGATGCAAATAACAAAGTTACATCAATCCTGAAACATTTTGTTCTGTTTTGATGGAAGCAAGTCTCTCCTGTGCTTTCACTTTACTTGGAACTCCAGGCTTCCCTAATGAATAAGTAGTTTGACCTCTAATGTTGCAAGGCTGACATCTTATCAAATCAGAATTAAATGAAGGATAAACTGTGTACTGTTAACAACATCCTAACTTAGTTCTCAACAGCTTTGATTTGAGCAGGAAAATTAATAAACAAGACAATAAATATGGGTATTATTGTGAAACATGAAAGGTTAGGGAAATTGTGTGATGTCTTGATGCCATGATCTTTCTTTTGTAGAGACGTAATTTTTAAGTTTTGGCTATGCAACCAAATAAAAGCTAGTTTGCTGTTCTCCTGCTCCTCCAAATGCTTCTGCAGTTTGCGAAAACAAATGTATAATTTTAAAGAATTCAGCATGCTTGGGAAAACCATTTTCAAGACAAGACTCTTAACGCATTGCAGTTGACCTACATAGCAGAAGGGCTGCAAAAGCTTGATTTGTTTCACCTATACCCTGTGCCGTGTTCAAACTTGTAGTGTTAATGCCTCATTTTTCTCTAAACCAAATTTATAAAACATACATTCACATAAATTTACTTGCTCCCCAAATTCTTTCTTCCAGTTTAGGATGCTCACTTTTAGACTTTACAAAGTGAGGACTGATCCCCACATGCCTCCAGCTTTTGAAGGTGTCAGGTGTTTTGATAAAAGGCTGCTGTGAAATGAAACAGCATTTCCCCTCTAGCAACGGTCCTTAACTTTTGAGGCTTTCTTATATTTTTAGAATGTGTTTTAAAGGGGATGTATTATCCCATTAATAGTGCTCACTGACAACTTAGAAAAATATTCATATAGCATTTCATAGCACTGTAACTTTTGTTGAATTTTTGAGTGCACTATTTGAACTGATCACAAAAAAACTTCTACTAAACTCTTCCCACAGAAACTGAAACAGAAGAATCAGCAGCTGAAGCAGATCATGGATCAGTTACGAAATCTTATTTGGGACATAAATGCCATGTTGGCAATGAGAAACTGAACAAGGAAAATCAAACTTTGTAACTGAAGAAGATACAAATCTGTTTGGATATGCTTAACTTCCTTCTAAGAAGTAACATGTTTTCCACAATTATATTGCAGTAATGTTTGAAAAGTCTTCAAGATTAAAATGTTGGGTTGTTTTCTAGTAATGTAAATGGTGTTGGGTTTGTTTTTATAGAAGATTAATCCTATGAGTTTTACCTGTATGATTCTGCTGTACAGCCTCAGTAATTTACAGTAGTAGTTTTTATTGCTATGCAGATAGGGGATTTTATAAACAAAGTGTTTCTGGATTTTCTTAATAATACAGTTAAAAATTATAAAAACATATGTTTATATGCCATTCTTCAGTGCAAATAGCCTCTACAGAGAGGAAAAGTTAGAAGACAGTAAAGTTGCTCCAGTAAGCTAGAGGATTGAAGTCAGCAATCAGATACTGCAATTCAATCTTAAGTATTTTATATATTATCTGCAGTGCAGAGCAGAACAGGACAATCCCCTGCCCTGCCTGGCTGGCCATGCTGTGCCTGATGCCCCCCAGGACAGGGTTGGCCCTCCTGGCTGCCAGGGCACTGCTGACTCAGGTTCAACTTGCCATTCACCAGGTTCCTTTCCATGGCAGTGCTCTCCAACCTCTCATTCCCCAGTCTATACAAACATCCAGGGCTGCCCCATCCCAGGTGCAGAAGCTGGCACTTGCCCTCATTAAACTTCACACAGTTGGAGATTGCCCAACCCTTTAATTTGTCAAGGTCTCTCTGCAGGGCCTTTCTGACCCCAAGGGAGTAGACAGCTCCTCCCAATTCAGTGTCTTCAACAAATTTGCTTAGTATTCCTTCCAGTCCTGCCTTGAAGAGTGTAGGGCCAAGGATGGAGCCCTGTGGAACCCCACTAATGACAGTCACCACTGCTCCATTCACTGTAACACTTGGTGCCCAACTCATCATCCAGTTGCTTACCTATCATGTAACTCAGTTACAGCTGTGTGCTGGACATTTTGTCCAGAAGGCTTCTGTGAGAGACAGTGTCTGAAAGCTTTGCTGCAGTCCAAAAAGATTGCATCTGCTGGCTTTCCTAGATCAGCTAGGCAGGTTACCCTGTTGTAGAAGAAAATCAGGTTCAACAAGCAGGACTTCCTCCTCAGGAAGCCATGCTGGTACTGAATAACTGTGACCGGTGGTGCATTTCTGTAGTATTATGTATGCTTGGAATACTTTGGTTTTGTTTACCAGAATGCACTGAATAAAGACCTCATTAATCTCCCTATGACTATGAGTCCTAGTAAACTTTGGAGTATATGAGCAGTTCATTATTTTGAGTTAATCATAAACCTTCATCTTTCTTTGTTCTAACTTTGTTACTCCTCACAATTTTCCTTTGCCCTGAGAATAATCTTGAAAATTTTTGTTATCCACAGATGCTGCCAGTGTACTATGTGTCTCTCCAGCTTAAAAAAATACATAAAAACAATAGTTTCAATATAAATCCATAGAGCACTTTTCTCTTAGTATTTGTCAGGTTGAAATCTAACCATCCTCATGATTTGCTTCTTGTCTATCACTTGTAACTCTTATTCCATGCCCAGTCAGACTCCATAGTAGTTTTGTGTGAAAGACTTGTTCAGAATCTCCTGAAGTGTCCAGTTAAATGGTATCCTTTTAAAAGCTAAGTTTTCTGCAGTCTGATGGTTTGATACTGAACACTTACTGATTTGAGATTAATGGATTTTAAAATGTTACACTGATTTTCATAGAGTCATAGAATGGTTTGTGTTAGAAGGGACTCTGAAGACCATTTTGTTCCAACACCTCTGCCACAGACAGGGTTGCTCAGAGCCCCCTTCAGCCTCACCTTGAACACTGCCATGGATGGGACATCTGCAGCTTCTCTGAGCAACCTGTTCCAGTGTCTTACCACCCTCACAGCTGTTTTGTTGTTCTGTCAGTCTCTTTAATTCTGTTTTTTAATAATTTCAACCCATTTGTCTATTCCTTGAGGTAAAAATCACTGGTAACAGATCTGATCACACCTGGTTAACAATGTGTGACTTTTCCCTGAAAATAGGTACAGTATAGTTGTTGTTTGTTTCTTTTTTAAATTTAAATATTGACAGATGAATGGATGTCCAGTCTTACAGTTGAAAATAAAGTGTTAGAAAACATTGATTTTGATTAGTTTACCTGGTATTGAAAGTGGTCTTTATGTATAACAATACCTAGATGTGAGTAGATGTCAAAACATCTACAAATCTTACAAATAAGATCTCTCTTTTCTCCCATGTTGCAAATACAAGAGTAGATATCTTACTCTGTGGCAAAGGCTGCAGCAGAATATTTGTTCCCTGTTTCGATTCGCCATTATGGCAGATTTTCTGGTCAGAAATAATAGTCTTTTCTGCAACTCTGAGAGTCATAATTATTTTGTATGAAAACCTTTTGAAAAAGAGATAACTGCAACTAGAGATTTTACTTTGTTGTTGGTTTAAAATGCAAATGCATTTTTCTATTTGCAAGCTGTAGTGGCAGCTTTCTGTTTAGTGCATGCATAAGCATGCAAGCAACCTAGAAGAAGTATTTGAAGTGGATTTTGAAATGTCACCATCATCTTAATTATGAGTGTAAAATTCTCAGTTCTTCATATTTTTGTTCTATTTTTGGAACAATTATGGAAAATGGAGATTAGTCTAGACTTCACTGTACTGCTCGTATGGCATCTAGGTCTTCTTACTAAATGTGTTTAAAGTTTGGTGACTTTTTTATTACACACAAACAGTACAGAAGTAACCTAAAATGTGAATAAGAGTGCAGCTATTGCAAGTAGATGTCTTGGTGATAAAATATTCAGCTTTCTCTGTGCAGCTGCTACAGTAGCCAAGGTCTGTACTACCGTTTTTCATCTGGGAAAGAGGAGAAACACTTCAAACCACTACCAGAATAGATGGGCAGTAGCTAAATTGCAAAGTGCAGAAATAGACAGAATTGTAAATTATCACAGTAAATACTGTCAGAGCAGGACTGTGTAAGGTGTTGGACCAAAACCATACACTTTGACTTACACAGATGAAAGTGAGGATAGCGAGCATAATTCAAATGCTATCAGATCCACGAATAAATATAGGATTTGGCCAAGAAGATGACAGTTTCAAGAAAACTGGTGATTCCTCAGCTGTGAAACACTTGAATGAATTACTGGGCATCAACATGTGCTGAAATTTAATATTTTATTCATGCTGACTGAACTTTAACTGCTGGTTAATTAAATTACACCAGATGAAGTATTTACAAATACCAGTAAAGCAATACAAACACAGATGTTTCAGTGTTTGGTTTATGTATCATTCACTGTTATATCAATATATATTATTGAAATTATCTTCATGCTTCTGGCGTTCCCCTACTTTCCTCACCAGGCTGGTGGCTCTCAGAACTGCTTCCTGCAACAGTGCTGGACTTGCTGTCTCTCTTGAACACAAAGAGCTCTGACTGGCTCTGGAAGTGCCCCCTCTTCACTTCGAGCATAATTTTTGTCTGACTGGTAATAAGTATAGCTGCTTACTAATGGTTGGACTAAATGATCATAAAGGTCTTTTCCAACTTAAATTATTCTATGATTTTGTGGCTATTTTTATATTTTTGATAAGGCAGAAGCTGGATAAACATGCTGACACTTCCAAAAGGAAATACCAGAAGACAGGATTGTTACATTTTTGGAATATAAAAATATTTGAGGGGTATGGATTTATTGGGGCTTTGTTTTGCCTAGATAGGACTTGGGACAGTAGACCTACGATGCAGAATACTTTAAAGGATATTTGTGGGAATAGTCCAGGTTAACACACACTCTCAAAATACAACCATTAATCCAACACCTTTGTAGACAAAATAGCAGATATCAAATGTGTGGTTCAGTGTCACAGCACAGAAGATGCCTGCTAGGCAGTATGCAAAGGTACGAGGTTTTTCTTACATAAAAAGACAAAAGTTCAGAGCAGATTTATGCTTTGCTCAGGAAAGATGCAAGGAACTTACCTTTCCTCTTGTCTTCCATAGAGGCAGCAAAGCCGAATCCATGACCATTCTTATTGTCCCACAATGAAAAACCTTGATCTGATTGTAGTATTTCTTACTGATGGAGAAGCTGGAACTTGGGCACAAACGCTACTCAGTTACTAAAGAATGGATTTGGAGGGAGGAGGACAAGGATTCTGGTCTCATAGGAACCAAGATTTCATCAGTGTGCAGAATGGCTGCACAAGCCAAAAACACTACAGCTGAAGGGTAACTGACTACTGCTATGGAAAACAGTAAGCTCCAGATGTAGGTTTGAAGACCTGAAGTTGAAAAAACACTTTAAAAAAATGTGCCATGGCACCCAAAGACACTGTGAGTCGGCTGGGATTGATAGAGGATGGATTAGCTTAATTGCTTCATGCTAGCAGAGGAAATGGGGGATTATAAAGGAATTTACAAATAAATCAGTCTGGAAGTAATATTTGGGGAAGGAAGTGAGTAGTTTTCTCATTCCCCTTATGTAATAGTAATGAAGACTGATGTGGTAGAGCATCAGGGGTTTAAAAGGGAAGGGGGTTTTCCATATGTAAAAAGAACAAGCTGACTGATACGTATTGTAGGATATTAAAAGTGACAGAAATGTACCAATGCCAATTTTTATTTAATAAAATGTAATGGGTAAGTGGAATGCAAGAGCTAAATAAATACAATATAGTGAAACTTTTGTTAAGTTTAACTTCTGCATAAATTTTAAGGATTTTTTTTGCTCTTATTGGATAAGGGACACATTCTGGCATCTGTTACAACACTACAGAACAAATAAAACTATGAAGAATCATTTGCAACACTGTTTGTATTGACTGAATTTAGTCAGAAGCAGAATCTGTGTTTTCCAGCACTTCTCACCAGAGTAGCCCAGTAAAGACCCTCAGTGTGTTTGAAGTAAGTAAGCAGAGGCAAGTTTCCATGTGTCTCAACTCTGGGAGTATCACAGCTCATTGAATGCCTCTGTGTTCAACTTGCAAGCTGTCTGGTTGCTTGGAGTTCTGCTGCTGCACATGTTCCCAGCAGCTGATGATATCTGGTAATCACTGCTGAATTTGTAGAAACTGTGATTTTTCTGCCTAAATCCTATAAGAGACCTGATGTGCTTAGGCCCTCCTTGGCCCCTTGGGCTTTCAGCTGACTGCACCTACTACAAAGCTATGGAGCAATACTCCAGAATGGAGTTGAAATTGAATGTATGAATGGAATGAATTACATACATGTCTGTACTAAAATTTTTTCCTATGCCTCTGTGTGCTTAGCATGAAATCTTGCTTGAAAAATAAATTCATATTTCCCTAAATAGGAAGAAAGATTCTTGATTTTAAAATTGTCTGAGTAGCAATGGATAGTAATGCAGTTGTTTTTATAGCCATATAGAGGGTTTACAGTCCTGGAGAGGGGAGAGGAAGTTAATGAAGAACATGAAGACATTTCTGTTACTGAAATACATTGTTAGAATGGGAAGACTTTCAAACAATAAGGGGAAAATATAAAGAAATACAGCAGCAGCAATCAAAAGTTGGGTGAGTACATCCTGGCCGTAAAATAGAGGCAATGAAAGGGGATTTGGGAAAGCGTATTTTAAACATGCATTGAAAGATAAATTTGGATACAGTGAAAGGGGGAAAGCCACTGCAGTTTTGGGGTGTATGTCCAAATATTGCATAGTAGGGAGTGTGAGAGCTCTTGCTCTGAAACCAGTGATTCTGGTACTGTAATTCTGCATGTAATACTGAATTAGTTTTGGGGTCAGCATGATACTAACACAGTAGAAGAATACTGATGTGGTCCCATCTCGTGAAAGTAAAAACAAGGTTCAAATATAGAAATTCTTGGGTAGATGTGATGGGGAGGTAATTAGAGTGATTTGGAGTGGCTGTACTATAGAACAGTGAAATAAGGTAAACAAGAACTTATTTCACCAAATAGCAGTGAAGAGGGAAACCTCTTAGCATCAAGATACAAAATACTATTTTCCCTAGAAGATACCTCTTGAGTTACCTGGAAATTTTAAAACTAAACAGCACATAAAGGCTAAACAAATGTGTTAGGAAAAGGAAAAAAAATAATCCTGTCTTGGATTGGCAGAGCAAGAGGTGGACTGAGCTGACCCAACTGGTTTCTCCACCTTTAGACTGTACAGTTGTAAAGCATGTTTATCAGATGATTGTCAAATAATGAGCTCCTGAGAGCACTGGACTTGATGCCACCTGCAAGTATTAAAGAGGCTCTCATTTCTTCTTTGTGATGATTTGTTGCTGAAATTCCTCTTCAGGTTAACATGCCCTCATGGAATTTCTATTAGAGGAATTGAATTGGAGCAGACAAAAGAAATGAAGCTTGTTTCTCACTCCTTGCTTCCCCACCTCACATCCCAAACCTCCCATTCCTAGTTTTGATGTGTTTCTTACTGTAGTAGCTGATTACTGTGTTGACTCAGTAGAATTTAGGAAGCCTTTTACTGATGAGGTGCGTGTTGCTATTTATCCACCCTTCCCCATCCTATAACAAAACCAGCTGCAGTGCTTGCATGCCTTGCAGTGTGACCTGATGTCACCAAGGCAGCACAGACACAGAGGGGTGATCTAAGTGTGTAAAATATCTGATCATATTTTGCCTCAGATATAAAGTAGCATTGTAAAATTGTTATGTAAACCACATGTTACTTTTATAGCATTTACACGCATTACATATATTTTTGTTTGATATGGGAGTTTTCAATTACTTTCTAGGGACAAGAACTTTTTTAAAAGATCTTAAATAATCTGAGCAACCACATCTAAAATACCCTCCAGCACTCACAGAAGACAGAAGTAAGGGATGGAAATAGAACATAGGCATTGCTCTTCCTCACAGAAAAGAAAATGGGTATTTGTGATTGTCACAGTCCCAATTTCTCATCAAAATCCTTTGGTAGCTTAGATTTTATCAAAATTATGAGCCCCACCATACCATTTGGAAAGTAATAAGCAGATTCATGGTAGCAAAGCCACACACAATTAGATTTATTTATTTTAGCATGAACGTATTTATTTATTATAGCAGAAAGTTGCAGAGACTGCTATAATTTAAATTAGTTTTACAAAGCCAGAGTGGAGCTGGAATTAATTCAAGCAAAAAGTATGTGGCTTTCGTATTAGAGTTTTTGAACTTGACACAAACAATTCAGCTAGTTTTCCTGTTAAACAAAAGATTAGGCAGAGAATTAGGAAATCCTTTAGATGTGCAATTGTGTGTCACAGACAGGAGTAAGGAAAACATGGAAATTTCAGCTGATACTCTGAAATAGTTTTCAATCAAATTATGGTATATACTATTACCATTCTGCCACACGTTAACATAGCACCTACCAAGAAAAGTGGTTTCAGTGACAGAGCCCAGACTTGTACCATAAGGCCAGTGACACCCCACACACGTCCTGGCTGTGTTCAGGTCTGAGGCACAAATATTTATTCCCAAAGTCAGTTGCTTCCATGTGCCATGTGTATAAAATTTCAGAAGCCTCTTGTATTATGGTTTGTGTGCTTTTTTAAAGGTCTTCCACTGACATATAATGAAGTCAAGTCTCTAGTGATCAACCATATACTGGTATGCAGTAAAGATCTCTGTTTGTATGGGTGGAGATGTACAAAAATCAATGGGTATCTCTGCTCCTGAAGTGCAGGTTAGATAAACAGGAGGAATTAATGACAGAAACAGACAGCAAAGAAATGCTTCGTGCAGGACTGAAGGATTTGAGTTTTGTTTGTCAGCATTTTATTTCAATATGTGAATAACTGTCTCAGTGCATGCAGGTTTCCATTTTGAGCTCCAAGACAATTTGCATTTGAAGTTTGGGTTCAGGCTTTTGAGAGGCAGGAATGATCTGCAGCGTGCAAATGTGAATGTGGAGTGCAACTGCCCAGGAGACTGGTGATACATCATCTCAAGGGTTTTTGTCAAGGTCTTATATTTTAGCAGTGTCAGCCTTCCCAGTCTGTTGCAAGCACAATTTACACCCCTTCTGTCTCCAAAGAGGAAAGGGAAGGCGACAGAGACGTTCCCAGAGGAGTGACTAATTTTTACCCTTCAGGAGTGTTCAAGGATAGCCACCCCTAGTAATCCTTAATAGTTGTTTTTAAAACAAGAGGGGGGCGGGGGGAAAGGAAATCAGTTAATGCCATTTCCCATGTGTTCTGCAGTGCACATCATTATCTATTCTGCTTCTTGTAGTCATTAACAGAAAAAAATTAGATCTAGCAATGAATGGTCAGTATGATGCTGTGAGCAACATGGAGTTCAATTTGAAATTTAAAGTAGAATGTTGTCTGCCTATATAAGCTATTAACTTTAGTGTCATTGTCACAAAGCCATCAATCTGTGTCTGTCTCAAACCCATTTTCTGTGTAGAGTCAGCCCATCTTCCTTATTTCCTACACATGTAGATTTTAAATCATCTTGTAAACCTTGCACTGCACCAAAGGTTGAAGGCTGAAAGACTTGGCAGGTTGGGGTTTTTAATTCCCCTGCCTCCCCCCAACATATATTCAGTATACACCAACAGATGACAGATTGCAGCTACTCTTTGAACTGGATCATGCCAGAAATAGGAAAACAGAAAAAAAAAACGTCCTAAAGCTGATATGAAATGGATGAAAGCCTGGTTCCACTGAAGCTAATGGCAAATGCAGTAGAACAATTAATTTCCAAGTAATTGCTATAAAAATTGTTTCAGAGAAACAGTGCACAAAGTGGCCTTTGTAGGCTGGATCTTGTACATTTTAGAGATGATCTCTGCTTGTGTAGCACCAAAGCAGGTGAGCACATCAGAAATGCCTCAGTTAGTTGTCATCTAGTTTAATGTGGGGGAGTTTGTTACTGGAACATTTTAAGCATTTAATTCAGAGTCTTCTGTTCTGTATTTTGCCTCTCTTCTGTGCCTAATGATGTCTAAGAATACTGACTTTTAAGGCCCATAAATTTCCTCAAAAATTCCAAAAGGCACAGATTTAGGAACATATATGTTATTTGTAAAGGATAGCTGTAATAGGAAGAATTGCTTGACTAGAGAGTCTATTCCAATCTTCATTTTATTCTATCAACATTAATTCTTCAAGCAAGGGTCTTTTTAAAATATCTACAGAGACTGCCTCTTGAGTCCATGATAGAATGTCGCTTCGTTAGCCTACATCTCTCTGGAACAGCTGTGAAGGGACCAATTTGTAAAAGACAATAACTGTGATGTTGTATTGCATCAGTACATAACACAGCAAGTAATGAAACCTGGCTAATTCTGGCCATTTATGTGTGCAATTTCTTTGTTGTTTAAGTGTTGGATGCTTGGAACCTGAGTACTTCAAAAGCAGCACAGCTGCTTCGAGTACAGTGTCCATCCAACAATTTCATTTATACTTGTTGCAAATCTTGTGTTCAAATCACATTTCAACCTGCAGATGTCTATGTTACTGTAACACTCAAGCCTAGGTTTTGGTTACAGGAGCTCACAAGCTTGCTAAGCCTTGATGTAACTGAGCTGCTGTGATCCCTAGATAGGATCTGTGCTGGCAAAAGTCCCGTACTGACCCTTTCATCATCTCTCACTCTTGGGAACTGGCACTAGTAGGCATTTTGTAAATGAGGCACAAGAGGGTACACTGAGATGCAACACCCATCCCACTGGCATTTAAAGCACTTCCTCAAAGGACCCAAACTCGGGTCTTCGATCTTTGGGAGCACATCAGGCTCAGACTGAGGTGAAGAGGGGTGCAGCAGACTCATGCCTGAAAGGACCCAACTCAGTGTCTGGAAGGTTTTCTCTCATATGCAAGTCTCTTTTTTTGCATACGTAGCAGCCTCACTGCAGAGAGAGAAGGCAAAAATGTATTTTGTGAAAACAGAGATGACAGAGACTATGTGCATCATTTATATTTGTTAAAAGATACAGCTTCTGAGTGCAAATCAAATAGCTGATCCAGAAAAGGGAAAAGTAGAAAATACTGCTGTGTTGGGGTTTTGTGGCGGAGTTTCAGTAGTGGGTGGCTACATGGGTGGCTTCTGTGAGAAGCTGCTGGAAGCTTCCCTTGTGTCTGACAGAGCCAATGCCTGCTGGCTCCAAGACAGACCTGCTGCTGGCCATGGCTGAGACCATCAGCCTGTGGTAACACCTCTGGGATAATGTATTCAAGAAGGAGAAAAAACTGCTTGGAGGAGTCAGAATATGTGAGAGAAACAGCCCTACAGTCCCCAAGGTCAGTGAAGAAGGAGGGGCAGGAGGTGCTCCAGGTGCTGTAGCAGAGATTTCACTGCAATCTGTAGAGCAGAGCATGGGGAGGCAGCTGTGCCCCTGAGCCCTTGGAGGTCCATGGTGGAGCAGAGATCCACCTGCAGTTCCCATGCCTGCACCAGGTGGGTGCCCAAAGGAGACTGTGACTCTGCAGGAAGCCTGTGCTGGAGCAGGCTCCTGGCAGGGACCTGTGGGTCCCTGGAGAGAGAAGCCCGGGCTGGAGCAGGTTTCCTGGCAGGACTTATGACCCTGCAAGGGACTCCCATTGGAACAGTCTGTTCCTGAAAAGCTGCACCCTTTGGAAGGGGCCCATGCTGGAGCAGGGGTGGAATGTGAGGAGTCCTTGCAATGAGGAGAAAGGAGTAGCTGAGACAAGGTGTGATGAACTGACCGCAGCCCCCATTCATTTTCCCCCGTTGAGAGGAAGATTGAGAGAACTTAAAGTAGAACCTGGGGAAAAGGAAGGAGTGGGGGGAAAGTGATTTAAAATTTTTTTATCATTACTTTACTCTGATTTTTACTGGTAATAAATTTAGCTAATTTTCCCAAGTTGAGTCTGTTTTGCCATGACAAGAACTGGTGAGTGATCTCTCCCCATCCTTTTTCAACCCATGAACCTTTTGTTACATTTTCTCTCTCCTGACCACCTGAGAAGAGGAGTGATAGAGTGGCTTTAGTGGGTACCTGGCATCCAGGCAGGATCAACCCAAAATTTCAGAAGGAGAACAAGCAAGTGCTCCTTTTAGCTACAGCAGCTAAGGCCAAAGGGAAAAGAGAGAGAGATAGTATTTGTGTAAGTCCAATGCTGTTTTGTGATGCCAGTGAATTTGCAGTCATTGGCTTAAGTGTGGGATATGGTTCCAACACCTTCTCACCAGATCTTTGCAAAGTTGCCAGATAATACTCCATTGTAGAAAATATACAACATATCCTATTTCTTATGCTCTCTTCACACACTTCTAAATGGTGCATAAGAAACACAGTTCTATAACTCTTCTCACTATAAACACAATGTCGTGGTTTCAAGCCCAGGTGGGCACATATAATCACAAACCCAGCCTCAGGTTATTCACATTTTCTATGGCTGGAAAAAAACATCCTTTTCCAATGGCTAAGCCACTAGGTTTGATGGGACTCCAATACTCAGGTGAGATCCTCCACCATTTGCTGGAACCATGAGCCTGCAGTGCCTCTTGTCTTCTAGGAGCTCTCTAAATAAGGAAGGCAACCAGGACCAGATATGAAAGACACCTTATGGCAGGAGAACAAAAGTGTCCTGGGCATAGCCTCAGCCAGCCAGTTAAAGATAGAGTAGTTCTCAGAAAACCTAGATCTCCAATTTGACTATTTTTGTACATTGGAAGGGACTTTGATTTTAGAAATATAACAGGATCCGTAGAAAAAGAAGGAAACTAGAACTTTATTCCAGGCCTCTTCGTTTTATCAGTTATTGATATCTAGAAGTAGGTGGATACTGTACAGAGCTTGAAAAATGCTGCTGCCACTGGGAGCTTTTAACCAATGAATTGTAAACACAAGCATGGTGCTCATTAGTGGCCAGAGTGTGATAGTTTTGGCAATATTTGGCCTTGTCTGAATATCATAGTGGAGTAAGAAGGGCTGGAGGAGCACATATCCACAGAGGAAGATGTGCTTTGTGAAAGGATGTATGAAACCAAAAGTGCATTCTTTTCTCAACTACATGAAAGAAGAATTTAGTTTTTGAGAAGGGTCTGGAGCATGGAGGAGATGGCAAAGGCATCACCAAGGTATGATGTACTGGCTGAGAAATGAGGGCAGGAAATATTGCAGTTGGTGCTATAAGTCAGGGCAGCGTCCCGGGGATCCTTGAAGGGAAGCACAAGTAGCTGAAATTTAATGCAGGAGGCCAAAGGAAGATGATGGAAGAATTCAGAGGTGCCGCTGTTGAGGCAGATGATTTACTGAGACATTTGAAATAGGTTGCAAAGGAAAAAGGTGAAAATGAAGAGGAGGCTCTAGTAGTCTTGAGGAGAAATGATCAGGGCACGACCACAATTTTTGTCACATGGCTGGTGCGGGTGAGACTTAGAGAAGTTGCTCATGGTGAAATGATGTAATTTGGCAAATGTCTGGCTCTTGTTTCAGACTGGGAGAGATGACTCTCAGGAGATTTAATTAACATGTAGGACTCTTTGTAGGAAATTGCTAAGTGTTGCTATGCCCAGAAGTTTCTCAGGAAACTGAGAGCAAAATGAAAGACAATCACGATTTCTTCACTCCACAAAGAAATTCTGCAAGAGTTGCAATCTCTGCTTACTGTCCAGGAGATGAATATTCAAGTGTGTCATCTCCTTCTGAATAGAAAGCTCTAGAAAGAACAAATACTTCATTCTTGGACCTCCAGAAGGTTCATGCTGAATGATGTTTGAAACATAGCTCAATAAGTGTTTATGAAGAGATAAAGTATAAATTCTATCTTGATTTCATATTGACTTGTTACAGACAAGTAACTGTTCTGAAAATGTTTTCACATATTCATTCATCCCCCTTTAGAGAATGCAGTGTGCCAGTTTCTGGGAAAGAACAAAATTATCATGTGTTATTTTTAGATACAAGCAATTTGTGGTTAATGCCGGAACAGGATACCAAACCCCCAGTTTCAAAACCATGCAAGTTTACTGAATAGCTATAAAACTCAGCGTGAAGGAAAGAGGAGAAATTTTCACCTAACTCAAATAATCTGACATGTACTTCCAGCCTACAGATAAGACTGAAGCTGCAGTACCTCAACAAGAGAAGATGAAGAATATTAATGCACTGTCTATATGTGGATGCAAGGAGCATGGAAAACAAGCAGCAGGCTCTAGGAGAGATAGAAAACAATAACATTTATGAGCTAGTGGACATAGCTGAGGCAAGGTGGGCTGGTTCCTGTCAGTGCTTTGAATGTCAATAAAGAGAGAGAGAGTCTGCACAGATAGGCAGAGACATGGTCATAGGATGCAGCTGTTTTCTCACCAGTGGGGTGCATGCAATGGGCTCAAATGATGTTCTGTTTTCTCAAAGAAATTTTAACTTGGTGGATCAGAAAAAATAATGAACATGATGGATTTGGTGATTTTTTTGTTCATGAGCTCTTGGAAATCCATAGAGTCCTAAACAAACTGGATGTTTGTGATAAAAAATGGTTCAGCCTTTTTTGGTTAAATTTACACTCACAGTTAAATAATGCAGCAAAGCTACAAAACACTGGATGCTTTGTTTAAATGTTGGGTGTATTCTTATGAAGCTTCCTAATTGCAATTATTAGCACCAGCCTTAGAACAGGCCACCCACTTCTTTTTCCCACTTTGATGGCAGCTGCTGAAGCGAAGAATAAAAATAGAAGCTGGACTGTAAACACAAACACTTACTGAGGTCTTTGGTCCCAGTATAGTAGCCCTGACTCACTAGTTTAGGTTTAACAGATCAAACATATAGGAAAGGGCTCTCCTGTGAAATATGTAACCATAAAAAAGACATTTTAGTCACCTCCAGGTGTAGGTAGTTTTACCACTTGCTGTTTTGTGTGTCTCTTTTGCACATGGATTGTTAGCACTGAAACCCTGTGTCCATTATCTGAACTGCAGTGCTTACAACCAGCTGGCACTTGGTGAAGTCAGACCCAGCTTTCCAGTGGACCTGGGAACCACAGCTGACCCAAACTGACCAAAGGGATATTCCATACTCTATAGTGATTGACGTGCTCAGGAATAAAAATGGGTAAAGGAAGTGAACAATGGAGTTTTGGCTTACAAGGTGGTCATTGCTCAGCTGGTCTGCCTGTGGGACAGGGTGAGGAATCCCACTTGGTTTTTTCTCTTTTCCTCATCTATTAAACTATCTTTATCTCAACCCATGAGTTTTCTCATTTTTGTTTCACTTGCTCTCTCCCAGTGGAACTTGAATGCCCAAGGAAAAAGGTGGTCTTGTGAACGTATCAATGTGAATGTACCAGCCACAAGGATAGAGCTGAGGCAATTTCTGAGGCACATTGATCAAGACACCTTCAGCCTGATTTGGCATGTGCTTTTCTCTTCCTGTAGGGATGAGGTGTCTCAGGAGCCTGTGTGAATTATGGAGTAAGAGGTGAGGTACCCAGGATGCCTCATATTGCTAGGAACTGTGGTCCTCGGGTCCCTTTCAAATTAGTTTCCCACAGATATATGTGCACGAATAAATAACTGTTTAAGGATAGTTTGTTCAGAGGCACTTTTCCACAGGCATTATGGACAAGATTCCTCAAGTTTGGATCTGTCCACCATCCATTAGTTACCACTATCCCAGAAAATCTTGAAGCTTCCCTTCTCCTCCTTAAGCCAAAACATCACTGTGGGAAACAATCTCACATCAGTTCAAACACTCTAGGAGGAAACCACCAGAAATTATTATGTATTAAGTCCTCCATAGGGACCCTGGTGGAGACTGAGGCTGTATGCTAGATGTATGGATTTCCAGTTGCCTCCAGCACAATCCCTGAATTTTGGGCTACAGTCCACACCTTGCCACTGGCTTAGCTGTATGTATAGCTTGTTGCAAAGGCAGGGAGGCACAGCCTAAGCCTTGTTTCAAACATGGTAGGGAAAGACAGGCATCTGCTGCAGAATACCTGCAAGGAGAGGGCATGTGCCTCCCAATGGGTAGTTGCTGCAATGGAAGGTCCTGGTCTGAATGAGAGAGTGATGGAAATTAAAATATTAGCCCCTGTCAACTATTCTGGTTAGCATCCTGACTCCCTAGTCTCCTTTCCTCCTTGAGATTTTATTTCATGACTGATCGCTGTGGGGAAAACATGATGTGGAACCACCACATTTCATGGTGGCTGGATAGTACACTGAAATATAAAGAGGAAAATTTCTGAGCTGGCAGGGACAAGCATAAAAAAGCTCACAGGTTATTTATCCAGGAGTGAGCTTAGTGAGCTTTTCCAAAGGTATCTGCAGCCAGCCCCTACCCTTGGGAGGCAGCAGTGCTGCTTGCAGGTTCTGAGATCTTCATACCCAGGGTGTTACTGCCATCCCTACCCAGCACTTTTTGTGACACATAGGAGCAACCCAGAGCTGAGAAAGCGAAGCTGCACTTGCACCTGGTGCTTCAGACTCTTGCAACACATTCCAGTTCCCACTCCTGTGGGGCTTGCTGCTCCCCTGTGCAGCTGCTTCCTACTGTCTCCCCATCACCCCAAAAGCAGATGTCTCTGTTCCTCTCCCAGAAGTTCTGCACCTGCTGAGCCTCCCTCATAGACTTTTTCTGTTTTGCTTAAATTCTTTTGAGCAGTAGATGCTTCCTTGCCTGAATCAGTTAGAAGACAGAGAATTTTTGTTTGACTAAGCTTCCCCTTAATCCTTTATCAGGAAGCTTTTATCCAGCAGAACCAGGGAGTGAAACACACAGGACAAAGGCTTGTTAGCAGAAAATATTGCACTGTTGTGTTTTCTTTGGGAGTTTGGCAGCAGACTGCAATACTTTATAGACATGCACATGTCCAAGGAAGCCTTGCCATGGGGCTGGATGCAGCCTGCTGGGAACAGGGGAGGGAGAGGAACTGGAGATGTGTCTGTGATGAGATATTGCAAACTGCAACTGCCCTGCATGTATCATTAAATCCACACTTCTAGATATAAAAACAGTGTGGGACTGTCAACACTAAATATGTCAGTCACAGATAGAAATTGCCTGGCGTCCTGCAATTCTTATTTGCATGAAATCAAAAATAGTAGGAGGAAATCTGCCCGCAGCAGGCTTTCAATTTACGTCAGTCTGCCAAACTCTTCAGCAAAAGCAAGGCACTGTGTGAACACTTAGTCATCGCCTTCATTTAACATCCAGTGGGTGTAATGTTTGGCAGCCTAGCCCTCTGAAGAGACAGCCCTGGCATCTCATTTTAGCACATTATCCCATTATATTGTGTGCTGTACTATGCTGGTGTAAGGAAAGAAAGTAAAACATGTAGCTTTGTGTACAAGGGCCACACAATTAAAGCTGGCTTCTCTGGGACAAGTAGAGTGCCTGTTATTAAAAACCAGAGGGTGGGAGATACAGTGGGTAAAGTGAGGCAAGAGCTGGGACTGCCTGAGCAGACTGAGGATTGGAGACCAGCATCATCTACAGCTGAGGAACCTCTTTCCAAACCTGCTTCCAGAGAGGAGCAAAAAAGACTCTCCCTGTGACCTAATCTAGTGTAAGGTGTCTGTGGCCATGGAAGGGGGGTTGGATCTAGATTATATTTAATGTCCTTTCCAACCCAAACCATTCTGGGAGGCTACAAATCTACAAATCTATGAATCTTTGAAATAGGAGTGGCATCGCTCTGCTGCACTCAGCACAACTTGGAAGCTTACTCTCAGTTCTTGTTTGTTTTGGTGCTCTGTGTCCTTTTCTCTCCTCTCCTCCATGGTGCTCAGGTGATTGGTGCTCCAGCTACAAGGAGCATGGCTGGTCCTTGGACTTAGCCAGTCCTTCCAAGGACTTTGGCTGGGCCACCCCATGGCTCACAAGTAGTCTGACTTGTGGAGAATGAAGGCTGCCTAGTGCCTGAGCTGGGGCATCTTTGGTGGAGTTAGGGTCTCAGGGTGGACTTAGATATCTTTTTAGACCAAAACTCATTCCAATCTGACTCCACTGAGAAGAAAAAGTTTGCAAAGATACCTAGGTAGATGCATGATGCCAAGTTCAAGTTTAGAAAGCACCAAAGTGCACAACATTGATGTTTACTAAATCTTATCAGGTTTTTTTCAACAAACCCAATGATGTTTTCTGCAAGTCCTAAATATTTATTTTGGCCCTTAGGTGCTCAATATCTGTGTAATCAAAAAGCCGGAGCCCAGATGGATCATCAAGGGCAGCAAGTTTTCAGAGATATTCATGTAGTTGGCAATTAAGAGCCAGACTCCTATGACTACAAATGAGACACCAAAACAACCAAAATACCTACTTTTTAGTTCTCCCTGGTGTGGAACCCAAAACAAGAGTGGTCATAAAGAGATTGCAGCTGTCCAGTATATTAAACATAAACAGACATACAGTCTCAAAGGCCAGCCAGCACCAAAGCTTGCAGAAGCAGGGAACCATATGTGAACTGCCTCCTTGGGGAGGCCCTGACCATTCCTGCTCCCACATTGTGGCTAGATGTTCTTGGGCAGCCTGAGAAGTGTTCAAGGCTAGGTTGGATGAGGCCCTGAGCAACCTGATGTAGTGCTTGACATCCCTGCCTGTGGCAGAGGGGTTGGAGCTAGATGATCTTTGAGGTCCCTTCAAGCCAAACCATTCTGTGATGCAGAAGTGGCACAAGCCCAAAAGGTTTCTAAGAAAAAAGCACCTATGACTGAATTACAGTTTTGACATCCCCTGGCACTTCATAGCTGCTCAGCACTGTCATGTGCTGTCTATGCAGCCCTTGGCAGGGAGCAGTAGTAGTGGAAGAAGAGGCCTTTGATCCACCTTTACCAGGTGTCCTGACTGCAAGGCTGGGGCATGGTGGTTTTGCTGTTGCACCCTCATCCTGGCCCCAGGAACCCTGATTTTTTTTGTGCATGCAGCTGCTTTCTCTCTATTTCTCTCAACCTCAGACAACTCCCTGCTTTGCTGGCCAGCCACTGTCTTAGACATTTATGTGCCTCCAGGCACTGGGGGAACTTGAACACCACCGAGCACAAGGCAGAAAGTCCTGTGAGAGCTTCACTGTTGTGTGCTCAGCTGAGCAACATCAAAATCCCTCCTTGTGTGTTGTGCTCTTTAAAACATTACCCCTAGAAAAACTGGACATAGCTAATGTGGTGCTTTTGAGATCTTGTAACAGGCTGATGACATGAGCATCCTTGAAATTCTACCCAAGCTGGGGGTGAGGAGGTGGATATTTTTATTTACAGCCAGCCTGTGACCTGATCCCATGAAAGAATGTTCGCTAATAGCCCTGATCTGAGTGGGATTACTCTCACTGCTCAGTAAAGAGTGAGCCCACCAGCAGAATAAACATTGGCAGGATCAAGTAGCAGATGAGTCATCTTTTCCAAACACAAAAAGACAGCAAATCAGTAAATAAACATGTTAGCTAAATTAACTATCACACACAAACTTCATGTATATGTAAAGCTACCTTGAGGGGATAGCCACCACCACACACTAAAATACTGTTTAGGCTTTTGTCCTAAGACAGGCATCTCCAGCTAACACATCCCTGTGCAAAGAATGCCACTGCTGCAACTGTCCCTGGCCAGGGGAATGCTCCTCCTAATCCAAACCATGTGCCAGCTGAACACCAGCAGATAAACTAATCGAGTCCAGTAAGACAAACATCTGCAGGCTTAACTTCTGCTCTCCTTTGCTTCCTCTGTGACCTGTTAGAAGTCTGTGGAGTCATAATGAGTAAATTAGAAGGGAGCTGTGTTCTCAGTGTCTCTGGTGCAAACATAACACTGCCATATTCCCCCATGGGCATGCAAATAATTTTAAAAAATCAGTATAAAAACATAACCATTACATTTAAAAAATAATATTTAAGCTGATAAATCCTCCCTGAGGCTTTAAAACCTTCTCTGTTTTCATTTTTTGGTTTTTTTTTAACTTAAAATTAAGTAGGTGAACATCTCCTGAGTAAACTGATCATGCCAGTGTAAAGATGAAGCACAGCAGGGCAGGATGCCTTGCCAATGCAGAACTCTTCTTTGTAGTAGTTTTCAGGTGGCTTTTTTTGGACCTCTTCCAGGGACCGAACAAGAAACCTCTGACAGGATCATGCCATGTTCAATTAGACCTTACCAATACCAAAGTTTTTCCAGCCTTTACATTTTTCTTGTTAAATTTTATGCTACTGCTCATCATAGGCTCCATCACTGGCATCATTTACGTAAGAAACTGATCACAACCACAGTGTCTTTTAAAGGTGGGTTTGGTGCCCGCTGGAGCAGTGGGTGCAATCCCAATTCCTACAGCCTGGTTACTGCTCTGGGCATCCTGGTTCTGCTCTCTAGTCTTAGGCAGGTATGAGGTCTCATCCTCCAGCAGGAAGCTGGTGTGCTTATTTCGAAGAACAACTGATTTAGGGTCATCCTGGGCAGCAGCAAGGGCTTGTTTTTCAGTGAGGCTGAGGAAGAAAATGTGTTCAGTGAACCTATTTTCTGTGAAAGTCAGACACGTGTAGGGATATACATTGATGTGTCCAGCACTGGGGAAAACAGCTGTCTGGGGAGCTTAGATGAATATGCCATCACTGTGTATGATTTTGTGCTTTTTAAATGAGATCTGTGTGGTTTGTATGGAATTTTGTAGCCTAATGTGTCAACTTCTAAATCCTAATGGAGCAATTTTTTTCAGTCTTTTTACCTTGAAGCACTGGGTTATCCACAAAGACAATTTTTTCTCATTGTATTTCATTCTTAGAAGAAAAGTGCAGGTGATAATGATGCTTGTTGAGATTCTTTCATCTCTAGACTTATTTTAACAGCATTTTAAATGAATTATGGGACCAATTTTAGCTGTACTGTTAGCCATTGGTCCCATTTTCATGGCAATTTTGATATTATCTCTAGTATCTTCTTCAAAGCTCTGCATGGGCTGGGTGCCATGTGGTTTGATGGTGAGCTTTCCCATTGAAATCCATACAAGTCTAGCACATGGGCAATTTCACAGCATGGAAATGATGTCTCAAAAAATGTACAGTCGATATCTTTTCCTTGGGCATGGGGCCCACTTGCTGCCTTCTGAGGTGAAAAACACTCCAGTTGCAGCAGTGGCTTTGTGCAACTTATTTAAAGAGTGGAGTCTCAGCTGCTGCAAACTTACAGCTCTTCTGATTTCTATTTCCACCTGATAAAATTATAGCTCATTTGTTTGCTTGTTGGTTTCATTTAAGGTTTGAATTGTGCTGATGAGCCTCACAAGATCCGTTTCCTTCTGTGTCTTCAGTTGGCATATCAGTGCTGAACTGGGTTGAGCGGTGATGCAGGAATCTTCCTGTTTAAACAGCTGTGGGTAAAATCCTGACTCAGGCTGTGGCAAGGCAAGGACGCTGATGGCCTTTGGTGGGGCTCTGATCTGACACCTGGTCATCTGTCCCTCAGACCTCTTACCTGTGCCACAGGAGAGCTGAAAGGATGATGAATGTTTTGGTCTGGGAATAAAACCCTAATAGGAACTCAGCACAGCCATGGCTCTGAATTCTTCCTGGTCATTTAGTAGGACAAAACATACCAGAGCAAAGCAATTGAAAAATGTTCTTATTTTGTAATACACTTCATACCTGTATAGTTTTCTTCTCCACACGGTTTGATTTCAGCAGTTTAAGGGCACAGCATGCAAGGCAGTGGCGAATCAGACTGTATCATTTTAATATGGAGTCTTAGCTGTGTTTCATTTCAGCAATATTTCACAGGAGGTTTCTATGACTGACAGGTACCATATAAATAAAATATATGATCATTTCAAAAGCATAACCTATAGGTTGCTCTCTTGTGCTGAGTACAAAATTTGCTACAAACATTCTTCCTCAGCCACCAATAAAATGAATCAACAAAGCTGCTGGACATGGTAGTTTTAACACCAGTCTGTAAACTAAATATGCAAAAGGGGTACATAAAATATAGGGTAAGGTACATTTATACACACATACACATATATACATATGTTGGTCACTCATTGTCACATATTCACATGGTACAAAATATAAAGTTCTTCCTTTTCATTCATATACTTTTAACAAATGTAAAAATAAATCACCAGTAAAAATAAACTAAACAACTCAGCTGCCTACACACTGAACTGTGGTATGCCTTGCTTGTCAGTAGGTGTCATGCAACACCACAGTTTTTAAACACCTAGCTTGCACAAAAATACCCCTTAAAGAGGATATTCACCTCCAAATGCCTTTTGTTGGGTTTTTTTTAAGTCACAAATATTCTTATCTGGGTGATGAACAAGTGTAATGTGAGCATCCACTAATGAGGGGCTGCAGCTAATTCCTGTCTCTTTGGATGCACGGTTGGTTGTGTTTGGAAAGGCAGCAGCAGCCAGCCAAGCAGTGAGCTGGGTAGACAGGGTAGCAAAGAAGAAGAGAGCCCTTGATGGAGAGACTGAGCACAAAGGCACCAAGCCTAATACCCGCTCACCTCTACATTACCTTTTCTCTCCCCTTTTCTCCCTGTGCTCCAGTAATCCAATAAAAACTCTTTGTTTCTGTCATAGCTGCAAACACAACTCGATAATGTCATCATACAGATCAACCAGCTCAATTTTTCTCTAATCCAATCAATAAAATGGCCATGCTGTGCTCTCTGCTCCAATTTAAAATTGAGGATGATAGCCTGAAAGAAGTAAATCCCAGAGAGCTGCTGATCAGACCTTAGGGTATCATTTTGTTTGGTTGCTGCTTTCACAGCTTGGTAATACACACATTGAACCTGCAAATGCAGCAATGAAGCTAAACTAAGTGGGAAGCAAAACCAAAGCAGAATTTTACAGATTTTAGGCTGACCAGGGCCCTCAAAGAGCCCATCAGATGCCCCAGCTGTGAGCTGAGTGAGTGCCTGGGTGCTCAGTAGGATGAAGTAGGTTTCAGCCACATGCTTGGTGTCACACATTTGACTTGGCAGACCACAGGGATTTATGGTTCTGTGCCCTAAAATCTAGATCAATCCACAGGCCTGAGGGGTTCAGACTGCCCTGAGACAGGACATTACATATATCAGCTGACATCAGCAGGCATTTCCATCCCAGCTCCCTCTGGCTAATTCCTGATAACACTTTGAATGTCTATTGATCAGGCAGGAATTTTTCTATTTGCTCCTGCGATTGAAATCTCATTTGATTTGTTGGCATGAAGATATCACCAGCTTTTAATACAAAGGGAATGATTTTTTTCAGCATCTATAAAGCAGAAAATTGTTGCAACTCCTTTAAAACAAACAAAAAACCAAACAAACAAAACAAAAAAACCCAAAAACAAACAAACAAACAAACAAAAAAAAGCTCTAATGCCAAAACAGCTGGGGGAAGCAATCCTGAATTTGTCAGACAGATAGATAGCCCTCGTTGCAGAGAAGTGTTTTGGAGTGTTCCGGTTAAAATTGGTTTTCATTTGCCAGAGTTAAGAGCTGTTGAGAATTGCACATGCAGTAAATATTTTAACACTGATAATGCTGAGCTGGGAGCTGGCAGAAGCTTGTTGTGCTGCTGCTGTGGCTGTGATCTGGCCAAGTTTACTGAGGCATGGGATGTTGGAGGCCCCCAGGGGTTGTAAACCAAAGAGGCCAGGTGCAGAGATCCAGAACACTAAATGAAGTGAGCTGGAGCCAAAAAAACGCCAAAGTCCCCCACAGCATCTGACTTCTCTGACCCCTTCTAAATTCAGCCCTAGGACAGGGTGAATTTTTTCTCCCACACAAAGTCAGGCTCCCCACAGGAGATGCCATGTAGGTGTCACTGGTCAGGTAGCAAAGCACTCTGACAGCATATTGATTTTGCACATTGTAAGATACTTCATGGAAAGAGAGAGATTTACTCTGTGGCTGATGGACAGAAAGGCAGGTAGCTGTGTAATCAGAGAAAATGGAGTCTACTAGCAGCATCTTATTTATGGTTGTTTATTGTGAAAACACAGAGCACCCAAGAAGGACTGTTATTTTCTCTTTAAAAGCCCTTGAAACTGTTTCCCAGCACCACATTGCAGTATTGCAGTTAGTGAACTATTGGACTAAGTAACTTGGAGCAATGTTTTGTTAAGAGATATATATTGCTAACAGCATAAGTATTGATCTATCACTTGAGTTGAGGCCAAAACTTGGTTCTAGTCAGAACCTCTGGGGTAGCTATAAACTGTGCAGTGCCATGACTGTACTCTCTTCCACAGAATCTTATTACCTTAAATTCATGTTATTGTTTCTTCATCCTGTAAACAGCCACAGCAAATCTATCTACAGACCCAACATCTGGAGGTGAGTAGAGAAAATATATGGATGGTGGCAATGTAAGGTTGTAAGTAAAGCTTGTCTGTAAGGTTGTCAATAAAATCTATAGACTGAGAAATAAATATGGATCATCTAAACAGCTGGAATATACAAAGAAGTAGAGATACAGCAGGGGAGTGGGTGTGAATGAAAGACAAATTCATTCATGAGATGTATTTAAATATATGTTTGCAGATACACAATTTCCATATATATTACAAGACCATGAAAAGACAAGGATGGATATACATTTTCAGAGATACCCAATTCTTTAAGCAAGGGAAAATATGCAAATACAGCAAATAGCTCAGAGCAGCAGAACTAATGCAAGCTGGTTTCCAATGGATTTGTGTCCTGGCTTGACTATATAATATATAACAACCTGTGAGTCCCAAATTACTGTTTCCCATGTCTGGGAACCTGACAGGGTTTCCTAGCATCTAAGAAAGGGTTAAGTGATGCTTGTCTGCAACATTTCGTTCAGTGGGGATGACAGCACAGCTCTTTCCTCCACTTGGCTGCTGATTTTCATTAAGTCTGTAGGGATACAGTACCACTGAAATTGTGAAATATGTTTGAAATTAGTCAAGGAGTTGAAAACTTATTAGTAACATGTACACATCCATACATGCACACACGTGCAGCGCGTGCTTGGAGAAGCACAGGCTCAGAGGAAGCCAAGCCTAGACAAATATGTAAAAAGCTCTCTGATCTATAAGCTGCTCATTCCCAGTCTCAAACAAAACAGCAGAATGTATTTTATCACAATATTTGTCAGTCTGTTCTTAATTTAGATTCTGGTTCTTTCTATAGGAGAGAAAAGAGGTGTCCCTCCTAAGAGCAGGAATAGAGGCAAATGTGGAACCATTTGAGATTTGAAAGCTGGAGGAAAATTACATTCATGTAGTCCCACATCCTCACCAAAGAGTGTGCAGGCAAGGTGGTTCCTGCATGCACAAGGTACACTTAGTGCCTTAAGCTGAGCAAGACTTCGTTAAGACTATACGTGAAGATCCATACCCAGTTCTCCTGCCATGTGGTAACAAAAAAGAATCCAACCCAGAATGGTGTAGAGCAGGCTTTGTAGGATGTTCTGGAATTTTGACATTTATTTTTTTGAGAGGACACTAGGAAAGGTTGACTTTTTTATCTTATCAAAGTGAAAGTTGGAAGAGAATATGGTCATTATCTATAAAAATATCAGTGGCAAGTGTGAGCAAGGCAGAACTGTTTAAATGTAGAGAATATTGACAGCCTAAGAGCTCACAGTTGTAAGTCAATCTTCTAAAATTAGAACAGAAGTTGAAAGAAGCTACCTAGTGAACAGAGGAGCTAATTCCTAGATCTTCATTTTAACACAAGTGGGAGTAAATGACAAACTCATGTTAAGATCTAGCTTAATGAAAGATTGCCAGGAAAGTGTTTGACGTAGACAAAACTAGACTAGAGGAACTTTGCCACCCAAGATGTTCTTCATCCCCATGAGGTTCTAAAGGACTTCACTGAGCAGTTCAGAGGCTGGAAACCTGAAGCTGAGCTGTACACTATACTGGAAAAACAATGTGCCAAAGAGTAGGTCTGCATTGCAATGCCACTCTCAGCTCTGAAGGAGGATTGGGATTTGCCCAAGAATGAAGAGGAATTTAGGCCCCTGTCCCTACACACCACACCAAGTGGCACAAAATGCAAGCCTGCTAGTGATGATTGTAGCCCCATTGCTGCTCCCACTTAACTTGGTACCATATCAACTCCTGTTAATTGCCATTTGTGAGTACAGTGTTCTGTCCCTTTTCTTGAACTTTATAGGTTTCTTTGCTCATACCCTATTTACTAGGCTTGTAAAATATGTATAGCCTACAAATGGCAGAAAGAATTTGACTAGAAATATCATTTAGGGAATTTTATACAACACAGACGTGGAAACTGGGCATCATCCATAATGCCAATGCTGTTGGATATGCATAACTGATTGTCACTAAGCCACCCAACAGCATTCCATGTTGCGTGGGTTTGATTTCTTTTTCCCAGATACTGCAGAACAGATTGGTGGGAGTCTGAAGAGAAGAAAACAGAAAGATTTATATTCTGACTTGCAGCCTAGATGCCGAGCCTCACCTTCCACCAGCTCTCCAGCCTGAGTTAATTTCTGCAGATGCGTAGGTAGGAGAAATCTCATTCCTAATGTGCAAATAGGCCGTATTTCATTCTCTCTTTATGTTTATCAGTAACATAAATCTCTCTTCTTACAGTGCAGAACATCTCTCGGAGGCAGGAACTCATTGACCACATGCTGCAGCAGTTGGAGAGCCATGCCTACTAATTATTGGCTCTCTGCAGCACTTCATCAACATTTGCTATTGCAAGTAATAATAATGAGCCACAGCATGGGTTGGAGCTCACAACCAGTAGCTTCCTTCCTACTTCTTGGTGTTTTTACCCTAGTTTTTTCCTTTCACTTTTCGCCTCTGCACCCTGATCACCTTCCCCATTCCTGGAACAAATAGTCTCCAGGTTTAACAAAACTTCCAAAGGAAAATAAAGGCATTAACCCTGTCTGGAAATTTATCTGAGACAGAGATTTCCCCTGAGCCACTCTCATATAAAGTCTATTTAGGTCAATGTTCCCCAAGGCATGGCAGGCTTGACCATGACAGCATGGGCTGGTGTTACAGGATAATTCTCCAATGTCACATGAGGAGGAAGAATTTGTGGAATGTAGGCAGAGAAAATTGATTGTATGTCCATCCATTTTTTGTGGTGTTAACTATCTGCACTCAGACTAAAAAGATTAAGAGAAGTGATGATGCACTAAGTTACCAGAGAGAGTCAGGGAAGTCTTCTCAAATGAATGGAGACCCAGTTTTTTAAAATGCATGTGACTATTAGAAGAACAGAGGTTTTACAAAGTAAGTTTTTCATCTCTTACATCTCTGCAAGTTCCTCATAAGCAGGTAGTGTCAGCAAAGGCTGGACAACTTACAGATAGCCACGGTGGATGCTTCAGGGTGATGCTGCAGTCCTGACTACCCTGACATCTCCCTCCATATGCTTCACAGGTTATTTCTACTTGACTGACATCTGTGGTCCAAGACCTATTGCTAATGTGCTGGATGCACCTGTGTGTTGCTCTGGTGGTGGCACCTTGCCCTGAAACAGGACACAGTACCAACACAAAGAGCAGAGTGTGGTGGATCTCTTACTCCTTTTCTGTAAATTGTTCCTGTCCCCGTCAGCTTTCCATCCAAGTGATTTCATAGAAGTCACCTTTCTCAATATGCCAGTGGGAACAATCTCAGTCCGTCTGAGGCAAAGCCCTGCCAGCATCACCTCAAGGACTCCCTGTATCTTCCAGTCCTACCTCAAGAAATCAGATGTAACATTAGAAAGTCCAGTTCACATGGTCTCTTGGCTTGGGCTGTACAAAGGGTGGCTCCCAAAGAGTTCCTGAGCCCATACCCTGGATCTTTCCTCACCAGGAAACTACTTCCTGATTACTTTTCTACATGGCAGTACAAATCACCTTCTTCTTTGCATCCACAGGCCCCCATAGTCCCTCCTTAGCCAAATTAACGTATGCCAGCAGCCTGGAGACTCACAGAGATGCTTTCAGCAACACGTGCTTGGCTTCTAAGACAAGTCCATGGAGAACACTGACCTGCCACTGCACAGGATGAGGCAAAGTACAGCCCATACAGCCTGCAAAGCCTCAAGTTTAACTGCTCTATTTTCTGGTATCTTATTTCTTGTTTATTCTGATTAATATTTATAAAAGCACCACCAGTACTAAAATAATTGCCAGTATTTTGACTAGCAACTTGCATTTTCAAGCTTAAGAAGTTAATGTTGGTCATAACACATCCGCCTGAAAGCCTGTGTTGTCTAATATCCTATTTCTGAGAAAAAGCAAGGGAAGAACTCATCCACATAAACTGGTACTGACATGAAATATCCTTCCTGCCTCCAGCAGCTTGGGGACTACACAGGCTGTGCAGGCAGTTTTTGTATGAATGATAATATGATATATGCTCTTTATTTTTAGTCAGCCAGCACATACAAGAAGCTTTTAGGATTTTAGTCTACTAAAGTAGGAGGCAAAAAGATTTTTAGATGTTATTTATTTCTATATAGAGAGAAAACTACTGTTTATGTCCCCCAATGTATTCCTGTTTGCTTTTTATTCTCAAGGTTTTTCCTGCTGGAAAAGCAAATATACCTGTGAGCTAAACATATCTTTTTAGTTGAAACTGATATGACGACTTACTGGGGGAAAAACAATAAGGTAAAATACTGTCTCAGTCGAGTCTTATTGTTTTTTCAAAATAAAATACATATTTATGAATACTTGTCAAATCAGAATATGGATGGTCAACAACCAGGTAAACAGTGTTAGTTTGCTAGCTGTTTTCCCAGCTCAGAGCCAAGATTCTTAATGACATCAAAGAGGAGTTTCATAAGCACCAAAAAAGTCTGTACCATGCACAACCCCAACTTTAGTGTGTCTACCAAGCTTAAAAATTACCCTACATGCTCTGAGTGTCCTTTCCTGGTGCTTCTGTATTGATCTGCTACAAACATATGTGCTATAGCATAGTTAAGTTGCCCAAATTGAAATATTAGTCAGTCTTCAACTCCCGCTGATCTCAGTGTTTAGGTTTCTGTGAAAAAGAAAACAAACCACAAAACAAAACAAGAAAGATTTGGCTATCTTTTCAGGAGTCTAGATGTGGAGACAGAAAAACAGATACTCAAATCCCGGCACCAGATGTCTGATGGCATGTTTGGAGAATTAGTAATACTGGAAAGACAGGAAAAATGGAGAGGAAATCTTCACCCAATATGATTGGAATGTATCTGCTAGCAATTATTATTATGTCATTATGATTTCACAAACAATACATATTAACCGGTACACAAATCTTTGTCAGTGCTAAATGAAATGTTAACCATTATATTCCAAATGCTTTATCACAAGAGACATTTTGTAACATCAGAAACTAGTTTTCCTTCCACTCAATTATGTCTATTAACTGGTAATGTATACTGAATCCCTGCCATGCATTTTGTAATGCTGATCTTCATTAACTGAGTAAACAGAAATGCAGCCTCATTGGCAAGGCAACTCAAGTGACCAGAGAGCAGGGATCACTCTGGCCAGAGACCATCCATCATCATCCCTGCGTCAGGGTGTGAAGTTAGCATGTAATTATTGGGCACTTGTGGTGAGCAAGACCACAGATGGAGTCTGGAACAAGCATTACATTTCCACAAAATCCCACAGCTGTGACAAGGTGCAAGACTTTGCTTTATAGGAAGCATTTTACAGCATCAGGTAGATTACAATGCCCCAAAACATGAAGCAATTTATAAAGCAAAATGATACAAACCCACAGTGCACACAAACACAAAACCCACTTTTGTTTTCTCCCATGCAGCAATGCAAAATCAGACAATCATCCTTCCCTTGAAAGACTTGAATTATAAATGACATTTCTAGATCTCTGTGAATGGGTAACTCTCACACTCTTGAGTAGTAGGCCTGATGCTAATTAACTTTGACGTCATGTATAAAATGCTATCAAACCGAGGA
This sequence comes from Toxostoma redivivum, assembly GCA_013397375.1. Lineage (NCBI taxonomy): Eukaryota > Metazoa > Chordata > Aves > Passeriformes > Mimidae > Toxostoma > Toxostoma redivivum. The sequence goes on along the minus strand of VXBI01012219.1, from coordinate 128,721 downwards.
CCCACTTCAGAAAAACATTGAAGCACATGCTTAAGCTTAACTACTGCAGTGAAGTTGATAAAAGTGAAGCTCATATTTAAATAATTTTGCAGCATGGATGTTATTATGAGTTGAAAAGCAGCCCTGAACTGAAAATGCTTGGACTTCAGAACGGCTGCATCCCCTTTGCCTCACTATGGAGTGGTTTGAATGGCTGAGCAGGGAGCACAGCTGTGCAAAAATAGCCTCAGCCCCAAAATCCACCAAATTCAGTTCTGCTGGCCTCTCTCCCCCGTTTGGTATAATTGCATGAGCACAGCTTGAATCTCTTCTCACTTCTGCAAGTGTAAATCACAAGTAAATCCTCTGAAGAGGGGACTGAATAGTGGAAAACAGGGAGAGAGTGAGGCCAACTCTTCTCTCTGTAGGTACTCAGTAAAATCACACCAACACTGGAAAAACCATCCCTAGGAAAAAAGAAAAAAGAGGAAAAAACTTTCTGCAAAATTGTCACACCCTACAGCTCTGGATTTCCTACTGTGCTTCTCTGTCATCACCTTCTGATCACCCTTTAACTTTTTGCTTATCTAATTCTTCCTGAGTTTGCCGAGCCTGGTTCTCTCCTGACAACACTTCAGTGTAGATCTGCTGACGGTGGTTACGTGTGACTTACACCAGCAGGAGCAGGCGAGTGAAGAAATGGCACCACTGGTTCCTACCTTCCCACCACTGAGCATCCTTAACCCACAAAGAGTAAGGATCACACCCAGCAGCTTGTCCCTTGTGGGCTGAGTTGTACAGGCATGGAGCCTGTTACAGGATTTATTAATGGAGAAGGTGGTGATGGCAGTGCTGTTCTTCCTGCAATTTACATAAAATCTGTGCACAAAGAGGGAGAAAAATTATGAACATCTGGCTATACCCCTAGCCAGTAGAGAATTCCATTATTGTGTTGGCATGAGCCTGTGAGCATGGCATGGCTAAATAATTCATTAAATTAGCAGGAATTGCACATGGAAGACATACACCAATACAACACTGCTCTCTATGGCAGAACAAGCTCTACAAGAGGAGGGGTTTACTACCTGATGTTGTACCAAAGCCTAGAAAGATGTTGGTCTTCCTCTGATTAATTTAGTATGGGGTAAAAGCTCAGAGGACACTTATTGTCTGTCTCATGGATTTCTTATTGTGCAGCACAGGGTACAAAGACAGCTGCTCTCCCTGCCTCCACGGCAGTTGTGCCACTGGCCTGCAAAGAGACCCTGCCAAAGCACTACCAAGATAGAAAAAAGGATATAAGCAGGACTGTGTCACCCACTTGGTGTTGCAGCTCACCCAGCATCACTCTCTAGATGAGGGTGATAAAGAGCTCTCAGCCACACAAATCATGTGGCCCACCTGGAACTCTTCCATTGCATGGGTGTTTGTGTCTCCCAGTCACTGGGTGAGGGCCATGAGACCAGCACCTTGAAACCTGAGCTTGAGGCTCAGCAGGGCATGCAGAGCTCCCCACGGCCAGATCCAGGCCATCAGGGCCTAGGCTGAGGTCCTTGACAGTCTCAGAGCAGCTGGGAACAAGTCCCAGGGGAAGGATTCCTGCTGGGGTTCAGCACTGACCCACTTGGGACTGGCATTTCCTCACTGTGTCAAGAGACTTCTTGATGTCCTTGGTGTCTGCAAACAGTTCAGGTACTCACAGGATCAACCCATAGAAGAATCTGCTTCAACAGCAACAAGAGCATAACCAGAAATCAGCAGCAAGTGGAGATCACAGACAGAAGCAGCACAATGTTGGTCACTTACTCAAGATTAATTCAACCATCTCTAATTTGCCTAACATAATACATTTGCATTTACTCTGAATTTGCTATATTAGCTTTCACACAGCATGACATTGGCTCCCTGCAAATCCCATTCCTCATCTCTTTGTAAGCTAAATTTTCACTGCCTTTTTTCATTCCTTTTTTTTTCTCTTTCTTTATTTTTAAGGCAATGAAATAGAGTTCCTTTCTATTGTTTTGCAAACAACTGCTGAGTAAAAGAGCAAAACTGTGTCAGGTCTCTGTATTGCCTGAATGAATGCAATTCTCAGAAAGGACAGTGCTTTCATCTTAATTGCTAGCTAGCAACAAAAGTGTTGGAGTTTAGCACTTCAATATAAATCAATGATGGAAAAAATCACAAAAATTTACTAGAAAAGAGAATATCTTTGTGGATATTGTATACTGCTGCAGGAGCAAGAAAATTACATAGCCCATACTAGCACAATATTTATAAATCCCATTGATACCAGTTTTCATAGCTTTTTTCCCTATTCCTGAGCAATTTGCAAACAGTGCTCTAGGTTCTGATAAATACTGAAATACAGATACCTTGCAATACCCTGTACTTGTGAGTTTACAAATGAGCTGTAGAAGGCCCTAGTAATTTAAAACTTATTTTAAAAAAAACATACACCGCTCTGAGACTGCAGAGCTATAAAATATCACCTTGGATTGGAGTGTGATTCATTGTGGTGTATTTAATGTCAGGGCTTTCATTATTTAGCATGAAACCTGGTCAGCATGACTGGCCCCATTCCAATGGGTACTACAGTTCCCATAGTCATTCCACCTGTAGCCTGATTGAGTGGTGGCTCAGACCAGTGCAAGGATTACAATGCTAAAAAGGGGACTAATGATTTGAAGTATCCATCCTTACCTTGAAAGAGCTTAATCTCAGAGGTAGGAGAAGAAACCGAAAGTCTATCAGGTATGCAGAAGCAGAGGTGCCTAAAAGCATGGACACTAGTGGCTGTCACCTTTCCCAGAAGTGAACTTTCCATCACAGAGCATCATCTGAGAACTGCTTTTTAAAAAACGTCCAGTCTCTAAACTAGATAGGATTTAGTTCATATTTTATCATATTTAGATAGTATTTTATCATTAAAGAAAAATCTTTCTTGCTAAAATGCTAAGACTTTGTTATAAACAAAACCAGTCTTGTCCATAAGTCCATGGTGATCTTCACTACGAGGTACTGGCACAGGTTCCCCAGAGAACTGGTGGATGCCCCATCCCTTTAAGTGTACAAGCCAAGATGGATGGAGTTTTGAGTAACCTGGTCTAGTGGAAGGTGTTTCTGCTTATGGCAAGGGGATTGCAACTAGATGATTTGCATGTCCCTCCCAACTCAAACCATTCTATCTTTGTTTCTGTAATTCTATGATTCTACGATGAGTGTTTTAAACATGTACCCACAAGCCAATGTGAACCATTCACATTACCATCTGAAGCTGACATCCCAACTTCTCCAGCAGCTGGTCTCTGTATCCAATTAGTTTTCTTGACAGGACCTGAATATTAATTTGCTCTGGGTTTTAATTAAATATTGAAGAATTATGGTGACATAGCATGACAGCCTACTGCAAAATAATTTACAATATCCTGTTATGCTGTTATTCTAAAACAATTTTCCTAGCATGTTTAATCTTCTTAAAACCTGCTGCTAAGTGAAATTACTGTATTTTGCTATATATCAAATAATGATACATGGCATCTTGTATTTACATGTGCCTTCCATATCCAAGGAGCAGAGTACTCCTTCTTACCTGCTTCCCTCTCTCCCTTAAAGACAAAAATATTTCTTTCCATCATTGAGAAGCCCAAGTTTCTTTAGAACAGATCCCCAAGGGGGTCACTTGTATATTAAAAACTGAGCTCATGCTGAACATGTGCTATTACCATCAAAGGCAGAGAGGTCAAAATGGATATTACAGATCTGTATAAACCTTCTTTGTCTAGCAGCTCAGGTCAAAAAGTGCCAATTCACATGCCTGATGTTTTGATGCAGTTTTCTGCATTGGCTGAAAAATAAATCACAAAATCCACCATTCAACAGAAATTAGGTGTGTAATAAAAATGGGCAAGATCCTGTTCTCTCTTTCAGCTGCAAAACCCTACAGACTATGATGAAATTTCTTGGGTAAGTGCAATCCAGAGGTGGATTTACTGGACAAGTGCCAATATCAGCAGGTATTGTGTCAGTCTAGCCTGGAAATATCTATGGAGCAGGGCTGATGCTTCTTTTCAGGTTTTATGCAGTGCCCATCACCTCATTAGCCAAGCTGTGATCTGCTGTGCTTATCCTTCCACACACCATGAGATCATGTATTTAAAACAGACCTTCATGATACCAGTGTTTGAGGTATCACTGGTTATTTGGACACTAGAATTGAATTTTTTAATCAGCTTTGCTTGAACTAAACTGGCAAAGGAACATAAGATCTCTGAGCACACAGTATATTTTTCACATGTTAGAAAGATCTTTTTTAGCACGAGCAGGAAAAAATGGAGAGTTAATTTTGACAGCACAGACACTGCTGCTATTGTGCAGGCAGAAATTCGAACTTCCCAGCTGTCTTGCTGGCTCAACACTCCATTAGACATTTGAAAGGGAAGAATACATACTGGAAATGTTTTGTGGAGGAACAGCTCAAGGGCAGAATGTTAGACCATTGTCAGAGTGTTCTGGAAGCATTAGTATTAGTATCAGTATTAGTATTACTACTATTATTTATATTCTTCCCTTTATAATGTCCAGCTTCTAGGGACATAATAACACACTGCTGCTTCTCAAAACAATAACCATGGCAAATGAAGCTTGGGCCAGCATCATCAACAACCTGCAATTTGAAAGTAGAGAAAACAGAGGTGCCTTTGGGCTAGCCAGAATGCCCCTCCAACAGTCTTGCTCAGTGTCAATCTCATCTAAAATAATGCAAGGCACATCTGTTCCTAAAGCAAAAATTATCGTTAAACCAAATAATTTCAATCCAGCTGCAAATACAGCAATAATAAGATGGATCAGTATGTGGGAAATAACAATAGTGTGGATTAAAAAACAGAAGGATATATGATACCTTTATTCATAGCCTTTCCTCTGAGCCTAGCAGCCTGCCCTAGGCACACCATTCATTTTCCTTGTACAGTGTTTTGAAACATCTTCCTGGAGCAGGGCTGTTTCTCCATGCCACGCCTGCAAAGAGACCATCTGTGCTAGTGGCAGTCCTGCACACAGCATAGGTGACATCTTCATGCTGGAACAGAGGAGAGAAGTTTTACTTCCCCTATGCTCCCCTTAATGCATATTTGTTTTTCAGAGTAAGTGACTAAGACTGCTGCTGTGGAAGTGCTTTGGGGAGCTCATGTGATGAAAGCTTTAAAAGCATAAAGGGAACTATTAGATTTTATTAATCCCAAAAGGCTGTTCTGAGAGCTGCCCAAAGGGAACACATGAGCAATACTTGAGAAGAAGAAATATTATTTTTCAGTAAAGTATAAAATATTTACTATCTGCCAGTGATGGGCACTGAACGATTTGTGAATACTACTTTGACAGTGCAGTGTTTAAGGATGCATTTCTCCCTACAAAGACAGCCATCAGAGCCATATATCAAAACCCAATGATCTCTTGCCCATGTAGATATTGAATGCATCTGAATACAAATGCATGTATAACTTATCTAAAAGTTGTGTAATTTTTGCACAATTTTTAAATATGTGTATATGTATTGTATAAAGTTCCTGTTGGATGAAGCTCACAGCTGCTGTGCCTTGTTGCTCAAGAATGAAAGATCAAGGTTATATTTTACATCACATGCAGGAAATTTAGATGCCTTTCCCATTATTTACTTAGATAGAGTGCCTGCACTCCATCCTGTCAACTGATGAATAACCCTGCTCCCCAGTCAGAGCAGAGCAAAAGGTAGCCCCAGGGATAATTCACCTTCTCTGTCTTGCCTTCGGATGGGCACCTCTCATCATGGAACACTAATGAGCTGCTTAGCCTAGAGACTTGAGGAGGGAAGAAAAGTGGATGTCTACTAGTAAAAGAGACATACAAGTATTTTGCCTTTATTTAAAAAAAACCCCTCCAAGTTCTTTATCAGCATCTTTATAAATTGTAGATCTGTGCAAAACTCCTAAAAACAATGGAATCTTTGCTCTACTAGTTTTAATTCATTTACACACAAGCCCAGTGGGCTGCATTTTTAATTCTGGCTTCCACTGAACCAAAATTGAACTGAAAGGCTGTGGATATCGTTGTTCAGTATACAGGAATATTCAAAGCCTCAAGCTTTTAATGGTTTCAGAGCAAGCAAGATAAATCCCTTCAGTTTTCTCAGTTCTCCCCCTCAGTGTTATGTTTACTTTCTAATTGGCTTGAAACAGAAAATTTAAACAAAGACTTCTCATTTCCTGCAAGGATTTTGTGTAGATGTGCATGAAACTCTATGCCACTTGACTGATGTTATTCTTCTGAGTGCATTGCCCAGAAGTACCACTGGACCTCTGGAAGCCTAATTACACACCTCTGGATTATTCACAGGAATAAAGCCTGGAAGACAAGACTCCCCTAATGAGAGATTGCTTTACCCAAACCTGACATGTAGCCACCTCTGATATGGACTGTGGTAGCATTTAACAGTGCACAGCAAGATAACCAACTAAATTAGGACAAGAAGTGGAAAAAGAATAATGCTGCCAACAGCAGCTCTGGGGAGACTGAAAGTAGGCAGATTGCAACTACCCAAGCTGTAACCAAGCCAAGGAGCCTGGGGGAACACTGTCAGTAGCACAACACTGGCTGCACTGTTCCAGTGACTGGAAGGAACTAAAACCTGGTTTATCTCTTACACCTCGTATTAAACTGCACAGCACCTTTATAACTGCCTCAGTAGGGAGACAAGAGCAATACCTTGGAGGAGCTCTGTAGGCTGCAAAAGCACCTGGTGTGGGCTGCCCCTGGGTGCATCCCACAGCAGGGGTGACCCAGACACCTCTGCCTGTCTCCATGCTCTGAAGAGAGGGCGTAAATCTCTAGGAAGGAATCTGCAGCTATTATAGTTGCTATTACTTTACCAGGGCTTACTTGCTTTATGGAGCTGTCTGGGCCATTAGGAAGTTTCTGGATTGTATGAGACTTTTAAATGTTTTGGGCACCTATGAATAAACTGAGACACATGAAATCATAGCCTAAAGGAAATTAAGAGTCTGAGTTTAATACTGGATGCATGCCTGAAAAAATCTATGAGTGCACCTCAGCTTCAGCCTGAGAAGTATTTAAAATGACCACAGCAGAGGCACCTGTACTAGCAGGGCTAGAAAGCATCAGTCTCAACTTCTTCAATACAAAAAGACTTCACACTATTTTGAAACAGACCTTTTGGTGGCTGCTCAGAGCATCCCAGAGAGTACTAGCATGAACATAAAGTCAGTTTCTTAACACCAGAAATGCAGTTGTTCAGGCATCCCATGACACACCAGAACACAGATTAATATTAATGAGAAAGCTCTCTCTGCTGAACTTCTCAGCATTAATTTCTCAGCTAATCCATGTTCTGTGAACTTGAAATCACAGGCAGAGTCCATGTGAGGAGAGAATCTGGTGTGTCACAGGACTAAGAAGTTTGGAGCCCAAACCTACCTCCCCTGGGATGGTCCTCTTAGTGTTTGCTGGTGGATAAGTCATTCCCTGTCAATCCTAACTTGTTGCATGAGGACTTCCACATGGATTCTGCAGTTGGCTGGAATGTACTTCATGCCTATCTGTGACTGACTTCAGCTGTTTACTCCTTTATCACTAGTGTGATATAACTGATGTAAGGCATTCAGGTTATACACCTGAGATTCACACAGCACTTATATAGTAGAGCTGACCATGAGAAATCAGATTTTTCCTTCAGATCTAATGCTGTCTTCTCAAACACAACAAAAATGGAGTTCACAATGTGACCAGTCATTCAAATAATTCTCATCTTGAGCCCAAAGTATCTTAAATACTGTTTAAAGCCCTCAGTAAAACCTGCACTTGGTAATTTTGTGCTTCTGCTGCTGAACCTCTTTAAAACTAGGGCAAAGCTTATCTGCAGAAGCAGAACTGGTCAGCCTGAGACTGTGGAATGAGCTCCCTCAACCTAACCATGTCTCTCTAAAATAAATACAGAATATTTATTTTGTCTCTCTAACCTTGCCTTTTCTAAAATAAATACAGAATAACATGTGCATTTTTCCAAGAAAACAAATCTAAACAAAACCAAAACTGATAAAGCTGTCCCAAAATAAAACATTCCAGGGAACACAGTTCACTCCAATGCAGGGGTGAAGAGTAACCATCACATGATAGATACTAATCACAATCTCTTAAGGCATCAGTGCAAGGCCTTCAAATACTATCACTATGCAAATTGAATTTCTTGAATAGTCTGCTGTGAAACCTTAACTTCTCCCTTAAAACCACTATGGAACTGAAAAACTGCAGTGTCCCTTTCTGTACAGGAGATCAAGAGAGATATTGATGTCTAAAACTGACACAACTAACAGAAAAATTAGGAACTGTAGTAAAAATAGAAACAGGGGGTGCCTGAATATGTATGATGTATTTTTGGAAGCCAGTGCAGCTATTAAAAGTATAAATCCTGCCTTAGAAATCTATGATAGGCCTTTGAAGGAGCTGCCAAAGAGGTGAGCAAAGGGCATCAGCCAATAAGGGATGTTCTTTGCCAAAGGGGTTTGTGCATTAAATTTTGTTGCATGGTTTCACAGAAAACCCAACATGTTAAAGGGAGAGGAAGTAACAATCATTTCTGGTACAGAAGGCCTCTGAGATGACTGAAAGCTGCTTCCAGTATCACACATGTTGTCTCAGTTTGGGAGACAGATATTTGCGAAGGAGAGGCAAGAACCCCTTTTCCCGAGATGGAGACTGCAACCCGCTCCTTTTCAATCACTATAATTTGAAATCAGACATTTTCAGGCAGAAGATATGGGGATAGGAATAACAGTTCTTTACTAATATATATCTAACCAGGCAAACAGCATAAAAACAACAACAACTTTAGAAATTGACACAAAACAGACCAGTACAGTTCAGTTATAGTCCCCTTTGGCCACAGGCTCCTTTTTCCCGAGCTCAGTTCCCGGTGCTGTGGGCAGAGCCGGTCCCGCGCAGCTGCAGAGGCCGGGCTGATGGTGGCAGCTCAGGGGTGAGCGGGAGGCGGGGGGGCCGCTCCTGTTCACGGCGCCGGCCGTGCTGCTGCTGCTCAGCAGTGAACAGTAGGATAGGATGGGAAGGTGGCGGGGTGAGGTCCAAACAGCAGGGAAGTGTGGTCTCCGGCGTTGAAAAACTCGCGGGGAAACGGTCCAAGACAGGATCTCCCACTGTCTCCAACTCCACATGCCAGTCCCGAGAGCCCTCCCCCCTGCCCCCTTCCTTTTTCCAGTTCCCTTTGTCCACCCCTCCTCCCCTCACCTTCCAGTGAGAGGCAACTAACTTGTAGCCACAAGTACTTAGCATAACAATGGGGGAAAAATTCCACAGAAAGGAAAATAAATTATTCAACCTCCAACACATTTATCTCATTCTTAGCCTTCATTATGTAAACATTTTCATCCTTCTATACACACATAAGAGTACCAAACTGTTATGACCATTTGTCATTTTATCCAGCTATTGATCATTTCAGCATCTTTCATTAATCACTAACAAAAGATCATCGTCAGAGTAAGAAATTAAGTTGGACATTTGGTTGGAAATGAGTTTGAGTCTCTCTTTTTTCAATTTTCTTCATGCTGGACTTCAATCCTTCCTTATTAAATGGCATTCACTCTGCTTCCTTACATCAGTGACATGTAATGGATTGAGAGGTGCCTGGTCTTTTCAGTAATGACAAACAGTAGACACCCTATAGTTACAGAAAGGGCAGGAAAAAATGTGTTGTGGGAATACAGGCATGATCTGGTTGGGGCTCTATGAAGGAGATAGTTATGGCAAAAAGCCATATACTATCTTTTGTGATGCTTTTGAGTTCCCAGGCCAACTACATGAAGTTGCCATATGGGGCTCTGAGTTTCCAGGGACCCATCACTTTCACCCAATCAGTTGCAGAGAAAGAGGTAACAAAGGCACCTGCAGTGGCACAACCAACTACACTCTGCTACAGCCACAGAATGACTCAGGTTGGATTGAGCCACTTTGGATTTTGACCTCTGAAAGCTAGAATGACAGCTGAGGCCTGCCACACTGGTATGGATGGTACTTTTTTCTCTGCAGTGACAGAAGAGAGCTGCTCTGGTAGCTGTGAATCACTGCTCACTGACAAAGACCATCAACTCCATGGAGCTGCTGATCTTTTCTTTTCAAAACTATGCTGTGAGCTACTTTTCTATAGTCCAAATCAGATTTCTTTTATATTGAGCACAGCACTTATGTGAAAAAATATTCAATATACACCAATATAAAATATACACCAATATACAATATACATGGCTCTACTTGGGACTACAGCAACCATCAGATGAAGCTATGCTGTGAGGAGCAGGTTCCAGAAACCAAGGAAAAACTCAATGTCAAACTGCCAACTGTGAAAGAGCCTTTCAGTAGGACAGCCTTCAGTATCAATTAGACCTTTTCCCCTTTCTTACCTGACTTATTGTGATTTCATGTAAAGGGTTCAGAAAATCTCTAGTAAATGAATGCCCTGAAAATAAGAATATAGAAATATGCTTATGTTCCTACTTTTCACTTCAAACAAGCCCAGTCTTGTGGCCACAAGAAAGGTACATTGCACACATTACTAAGTGCATACAGAAGGTGAAGTAGAGCTGGGGTCCACCGAGAAAAGCTCAGGATAAAAAGAGAAAGGCCGAGAATCTCCTTGAAAGCTGTAAATATAATTAAAACATGGAAGGGAGAATGTCAGATGGATTAAGGTTAATAGTTCACGCACTGCTATGGTTTGCTTAGGAAGAGCATTAAGAGTTTTACCAGAAAGGACTGGTATAGGACACTGAGCAATCTGCCTGCCTTCTGAAGCAACCTGCAGAGCACTCAATGCTGACCTCTAAATCCTAACTTGACCAGTCAAGAAGGGCCACCTGAAGACTGCAGTATAATAAGGTAGGGAGAGAAAAAGCCTCAGAAATATGGTTTTATGTCCTGAAATCTGATTGAACCTTCCTTGGTTTACAGGCTGATCCAAAAGAAAATGTAGCAGAAAGCTTGGGCTCACTTGAAATATTATCTCAGAGCATCTCTTTCAGCTCCCTCTTGCATTATTTGGCAGTCTTTTGATAGCACTGTTCTTCTCTCAGTGATTTCAGACACAGCTGGCATTCCTCCAGGCAAATGCTGGTTGGGAGCTGGGAACAGGCCACTGAGGAAAAAAAAGCCCTTGTTTTATATGTTGTGCAAAATCTTTATGGTGTCCACATCATGTGGAGGGAGGTACAAAGGGGGTGCAGGGGCTGTACATTAAAGAGCCAGATAAGAAATGGAAATCCCTAATCTGGCACAGAATGTGATATAAGATGGTAATACTTTGAGAAATGGTTCAGAAGTGTAACAGTTCTGGTTTCTTCAGGGAATTAGTAACACAAAAGTCAGTCTGATTTTGCACAGCAGAAGAGAAACAATACCTAGCTGACAAGATAGCTCCAAGTACAGGAGATGACTAGTTAGATTACACTGAACAAAGCAGGCTACTCTGACAGCAAAGTTTCCTTTCTTGTGTCTCACGATCTTAACAGATGTTTACTGAGAACAGTTTTCTCCACTCTCTCTTTTAAAAAACCTAGTTCAAAGGAGTTAGGAATTCATGACCACTGACATAACAAAAGAAGCAATAAACTTATGCATATCAAGGCTAATCTGTCAAAAACTCCAAACACCCAAGTGAGAAATACAGTGATGTACTATGATATAAATAAGATACTGTGATGCATCTCAATAAATTATTTTTATCACATAGTCAGAGTGTCTCAAAATCTCCACACCTTCTGAAGAGGGGATTTCTCTAATAAGCATTTCTCTTATGAAGAGAAGTATCTGCTTTACAGGTATACTGTGTTCTTTATTAACTGGACTTTTTAACTATAGCAGCACCATTCCTATCCTAGTTTTTCTTGCCAGAGTGTAATTTCTATCATAACAAATAAGCAGATTTTTTAGGGCTTTTTTGGTTGTTTTTTGGTTTTGGTTTGGGGGGGGAGGTTGGTTTGTTTTTGGTTTTGTTTTTTTTTTAGTTAGTTTGTTTGATTTTTGTTGGGTTTTTTGTTGTTGGTTGGTTGGTTGGCATTTTTTACTTTCTGGTGCAGAAATTTAGCACCATCCCTGTAAATATAGGCAGGTCCTTTCATCTTGGCTTTTCTGTTGTGGAAACAGAGACACCTTTACCTTCATGGACATAAGACCAGTATTTTCAAAGCGATCACTGCTAGACCTCATCTCTTTTTGATCTGGGTTCATTCATCTTGTTTATTTCAATGTTGGCATTTTGGCCTAACCCAGCTGTTTTACTATCACACACTAGCTTCACATTAAAGATAGCAGCAAAACATATATTTCATGATTGTTATCCTCCAAAAATGTTCTTTATTTTTAAAGAAAAAATAGGATCAAGGAATTCTGATAAGATGGAAGGTGAACCTGTTTGAAGATGCACTATTCTATAATGAGCCAGAGCTGCCACTGTACCACTGCACACTTTAAAATCTGAACAGAAATAAGTAAAAATGGTATGCATCCAAAACAGCCCCAGAGCCTAGTGAGGGCCACGGATTTCCTCACGTTTGATTAGAGAAATCCATTTATAAATTTAGTCTTGTCCTGGCAGTCAACAAGTGAAAAACCCTAAACCCCTACATTTCTGGTTAAGTATTATAAAAAAATGGCAACTGAGTTTCAAGAAGAAAAGCCATCTCTCTGGTACTGTCATGTCAGCTTTTGAGTTCAGTCTGCAAGCTCCTGGGCAAGCAGTGTGTGTTTTGTCCATGCTGCAAGTGTAACAACAGCCACACCAAGTGCTGTTTCTGCATCATGGTTTAGCTTCAATCTCAAGGGTAAGACCAAGTTGTGAGGCAATAAAAACATCATTAAAACAAGGTCCATGCTCACAAAAAAAGATGCTGCTCTTCCGTATTTAATAGAAAAATGTGTTTGTTGGACAGCAGCCATTGGGTACAGTGAGTGCCATCTGTGCCATTGCCCAGAATCACATACCAGCTGCTGAGCACACAGCTTGACCAGAAAAGGGTTAAAATCAGCACCTGCCTCCTCTCTGTATAAGACATAATGTCCATTGGCATAGTCTCATAGTAAGAAGTAAGGATGATTTGACCCCACCTTCTTAAGGATTTTAGTGTTAACACAAAGAAACTAATCTCCAGCAGTGTCCTTCCTTCCTTCCTTCCTTCCTTGCTTCCATCCATCCAGACACCCAGGTGCTTACCCGACACTAGCCATGATTACTTTTGCTGTGAACACTGAGGCATGCAGACAGAAATATGATACAACCAAGACTTTGGACTTGGGCCAGTCATCATAAAGGCAGGGGAGTTAGAGAGTATTTTCCAAGCAAGGAGGCACACATACATCTGGGTAAGTTAGTGCAAGCAGGAAAGGATGGGCAGATAGCCACAACTTCTGAGGCACATGTGTTATTTTAAAGCAGTTTTCCTTCAGTATATCTGTCACACCCAAATTTAGTATCGCCACATAAAACTCATTCCTTTCACAGAACTGGCTTCTAGTGGCCTCTTTTTAAATTATATGGGTTTTTCTAGTGCAGTTGTGCTCTCTGGAAAAGAAACTATAATCATCTGGAGTAACAAGTCCAATTCACGCAGAAATACTTCTTGCAGAAGCTCTGTATTAAGATGGTAATATGCCTCAGGCTCAGTATACCTATGTCAGGGAGATTCTGAAATTCACTAGAGAGATTTATGCTCAAGAGCTAAATAAATATCTATCTGTGCAGGAGGTGCAACTGTCACATAAACTCAGGAGTTTATTGCCCTTTTGTGTCACAAGTCTTGTGTCATGTCCTTATCAGCAAGCAACATTCATCTCCCTTTGCACCTGCTTTTCAATCTCAGGATACAAATTGGTGATCAGAGATGGAAGAAATCCAAACTGGCAATTTATTACCGTGTAAAAAATTTAAATTCAAAATCATGGTAGGCAGGGCTACTAAGTTCCTCTGGGTAGTAGCCTCTTCCTGCACAAAGTTCTTGCAGGTGGTTTGGGCATTGTCCATGTCTGCTTTGGTTCAAATGCCAGAAAAGTTACATGAGAAGGAAAAATAGGGGTGAAAAGGCAGAAGAAAACGTTCGTAAGAGCATGAGCTGTCCTTTAGTATTACATGTGACCATTGCTAGTGCCTTTCCTCAGCTGGTCACCCCTTCTCAATGTGTCACCAGATGTGTCCTATGTGTTCAGACCTGTCATGACTCACAGAGCTCACCTGAAGAAGCAAGCCCAGGCTCAACTCCTGGGGATACTTGACTTAGAAAAGAAGACAACTGTTTAATCTGACAAACTCTGGAGTTTCCCATTTCCCTTCACCACCCATATCCCTATCCTTTCCCTCCAGCTTGAATGGAAGGTAACCTGAGCCAGTAACTGTCAGCTTGCTTTTGCACTTACTTTTTGGGTTGTCCCTGTCTGAACTACATACAAATGTAGAAAAATGTCAGTTTTGATACTGTTGAACACGTCTTAGTGTGAGACGAAAACCCGCTGAAGCAACCAGAGGCAAACCATCCCGGTACAGATGGGACTGCTCTGCTCCAGGCAGGTGAGTGATTGCTTTGGGCATGGTTCTGTCAGCTGCAGCAAGCCTCGTGTCCAGCAGCCAGGAGCTCGCTGGGCTTGGCCTTCGCCTCCCGCCCCAGCCTCCCACCCCCTCCATGGGCACCTGGAGGAAAGCCAGGGACAGTCCCAGGGATAGGGATAGCCCCAGGGACAGGGATAGCCCCAGGGACAGGCCCAGCTGTGGCTCTGCCGCAGGGGCTGCGGGAGGAGCTGGAGGCTGCCAGGCTGTGCCACTGAAAGGGTGTGCCATTGAAAGGATGTGCCCGTGCCGGGCTGTGCCACTGCTAGGCTGTGCCACTGAAAGGGTGTGCCACTGGCTCGGGCAGGCTGAGCAGCCATCCCTGCTGGCCAGCGAGCCCGCGGGTCCCTGGGCAGGACACGCCTGGGAGTGCAGCTGGAGAGCACAGCCTAGCATGGCTGCTAGGTGGGTTTTTTTAAGCTATGTTTACCTTGTCTGGAGCGTGCTGTGTCCTCCTCTGGTTTGGAAGTCATGTTGAATCAAGGCATATCGCATGAAGCTCATGTGTGTGCCAGAACAGAGTACCTGCATGTGCTCTTTGCAGCAGGCAGATCCTCCATAAGGTGTTGAGATTTATGGTGTGAGATAAATGGGAAGGAAAAGCTCCTTCTCTGATCTTTCCTAGCAAGCCCAGAAGTTAAAGGGAAACTGGCAAAAAAATCCAAAACTGCCCTCTGGCAGTTCTGACAATAGAGAAAAGCACCTGTATTTAAACAGAGGAGGAGGAAGAGGAGNGGCTCCTGACAGAAAAACTATCATATACTTTAAACCTCTAAATTATCTTTAGAGCCCATATATACATGGCATTAATGGGTACAACATAGTATACAAAAAACCAGAACTTACACTCCAGTAACTTCACAAGGTCTCCAGGATCAACTATATTAGCGAATTCCTGAAAAAGAAATTATAACAATGATAACGATAATGATGATGATGATCATGATGATAATAATAATAATAATAATAATAATAATAATAATAACTGTGCTGGAACAGGCACAAAGGCTCCCAAAGCCACCCAGCAGCTCCATCTGGGGCTATGCTGTGCCTTCTCAGAGCTTGTACCCCCAGCACAGCTATGCCATTGTGACAAGATTTCTACTTTCTGTCCCTGAGCAAGCAGGTTGAGGAAGTATTTTATTCAGTCACCAGTCAAACAAATGGTTAATCCATCACTGCCACAGTGTCACCAGCTTTCTGATGCTGCCTGATTTTAAAACGAGACTTAACAGTATTTCTGACCCAGACCATCAATTATTACCATGCTTTTCTCAATGGCCTTCCTCAATTATTACTGCAGCACCCACAGATGATTTTGATATACTGCAACCACTATTTAACCACAGGTGAACTCAGACACTCTCCCTTCTTTGAAGCCAGTTCCCTCCCTTTCTAACTGGTATCACAGCAGTCACAATTTTTCTCCTTTGACTTACCAGCCTCTAATAGACCTGTGTGCCTGGCTGAAGATATCAATAATAGGATGCCGAAATCCTAACCTGCCCAAAATACCATCTCAAGCACACAAGTTGTAAAACCCCCAGTCGCTCTGCTGAGAAACTTTCATGGTCAATTAGAGTAAGGATTGTCAAGACATCTACTTTCAAAATCTAGAAAATTTATTAGGTTGGTGATTTTTTTCTTAGAAAGATTGTAACTCTTTCTTACTACAGAAAAGGTTGACTCTTTTCTTCACAAACTAACTCATAACAATAGGGAGCTTGGTTTTCTCTCTTATTGTTTCCTATTCAGACAATTGGAGAGTATTTCTGAAACCCCTGGAGGTGTTGCACATTCTGGGAGGGCTGACTATCTTATCTGGGAACACCCACTGTGTGCATGTTTTCTACATCATTGCCAGAAGAGGCCAAGAATGCTACAACTCCCCATTCATCTGTATAGACCAGATAGAGATTAACAGAGGAGGCTTCTTCTGCCTTATCTCTGCAATCTGGTGCAGGACCTAAACCCAGAGAATAGCAGTGGTTTAATAAGATTATTGATAGTAAGTGTAGCCAATATTCCTTCTGACACTCAGTCCAGTACTGTAATCAGAGTAATTAAAGCATTGTTTAGTTTGGGTGTTGGGGGAGTGTTGATCATTAATGCTCGGTGTTCATATTTTTGGTCAACAGAAATAATAACCCAAGATAGAAATGACCAACAATTTTCAAAGTAAAGATGTCATCATTAGATGGGATTACAGAGATGTGGTTTGTATTGCACTTATAACTGGCCTGCATTACAATGAACATGTGCAGTTTAATGCAGATAAAGATAATCTGTATTGCCTGCTAAACACATTCCATCAGTTTTACATTTATGGAGCTCAAGGCAAATGTTTAAAATTTTGGCCAATGCACCATATGTCTAAAATGTTTAGTTCCATTTGACATTTTTTAAATATTTTTATTACAGTTGTAACTTATTGAGTAAATTCATTTTTTTTCTAGAGCTGGCTATCCCATACTCCCTTTTGCCACAGCATTCCTAGACCTGTCTGCCATGATGTCTTAATTTTTTGGCTCACTAATCTAATTTAATCTAATGTAATTGGTTTGGCAGCTCTATTAACTTTTTTTTTTTTTTTTTGTATGTAGGTGCTAAATGAGGCAGAATGTGTGCATGGCGTGCAAGGCTGCCTTTTTCCACTTGTCCATTTTAAAGCATGATTGCAATTTTCTGGACAGCAGCAAGAAAAGTGGGACAACACAGCCCCTCTGTGCAGCCCACCTGGTGGCAAATGAAGCATCCTTCATGGTAGATTAGCAGTGAAGCCTGCTGGCAAGTGATGGCGCGGTGCAGGTCAGGATCAACTTTGTGCAGCCTGCTAAGGGTGACTAATGTGCATGAAAACTGCACCTCAATAGGAAGACCTTACACAGACAAATATAGAGACAGGACAGACAATACAGAGGCAAGAGTCTGTCTTGCTTCATCCAGGGGAATTTAGATTTGATAATGGCTGGGAACCCTCACTATTGCAGGCTGTGCTTTGGGCTCCTCAAAATAACATTAGGCAAAAAAATTCAAGAAGATATAATTAGTTCAGTGTTTTCATTTATGACTGCTTCTTCACACATAACTAGCACTCTGCTTTCCTAAACATTGTAGCTCTCTGGAAGTTCTGTCTGAGAGCAACAGTGCAACAAGTTTTTCAGCAAGACACAAAAGCCATTATAACAAATATCAAAACAGCAAGTCAGCCTAAATGTTTAATGAAGTGAGATTCAAACATAGCTTAATAGATTTTCTTCAAAACTTCACAGGAACATCCTTGTTGGTTATGAAAGAAAATCTTCTTGTTTTCTGTCTGGATCAATTTTGTAAATTAAAATTGTAAGGAAACACAAGTAAGTTCTATTGCTGCAATCTCATCATGAAGCATTGCAAGGAACGTTTATCAGTGTGATCCTAAAACCAGAGTTCTCTGCAGCAATAGCAAAACCAATTCTCTGCTGATATAACTTAGTTTAGGTCCTTGGTGCTGTGCTAAAAGGATATTTCACCTGATGCCACAATCAGGTTGTTCCAAGAGGTAGATTAATTTAGGTTCAATGGATTTATGTCAAGAGAGAATTTAGCCTAATATTCCTCACTTTGGCTTCTGTCTAGGGAAATATTCCAAGAGGAAATATAAAGGGGTTTTGACTGATTTTATTTATCAAATTCCTATAGAAGACCTCACTGGAGAAAGGAGAAGGTCAGCTTTTCTTCAGCACAATCCAATTTAGATGATTGTCAGAACAGTAGCAGCTGCTTTTGAGAAACCAATGGTAAATATTTTTCAGAACTTAGGGACAATTTCTTTTTAATGGATGGTGAGGCACTGCTCAATCATGATGGGGTGCAATTTTCAAAAGTACATCTTTGCCTCTTTGGGCTTCCCCAATGGCAGTGGAAAGAGGCGTAAGAGAGAGGTCTGTGTATCTGCAGATTCAGACCACAAGAGATGAACAGGACTGTTAAGAACAGTTTACATAAATGTGTGACAGGGAAGGCACATGGTGGGTTTAATTGTGTCTGTCTTGGATGGAAAGAGAAACTGGACAACTGAATGCCCTGCTGACTCCCCATGCAGCACACACTGCTTTGCTGTCATCTTCTCTCACACAGATCCCACCCTCCTGGCAAAGGATTGAAGTTTTATACTTCTCCCTTCAGCAAGGCACTGCTTTATACAAATGCAAGCAAGTGAATCCTGATAAAGTAATTAATCAGTTTAACAGAATGAAATCCCTGTGTACAAAAAAGTGACATAAAATTATTGCCTAACACATTAAAGGTATACGCTGCTGTAGCCCAATTACACCTTCACGATATACAATGAAACACCTCTCAAGCAATTCCTCAACAAAACAATAAACCTGTCATGAAAGAAAAATTTATTATTCATCAAGGCTGTGTATTCAGGAAGTAATACTACTTTCAGGGTCATGCTGGTAGTAACTCAGTTTGAAATTAAAGAAAATTATAGGGAGTCTTCACTGTATTTTATACTTTCCCTTTGTGGAGCTAACAAATGTCTGTCCAAATCCCTAAACTTCACCAGCAAAGGATTATTCAGTGAAAAACAAAAGTGCAAGTTGATAAGAATAGCGATTTTTATATGTACCACTTCTTACTTCGTAAGAACTTCCTTCCTGAAAATAATCTTAAAATTTATACTAGCTAAAACCTAAAGTAACTACACTGGATTTTGGGGGGAAAATAAAGAAATAAAGAAATAAAAAGAAAGAAAGAAAGAAAAATTCTTATGATTTGCATTGATATAACTTAGAGTGGAGTCTGACCTCTTGTCAATATGAAGTATTCAGACTCCACATTACTGAATCCATCTATAATTCTATTTGTAGTCTAACAAAGAAATCGTGAGGTGAACTACTTCTAATGATTTTCAGTATTAAGAAGTCCCCTCTTAATCTTTGCAAAAAAAAAGACATACTAAAATAGAAAGTGTCATATCACAGGCTTTTGGCTAGCTGAGCAGCAAGTTAAAATCACAGGAAGAAAGGTTGTGAAATAGGCTTAAATATTGATTGGATGCCTGCTCTCATTCTGAAAAGCTTAAGCTGTATATTCCCATGAGCTTCAGTTGCTGAAACCTTTTCTAACAGCTTTGCTAGGCTATGCAGGCAACTTGCTGGTTCACTAATTACTTATCTAATCAAGCTGTAATTAGCATGGTTTTCTATAGAGAAAATTTAAAAATTACCCAAAGCTGTATTAGAGAAATGCACGTTTGGTGAAAGGAAGAAATACAGATTTAAGAACAGTCCTTCATAAAAAGAATGATGGTTTTCCCATCATGGGTTCTTGTGAAGATCAGTGGAACAATTGCTCCACATAAATATGATTCCTGAATCATTTAACAATCATTTAAAGCACTGCTTCTGAACAATTGATCAGAAACCACAGAGCTTCTGACCAAGGAAAGTGAAGCTAGTTTTAATTCTGCTCCTCCACAATGGGGTGAAGGATTTTCATATAATTAAACTTCCTCAAGCTTTTATGGAAATATTTATGAAATGGGAGAATCTTTTAAATAAATTACTGGTCTATTTATTATGCTAAAATATCACATTGACAAAATATTCATCCTGGCTTGATTGTTAAACTTGTTTGTGAGTTAGGCTCAGCAAACATTCTGAAGAGCTGAACATTACAACCACAGGACATTTTGAATCTGTGCCTACTACATGACCCCATTAGCTTGGGCAGAAGAGACAAAACATGTGGGGATCACAGCAAGTGGAACAGGGAAAATGTGCCTCCCCAGGATTGTTTTCCCTTTCCCTGACCATACAAAGGCTGTCAAATAAACACTGTGAATTACGAGTCCCCTTATTTCAGAGAGAATATTGCAGAGCTGCAGGGCTACAGGAAAGCAAGGCAGGTCAATAAAAACAATAAAAGTCTTGGTAACATTCTCCTAGGAGAAGAAATTGCAATGATTGGAGTTATTTACCTTAAAGTCCCAGTTCAGGAATAGGAACCAGTAGCTTAGGATGGCTGACATGATTTCTAGCCTCCAGATGTTGGCTCTGCCCTCTTGGAAGATCCCATCTGTACAGCAGTGCTATTAGAGATGGTTTTAGAGCTACTGCTGAGCCCCTGGTTCAGAGCAGCTGGAGAGAGAACACTAGGGATAGCTCCCTTCTGGGCTGTGAAGACCTTAGAGAAGGCAGAAGGGTCATTTGTCCTTTCCTCTCTCAAGGCACAAGCTGGAGGAAAGAATGGAAGCGGTAAGAAGGGAATAGCAATGAAATTAAACACTAAACCAATTCAAATACAAGAGAAAATTCTTTCCTGACAAGTGGACCTATCCTGTGAACCTTGATGCTGCAGGGCACTGCTGATGGTGAGAATGTGAGAAGGTGAAAGGACTGAGTGTGAATATTGCTTTGCTAAAGGTGATATAAGTTACAATTGCTACAGTTTTGACTCTTAGAGTAGTAGTCTTTCTTATGCTTACTTTGAAGCCTTGCCTCATTGTTTGAGCCAATCTGTAATGGTAGCAGGAGGAGAATGCCTAAAGCAGTAGCTCTCATCAGTGGAGGTCTTCTGACACCTTCCTTTAAAAGGAGAAGGACGGGACACTTCCAGTTGTGCCATCAGAGCTGGTGCTGTGTACTGCCTCCTGTGCTCATGCCAGCCCTGTTGGGCTGCAGCCCCAGGATGGCCCCAGTACCCCTCTGCTCAGAATCACAGCAAAAGGATAAGGCAAAGGTCACAGGTTCCAGCAAGGGAATCTTCAAACTGGCACAAGAAAGGAAGATTTCACTTAGGAATCAGGAGCTCAGGAGTGACAGACCCATCTCCATCTTTGGAAGCATTCAAAACAAGCCTGGATGAGGCTCTGAGAAACTTGGAGTAGGACAGCCCTGCTCAGAGCAGGAAGCTACAGCAGCTGTCATATGTATCTGATGGCCTCCTGTACTTCAGTATAGAGCCAGGTTAAATGTTAATACCTCAATATCAGTAAGACTTGTCATGCAAGGTGCTGGAAGGAAAGATGGGAAATTGATTCTGCATAGGAATGACAATGTGGACTAGCCCTGGTCTCAACAAGGCTTTATATGTGGGAGAAGAGCCAGTGCTGGATGCCACCAGCTCTCTACAGACCATGGATGGAGGGAAAGGAAAGCATCACTGAGGATATCTATCATGATAGCTTGATCCTTGACTTGTTAATGGATCTACTTCAGAGAGAAAGGACTTAAATAAAGATTAACCTTTGTATTATTAGGGAAATGAGAAAGAAATGTAGAATGACCTTTTACCAATTCACTGGTACACTTTCCTCTCTATGTCTGGTAGAAGGCAATAATAATCATCCTATAGAGACTCAAGGAAAGTCATCAGCGCACATTGTTCCCATCTGATTTTTCAACATTTCTGTCTATCTCCTGCCACAAATCATCTGAAATTGTCTCCATTCATTAGAAAAGAATATAATTAGAAATCATAAGAAAACATTTCTTTTTTACAAGAGCACAAGCTCTGCAAATGTCTGGTAGATCAAGAATATTTTCAAGATCCGCAGGCCCCACTGAAATTAAACTCAAGCTCAATTATTTTTCAGAGATATCCACAAACCTCCAACATTTTCACTGTATTTCAATACTTTTTTCCAGTCCCTACTGACCTCAGAAACTCATGCCCCCAAGACACAGAACAATCAACTCTTCTCTTATTATTTGAAGACAGATGTTTGTTCCATATTATTAAATAGCAATATGATAATAAGGCAGAGGTTTATTTGACTCACAGATACTAGCAGATGCAGTTCCCCTTAGTGGAATAACCATAACTTCTCGGACTGAAAGGTTTATATGACATCCTTGCATATCCCATGCATAGATTTATGGTCAAGTCCATCTGCAAGGCCACATTAGAAAAATTGTACAATTCTAGAGATCAGTACACCAAAAAGCAATTTA
Organism: Toxostoma redivivum; assembly: GCA_013397375.1. Lineage (NCBI taxonomy): Eukaryota > Metazoa > Chordata > Aves > Passeriformes > Mimidae > Toxostoma > Toxostoma redivivum. Next base: position 106,143 of record VXBI01012219.1, on the reverse strand, counting down.
GTGCATATTAGCAAAAAAAAAAAAAATTCCAAAGTGCATAAACTCTTCTAGAATATGAAAATTCATCCCATCTCAAGGAGCTTGTGTAACAGTATTTTGTATGAGCACCCGCATGACCTTGCAATGGCTTTATTCATTGGTGCTGAATGAGGACAGACTTGACTGATTAATTCCTCTGCATTGCTTTTTGGCTTTCATTCTCATCTCCAAGCATGCAGCAGTTACACTTGGATGCCATATTCCTTCATATCTTTTTGACTATCTACCTGTTATTCTCTTAAAAACACCATATCCTCAGCAGCTGTAGTTCTTTGCTCTTTCCTGTACTTTCATTATGTGCTGCCACAGTGTAAGCCTCTGACTTTTGGGACTATTAAACTCCCCTTTATATTCTGTGGGCATGAAGTGTTGAGTGCAGATGAGATCAGGATACTTCCATGTTATTCAAGAGCAAATACTGAGTGCAGCACAGTCATTTTCTGTCTTGAGAACTGCAGTGTAGCCACTGCCTGGTTTTCTCCCTCCAATCCCTTCATTTTTGCTAGCAGCATCTGAAGGCACTAATTTTGCATATGCTCCAGTGAAAACAGCAAGATGTCTTTTTCTTCTTCAGCTTCAGTAAGGAAGGTATTTCTTCTATGAAACCTAACTGATCTTGAAAAAAATATTTTTAACGATAGCTGAATAAATCTGATCAACAGAAAATTTCAGATTTCACTCAGAAATTTACTTAGAAATATTACATTTCTGATTGAATTCTGTGCACTGGAGCTGCTAAGCCAAAGTAAATTTCTTTACCACTCTTGATCACAGCAAAACTTGACATTTTACACTAGTTGAATATTTGTCTGAAATTACAAAGCAAAATCATATAAAACTAATTTTCATTTATTCTGTGACCTTCCATTATGAAGTTATAGTCATCCAGTGTAAGTAATTTCCATGGAATACATCTTCTCCATTACAATCAATAATGGAAGCAGAGAGCAGATGAGAAGATACTGTAGCTGTGTTTGAAAATTTTCCCAACAGATTTGAACGACTGCTTCATTTCTCACAAATACTACATTTTTAAAGCAGTTTTACATGTTTTAATTGCAATGGGCAACACAGCTCGCTAGACCATCACTGCAAAGCAGTGCCTGAAGCTCTAAAACACTGAAATTAATGATCTAAAATTTCACAGAGGGAACCATCGGCAACACAGCAGGTTTGTGTTTCTGTTACAACAAAATATTTTTATGCAAGCCAAAATGACACATATAGTTTCACGAATAGAGCACAGACCAAGGGAAAAGAAGTGATGTAGCTACTATGTATATATATAAAATATCTCCTGCAAGACAAAAAGTGTGACTGGTGGGAGTCTGTATTGCCCTGTCATGTCAGTCTAAGTGCATGCATCACATTGTATGTGCTGAATTCATTTTAATTCTTTTGTCATGCCAAAAAATTCATCCTGATGCTGTCTTTTAGTTTTCCTACCAATTCTTAGTTTATAGTATTTGGTTGGGTTTTTTTGTTTGTTTTAAAATGTCTCCACTAATTTTTGACAGGCTAGAAAGGTCGCCAAACAAACTCAGAAGAGGTTTTCTGGTGATTTTCCTATTATTCTGGTGAGTAGTATCTCTATTTCAAATCCATGAACAACAAAACATTTTATTTTTCTTTCCACATGGTCAAATTGGGAATTCTGCTTCACATTGGAAATTTCAGTGAATCATTTCAAGCTCACTATTCACTCTTTCTTTTCTGCTTCAGAAATTAAAGCAATATTTACTGAGTTGGCAATCACAATGATTCTCCATAAATTAATTCAGAGTTACAAGGTAAAGGAATACAGGATGAAATTACATTTTTGGTAGACACAATGTAGCAACAGGGTATGGCTGGTCGCCCCAAGGCTTTGGACAAAGGGCTGCTGGGGCAGCATTTATAGTGGTAAGATAAGGGTGAGTTTGGAGCTCTGATCTGTGCATGATCATGCATGCTGTGTATGTGCAGGGGATGCCTGTGCCCAGTGTAGGCTGCGAGAGGGAGGGTAACCCCTGCCCTGAAATCCACCAGCATCCATTTGCATTGTTCAGTGAGGAAAAGCAGACACTCCATCCCAGCCTAAGGCAGTGCCCCTGGCTAGAGGCAGGACTTGGCAGCTCACATATGTGACATGAGCATGAGGTTGGAAGTAAAACTGCCGGCAGCTGGGGTGAGGAAGGGGCTGACTGTCCTGCCCTACCCTGTGCTGCTGGAGAGGCTCAGCCTGGGACACTGAGCGTGGCCCATGCCCCAGGCACTCTCTGGATCCAGCAGGATCAGCAGCACATGCTGTCCCCAGCCCTCAGGGGACACTGTCACCTACAAGGTTGTTTGTCAACTCCTTTGGCCACCCAGATTGCACCACAAGCAATGCACAGTGAGGCAGCCAGAGTCCCACTGGGAACAGGCAAAGGAAGTGCCAGGCTTGGGCATCTTCTCACAGCTGCCCCTTGACTGCTGTAGAGCCACAGACAAAAATCTCCAGTGTTTGAATGTCAGACAATGCCCTTCAGTTGTGGCTTTCTTCTGTGATCTTCATGGGTGGTAAAAGAGCTGGAGAGGGAAGTATTTGTCCCCTGCCAGGAATTATTAATGTCTTCCTTTATGAAATGAGAAAGGCATGTATGAGCAATCCCTAAACACAAATTAGATGTCTAGATCAGAGGATGCTGTTCTGGTGAGGTGCCATCTCCTATTTTGTTATGTGATTTCAAGGAGAGCCTCAAGCAATTCCTTGAACCCTCACTTTCTTCCCTAGTTAGGATGGACCATGTGGGTAAAGGCACCAATTTCAATTCTTAAAGCAATAAGCTCTTCCAAGCAATGAAGAAGGAGCTACTGACACTTGACACATCTAGAAATCATGCCAAGTAATTGTCTACAGGGGTATGGAGCTGAGGTTAACATCATCAGCTGCTTTTAGAAAACTGTATCTCTGAAAATATTATATGTACATATTGTGTATATTGAAGCATGCATCTATTTACAAAACATTTAAAGAAGCAGAACAGACTAACAGTTGGGAATACTTGTAATTGTTGTGCATTATTTTTAATCACTCTTCTTCCCTGGCAAAAACTAAACTGAGGGGGCAAAAAAGGCCCTTCCTTGAAAGAGAACAAGAATGAAACTAGAGATCCAAGAGCAGGATGGGTTTCTGATTAAAGCAGGAGAAAGAACTGGCTACAGTTATGTCTCTAATTTATGACTAGTTACTTCTTTTTAAGAGCCTTTTTTTATCCTGATTTTTTTTTTAAGACCTACTCGTTCACAGGTGTTCAGTAAAATACTCCACTATTAATTACAGGGGAGTTTATAGTATGTTTTTAAATACTCAGATAAGGAAATGTTCTGTGCTGAAGTAAAGGAGCAACCTTCTACACTGCAACCAGAACTTCTAAGAACAAAGTCTCGACTGAAATAAACATCTCACATACTGAGATCCTAAATAACCCAAGTGCAAGAACTAAGGAAGTGAAAAGCATACCAGAGCTTTCTTCTAAAAAACACCAAGCAACAAACAATCCCAAGGGCAAATCTGTCTCTGATTCTTTCCTAGGAGGAACATTGTACCATATGCTTGTGAATCATATATACAATCAAAGAAACAAGACTGCTCCCACCCTTTCAGAAATGCCCACCAGCCCTTTTAGACCAGACATCTACAATCAGACAATGACATCAGGTCTTTGCTTTGCCAGTTGCTCCATTCTGTCAAGTGCCTTTGGGTTCTCGTCCTAGATTACAATGTAAAGATGTGCCCAAAAGTATGTATTCTCTCACCATCTGTTGAAATCAGGTGGGGCAGTGCTCTTTATCTTTTCCACAACCCATCCTTCCTCCAGGAGGTATCTTCTGTTAATGGGCCATTGGGTCCCACTGCATGACTGATAAAATTACACAATCCCATTGGGAGATGCTCCACCCAGGGGGAGGAACCAAGCATTTCCTACCTAGATAAAAACTGAGACAAAGCAGCCCTTACCTGCTGGTTTCCAGAGGACAAGATCTACCAGACCTTTCTACAGGATCACAAAACTACTTAATCTGGACTGCTACCACCACCCTAACTAGCAGGGTGTCAGGTTGTATTCTGACAGTGGTTTTCTTTTGTACTATTGCATGTGGGTTTGGGTTTTGGTTTTTTTGTTTTTTTTTTTTTCCTAATAAATTGTATTTCTGACTTGGAGTCTCTCACTGGTCTTGCTTTCAAACCAGCACAGTACTTTATTGCATATTACCTAAGGTTTGTTACAGGATGAATCCCATGGATTCAGGGACACTGCAGGCCCCAAAGGAGACAGAGCATTAAATTTGCTGTTCTGGTCTCCCAACACCTGGATATATTATTTAGTCTTGTCTTTCTTACAGAGGGGATGAAATGATGCTTTCCTCCTCAGAGGGCTTTCCTGGCAGGAAGGCATTGGACAGGCAGTACCACAGCCATGACTTTTGCTAACTGAGAAGTCATAGGTGTGTAAAATAGATTGCAGTGCTACACTGTGACAAGGTTCTCACTGGGGCCCACATGTCCTGGGTTGCTTCATTGCCTCTATTCTCTGAACAGGAGGGAGGGGCAGGATTAACAATAAAATGGAATCCTGTGTATTTGCAGGTTTCCTCATATAGATATGGGACTGCCAGTAATCTGCATTGTAGAGAGCAGTAGTATTAGAAAATAACTCAGAAAATAAAAAAGTGATACAAAAAATAAAGTCAAATGTTTTTGTGTTCCTGCTAGATGAACTGCAGGAAATTCAGATTTAACAAAAAGTAATCAAAGATAATAATATAAATCATTAAACCCAGCAGGTACTGTACTAAGGAGGAAAGAGAAATAATGTAACATGAGGTGATGGCTGTAAGAAAAAAAAAATCTACACCAAACAAACTGGAAAAGCTAATGAAAGGGTGAAATAAAGACTACATAAGAACTCGAGGTAAATAATAAAACTTTTTTCAAATACACAAAGAAGATGAGGTCAATAAAGGAATCATTTGTGTCTCTCAGAGACACAAGACCAAATGCCAAAAGAGGTAGACATTTCAGAAAAATTAAATTAACTTCCTTACTATTGATGAAGGAGGAGGATAAAATGTTGTCAAAGAGAGAAATGCACATTCCTGAATGAGAAAAATGAAACTCAAAAGTGAACTCAAGGTCAACTTATAAAAAATTATAAAATTATTAGATTCTGAAAACATTTCTGGGGCTCAACAGGTCCCATCCCATTCATTGGGAAGAGCAAGGAACCCCTTATAACAAAGTCATCTTGGATTTACTGAATGTAAATAATTTCTGATCGAACTTACTGTTTTCTGTGATCAAATGACTGGGTTTGTGTACAAGGGATAATCAGTAGATAACACTTATGTCAGCTTTAGCAGGGCTTTTGACAGCGTCTGCAACATTTGTACCTGAGGGCACTGCGGTCTGGATGGGTGGGCAACCAATTGCATAGGTAAAAATTGGTTGGAGGGTTATGCTCAGAGGAGGGTGATTAATGGTTGTGCTCTATCCAAGGCAGGCTGGAGCTGTCTGGCTTTACTGAGAAGACTCTGAGGACTCCTGGCAGACAGAGCCTTGCCTGTGCATCAGGAGTGTGCCCTGGCAGAAAAGGTGGCCAAGGCATCCTGGGCTGTGCTGGTGGGAGTGCAGCCAGGAGCTTGTGGGGGAGGACCATCCTCCCACTCAGCTCCTGCTGGGCCACATCTACACACTGTGTTCTTTGGAATACAAGAAATACATTGAAAAAATTGAGAAGAAAAACTGTTAAGTGCTGGAGCACTAGATTTGTTCAGTCTGGAGAAGAGGTTCAGGTGGACATTATAGCAGCCTGCCAGCACCAACAAGGAGGCCATAAAGAAGATGTCCAAGCTCTTCACAGTGATGCTGGGGAGAGGAGAGACACTGGGCATAAGTTTGAACACAAAAGGTTAACCAGGGTATCAGGAAAATCTTTTTCCCCAAGAGGAAAGTCAGATATTGGAGCAGGTTACCCACACAACTCGTGCAGTCTCTCTCCTGGAAAGTTTTCAAGACTAAACTAGATAAAGCCCTGAGCAACTTAATCTGATCTCAGATCTGGCCTTTCTTTGAGCTGAGTTTGGGCCAGAAACCTCCTGAGGTTCCTTTCAGCATCAATTATCCTGAAATCCTGTGATCTGTAGGGGTCAACAGCACACCACATGAGAAGGGAGCAATGGAAGGCCCTGCTGGATCATGGAAAAACTTAGACATGATAAAGAATAAACCCACTAAGAGTGTCTAGCAAGTGAAATAGCAGCAATGCCAATTAAGGGCAAGATTAGGAACAGAGATTAACCAACAAGTGAGGAAACAGGGAGCAAGAGCCTACAACTAAAGGCAGAAAAGCTGATTCTACCAGTACTCTCCTTGGCTTGCTGTGCAGATTTGGAGAAGCCTCAGGCAAATTTATCCTCAGTGGTTAAAACCATGTTATTTCCTCCCTGTCTGATGTAAAAATACAGACAATCAGCAATCCAGCCATGAGAGTGTTTACCATGCAGAGACAGTTGTCCTGGAGTCAAGGGCATGATGATGATGGCTGTGTTGAAGACACACAGATATTTTATAGCATGTTGTCTCCAGTCCACAGGTCTCTACCTGTGGTCCAAGCCTGGACCTGAAAACAATTCTCCTTTTGCTGCAGAAACTACCCAGAGAACCTCATCAGCAGAGGCAACCACCTGAGCAGGAACCATTCAGAAACATCCACTATTTTTTTACCAGGGTTTTCTTTATCCTAGGTTAAATGCTTACCATGGAGAGAGAACAAATATTGACTCTACCTGTGAAAATCCCTGAGAAACTCAAGTTGCTGAAGGCTGGAAAAGTATCATAGAAGTGTTACTGCTTTTCAGTCCCACACCTAAGAGACTGGGATGGGTAGACCTCTTTCCAATCTTTTGTAAATTTTTCCTCAGTGATTTTGATTTCTATCCATAAAGTAGGAGGAAAACTGTTATTCCAGTAATGCAGGGACTTTGTCAGACTATAGTCACAATAAAAAGAGGCTGTTTGATCTTCAGGTAAATGCAGATCAAGAAAAAAACATGTCTTCTTATGCTTGTATATCATTGCAATTTAAAGTGCCATAAAAAAAGAAGTCAATAAACCTTTTCCCAGGAGATCAACAAATAGCATTGTCCAGAGATTATAACCCAACACTGGGGTCCTTCTTAATAGACAGCTGTCTCGTTTTCCTTTCAAAGAAACAGCCATATATCTCACTGCAACTCATCACAAAAGTGTAATAAAAATACACATTCATTAACCTACAGAAACTAAAAAGAATGAATAAAACATGCTGATGAAACTAAAATAGTTCAGCCTAGCTAAGAGATGAGATTTTCAGGACCTTCAAATGAACTGAACCAAACTAGATAATTGGACAGTAGCATACTAGATGAAACTCAGCCTAGGCATCTGGTTTGCGGGAAACAGTTTAAACTACTTGTAAATATTTACAGGATCTGAATTAGTTGTTACCACCAAGGAAAAAGATACAGGAATTATTGTGGACAGCTCAATGAATACATGTATTAAACATGCAGAAGCAGTTAAGAAAAAAAAATTGAATGGAAAGGTAGGAGATATTGAGCATGAAACAGACAGAGAGTAATACAGAGAGCATTGGAATCAATGAGACATCCTCAGCCTTGCCAAGTCAATAGACATTTATTTTGTATGCCAACTCTCCTGAAATCTACAACTTCAAGTGTCTTGCAAACCAATGCGATCTAATTGCAGAATTAAATAATAACAAGGGGAGATAAATTTGATTCTCTGTTCACAAATCGAGTAGAGAGCAAAGGGCTGAAATGAAGTCTGGATGAGGGCTGCAGTCCTTCACAACTGATGAAGAATTTCTGCCTAGAGATCAGAGAGAAAAGAGAGAAGAACAAGCAAGCAAAGGGAAAATATAGGCCTGATCTGGCTGCTGAAAGGAAAGCAGTGTGAGTAGATGCCTTGGTTCATTTGTGGGTAGACATATACATGCATAGCAAAAAATCTATATATATTGTTTTTTCAGTGGTTAGCTCCAGGGGAATCATAGTCACTGTTTCAGTAAGAGCAGGACTGGACCTCCAGTGCTGCAACCAGGGTTCAGCTTTCTGTGTCCAATTTTCACATCTCTTTTTGTCTGGTTTTTATTCCTTGAGCCGTTTATTGCGTAAGTTGCAAACTATTTCTTTGCATTTTCTGTATGTTTGTGCTGAATGGGAAAACCCCTGGTGAAATGTGTGGAGAGCAATGCTGGCAGGCTCAGAGCAGGAGAGTTGAACATCTGATCTGTCATGGCCATGTTGTGTTTGCAGTTTCACAGTAATAGTAAGTGTGATGGAAAAGAATGCAAGGATACCACTGAGATAGCAATTAGTAAAACTAATGCAAAGCCTGAGTTAAGGAAGCTTTAAGAAATATATGTAATAGTAATTAAACCTCAGATAAATGAATTGTAGGCAAAGTATGGATGCTGAATCCTGCTGGAGTGGTTCACATTCCCACTATTAAAGGTGAAAAGCAATCACTATCCTCATTGCACAGATGAAGACAATAAGAAGAGAGGAGTTAAAGATCACCCATGAAGTCATAGAGTGGAACATTAGTACATGGAGAATCAAACTCAGCTTTGCAGTGATCTACCAAGAAGTTACACTGCAGAAAAGTCAATGAAAAGTTCTACTATGGAAAACACCATTAATGTGCTTTGAAAAATTCCAGTTAGAGGTGAATTACAAAGAGTAAAAAAGCTGAAAAAGAAAAAATCTGAAATTGTCGTGAAAATTACATTGGCTCACCTCATTTCAAAAAGATGTAACAGAAACAGAACTGATCAAGAAAGAATAGATGGAATTGGCACTGCTCAGGTTTTGGTTTGCAACCCCAAATAGGGTACAAACGTCAGTGCAAGAGGGAGGCTGAAGGGGAACAGTCACTGTAATATACTGAGAGCTTAACTTCTGTCCAAGGCAATTCTCACTCACCTTTGCCTACATATCCTACCTTAGAGGTCAAATATTCACTGCCAATCTCTCAAAGCACACACACTGGGGTCCATTATAAAATCTTAGCATTAGTATCACAGATATGTATTTTATTCTCACAAAGTAAATGTGAATGTTCAGGAACACATTTTCTTAAAAGTAAGGAATTTCTGTCTGAAAAGATTGCATAGAATTAGAGAAAAATTAATCATGGGCAGACTTTTGAGAGCAAAAATAAATCAGATATTGAAGATGGATCTATCTTGTACCTTTAATTAATTGGAAAAAAATGAAAATAAAATCCTTTTACTGAATGAAAAACTAGAACCAGGTCCAAAAATACCCCTAAGTTTTATTTAGTAAATCCTCTCCTTTGAAAGAGTGAAATAAAGAATGGGTAGGCACAAAGAAGTTGGGAAGAAGAGTGAGCATTATTTCCTAAAGAAAGAAGTTCCAGTGTAAATTTGATTATGTGTAAGGTAGCAATGACCTTCTCTCCTTCAATAAGGTGAACAAGGAAAAAAATAATCAAAAGTGTTCCTCTTAGGCAAACACTCAGCATTGCTTATTTACATCTGCCTTCCTGTCAAAAGGAAAAAGAATTAAGTGGGTAAAAACAGAAATAGGATTTTTCTCTTCTTTATCACTTAAGAACAAACAAAAAAAAGGGCAATTTTGAAATCTAATTTGAAAAATTAAAAATTATATAAAATAATTTGAGGAGATCCTCATTCAACAAAGAGGAAATGCCAAATTAATTACAGCCATGCAGGTCACTATCTGGGACAAGAGCTGAGGAAAGACATACATGACACTTTTCCCACAGTCAAATTCCCATTTGTACAAAATGGTGGTGAGGAGTCAGATGGTAGAAACTTGAGCTAGAAACTATACTCTCCTTACACATCCCTCTGCTTCCATATTTAAAGTCTATTCTCTGCTTCCAGTGCTGTCATAGTTTCCATCTCAGTGCTCCCTCCTCTTAGCACTTCTCAAAGTAATACAGGCAACAGATTAATTTATCTGGAAGCATCATCCAACTATAAAACCTACATCATTTCCAAGGTAGTAAGTTCCTTTTATTCACTATTCTCATGGCACTTTGGGGGCAAGACTGAATCTGGACTGTAAGAAATATAAAATATTTCTAAACCCTTTTTCTATATACAGCTATTCTGAACAGACACGCTGCCAAGTGTTATAGGATCAAGAAGTATTTGAATAGTCTTGCTCTGTAGCCACCTGCAAGTCAGTTTGAGCTGTGGAGAAACCAGAGGTCCTTTGCTTGTGTTGTTGATATTGAATGGCTCTTGTTTTGTCATAAGACATTAAAGTCAGAGAAGATTCCTTCTGCAGAGCTTCAGCATCCTCCTCTGCTGTCCGAAAGCACAATCCTCATTGCTACTGGGACCACTTAAATACAAGGGTTTGGTCTTTTTTTTTCACTTTTCTTTCACATCACTGCCTGTGATCTCACATAATAAAAATTGCTGGAGCAATCTTGCTCTTTGACTCCTTGAAAAGTCTTACTTTTTCATTTGACAGACCTTTCATAGATGTTGTTCCTCTAAGATACTGGGAGACCGAGGGAATATCTTTCTGCCCCAGTCACATGAGTGAAAAACCTACAGCAATGCCAATGAGAGGAGCTCTTCTCAAATTCCCATTTCCCTCTCAAAACAAAGTGATCCCGCAAAAGGCTCTGGCCACCTGGGCAGAGCAGTGTGCTCGGAGCCCTCCCTGCAGTCTAGCCAGGTGGGATGCAGGGCAGCCAGGAGCTCTGAAGGCACAAAGGACATTTGGGACTTCTGCTGTGTTTTAGCAGCCCCCACCATAGCTGCTGACTCCCTGAGCCAGCAGGGCAAAGCCATTGCAGCCCCACAGCTCAGCCTCTGGAGCTCAGCAGCCAGTCCCCCTTCCAGACTGACTGCACATCAGCAGAACCCACATCTCCTCTGGGCCCCATGCAATACACCTGAGACCCTCAAACAGCATTCGTATTTTAGCTTTTTTTTGTCCGAGACACCCAGCAGGACCCATACCACAAACATCAAAGCTCCACTTTCCAGTGTGGAAAAGAAGTCTTTTGTTGCCTACTCTGCACCACAACACAAGACCACCTTGTATTTTTGGGCAAATTATCCAACTTTAACATAAATCACTAACTATTGTCATGGCTGACATCTTCCACATTCAGACAAGTGAGTAAACACAGAAGGAGCACTCAAGTACACTGCTTGTTTTTCAAAAGAAGTTTTGGATAACTGAGCTCCTTTAGATGCTATAGACTGACAATATCTATCTTATCTGAATATTGAAAATACCGTGTGTTGTCCCAGGCCTTCCCTAAAGAGCTGATTCAGATTAGCTGTAACACACTTCTTGGTCAACAAGGAACTAAGAGATTAATGAATAAACCATTAATCATGTAATACAGTATTGTCCAATGATTTTTTAGAAAGTAGAAATGCAAAATTTAAGCATAAACACAACTCTTAGACCCATATATCCTAGGTTTTCCTGGTGCTCTTTTTATAATGTCTATGGATTGTACCCAGGACAAAGAATATCTCATTTCAGTTTCTTTCCTCCTCTCTGCTCTGTTTTTCAGTGGGAAATGTGCTGGTTTCCATTCACTCTTCTCCAGCAGTTTTTCCAACATGCTGCATGAAACATCTTGGCAAGGGGATATCAAAAGGGGTGGTTACTTCTCTGAAGCATCTAGAAGCTAAGCTGTGCTCTGAGTATGCCTGTGCAGACAGGACAACCAAGTCAGGCCCCTTTTGCTCACTGGGCCTGTATTATTATTATATTCAATCCCTCAGAGATTCATGTCAAATATATGGGCAATAAATGACTGACTTATTAAGCAGATTCCAGACCAGATGGAGTTAATGCAACTCTGCATGGCTTCAGCCATTCAGGGAGACATCCTTCCAGGAGAGGAATGCTCTATTAGTATGGCAGCCTATGGTATTTATGTGCTCATCTTCTCTAATACTGGTTCTTGGTATCTTCCTTCTTTTACACTCCCCTCTCATTTTAGAAACTGGATAGCACTCTAAAGAATTTGTAGAAGTAGGAAATATTTCTGAAAATCAATTTCCCCAAATATACAAGATTTTGATGCATAAATCTGGGCTTGGCAAAGCCTTGCTGCTTCTCAATTATGCAGTAAAACTGTACAAAATGCAAGGAGGTCGAAAGATTGCCCAAGGTCACAATGGGAATCAGTAGCTCAAGTTGAGTGAAGCGTACAAACATGTGAGCTCTGATTTTCGTCATCTAGCTATTGGACAACACTCTTTATTTCCAGCTACTATTGATTTACAGACTTCTACCCTCAGAACACAGCTGGCATTTTGTTAATTCAGTATCCAATAGCTCATAATGATCCTACTAAAGATAGACTGCTATGGGGCAGTCAAACTCCATGAAATGATGGTGTAAAAGTGTGACCAGGAAGTCATTTTTCTTACATAGTCTGATTTTTAATTCCTCAGATGGAAGGAACTTTTTGCTCAGCTAAGTTTCATGTACAGCCAGTAAACAATATTTCCAGGGGAAAAGTTTTCTGGCACAAATTGTTGAATACTTTCAAACTGAATGTCTTTTAGGTTTGGTTTTTTTTTTTTTTTACATTTTCAGGGGGATGCTATTGAAATGTCTCATTTTGATAAGATGGAAATTCTTTCCCAAAAAGGGATAAAAAAAAAAAAGAAAGAAATTTCTCAGGAGGCATGACTATCAGGAAGACCCCTTTAAAAGACAGATTAATAAAAAAAGATATTTTTTTAAAAGGAATTTTATCACATTACCATTTTCCAGATTCCTCAGATGACACAACATGTCAACCATCATCACTCATATTATTTGCTATGACAGATCCTGCCTGACACAGTGAATCACAGTGGCCAGGGCATGTAACTGGCAGCCATTAGTGGAGAGGGTTTGATTTGAAGTCATGGGCTTTCCTTTACACCTGCCTGCTGTACATCTGCAAAAGGGCTCTATGTGCAGCCAGCTGCTCTTGGTTTGTTTGCAGATTCAGAGAGAGCAATAGCAAGGGACAGAGAGTCCTTTTCAGCACTCCTATTTCTTTCCAATTCTTGGTGCAAAATGACTAGAGATTTCCATTAAAACATCAAAACATCTTCTAGGTGGAAGTCCAACTCTGCATAAGATAAAGAAATAAAAACTGTATAAACAATCTTAGCATTCAAAAGCCTTTCCAAGCCAATTGCTGTATAATGAATTCAGTGTAAATGTGTGCTGACCTTGGATACAAAATGATCTCTTTCTGCCAATAATTTGCATAGTGGATATTGCTTTTGAGTCAGGAATACAGTACATTGCAGTATGAAGGTTTTAAAGGATGAAAAGAAAGTAGAGACTGAATATTAGCTCAGAGAGACCTGCACAAGCCAGGAAGAACACCAAGAGATGCTGAGGTCTTCCTCAAGTAAGAAGAGAACTGCACTGTTTTTGAGGAGTAAATGCCTTTGTGTTTATTGTGTTTATTAAAATATGTTAATTCATCCACATGACCTGGTTGCAAGTTCATAAAGTAAATTGTACATAGGGTGGAGAAGACAGAAAGTGGCTGTTCAAACTACACCTGCTGCCCTGTTAGGCAAATGCCCTCCCATCAATGTGGGCACACTTCTATGCTTAGGGCAGGGGATGCAATCCAGGCATCTCCTTCCACACCCTTGGGAACCAGCAGCTAGAGCCAGCACCAGCTGCATGCAAGCAGGATGTAAAGGAGAGCAAAAATGTTCTCTGACCTCTTCAGTAAAAACTTCACAGGCACTAACATGTCAGTGGGACTTCTAGAATCCCCCCAGCTGCAAGGATGTTGCTTTAGCATGGACAGAGCAGAGCTGTTTCCCCCTGTCAGCAGCAGCCTCTTCCTTGGAGGATCTTCCTTTGGCCACAGGCAAGGCACTGAATAGTCCTGTTCCTCTGATCCTCCCCACTCTTGTCAGTGCTTTCCTCCTGTTTTCTCATCCTCATGTTACATCACCTCCTTGGAGTGTCTGCAGGATTTCCCATATGCCTTCAAACCCCCACATCAAATGGGTCCATAAGCCTACAAATAGGACACTTTTTGGATAATTTCAGAATACTAAAACAGTGCAGGGCACCTTGCATGTGCTGAGCACTGCTGACCTACAAGTGAAGGATTTTCTGAAATGATGGAAGGACTAAAGCACCTGAAATTTGCAGCCCTGCACCTTCAAAGCATCATTCCTAATGTTTCCCATGTGCACTGCACATGCCTTTAGCAAGTTGGTCTGTACTGAAGGACTGGTTATTCTCAGTGTAATACCAAGCCAGCACAAGTATTTCCTGTCACTGGTTGACATTGTAGAGCATAAACTGTGGTTGCTATTTCTCTGTCTCTTTTTAACATATGAACTATTTAGTGAGCTATTCACACTCCATTATCTTAATCCAGCTCAGGCCTAATAAACACCATCTCACTTTTGTAGAACACCTTTGTCCCATAGGATCTGAAAATACTTAACAGGATTGTACTGTTTTCCTGGATAGGCTCATTTTTATTCAATAAGATCATAATGTGCCAGAAATTTTTTAAGTGAATCTTTAGATTAGTGTCAGCCCTTGCCCAAGAGAATTTCAGTAAATATGCCTACATCATTGATTCATGCAATTCTGGACTTCTTCCACTTTATTCTGAAAAGTCAATATTTTTGAAGGATTCAGGATAGGAATGTTAGTACAGTACATTGGTAAAGACAGCTCTTCTTCTGAGGGGATATGAATGCTAGCACCAGAAAAACACTGTAAATATTAAAAGAATATTGCTCATGACAGAGGAGTAGCTGAAGTAAAATGAGGCCCTGACTAAGCACGTCTATTGTTTATGGGGTGGATACTTCAAACTGTGAGAAAGGCTCTCCTGCCACATGGCACAACACAGGAGATGTCAAAGAACACATTGTGCTTAACAAACCATGCTTGACTTGGTGCCTTAAGGCATATTCCACACATACCCCAGTACTGAGTGATGAAAATATGGGAGTGCATTGGACTGTGGACCACAGGGGACAGAACTGGATGAGATTTGAGAGGAGACATGGAAATGGAGTCCCACCTCCATCATGGCAGATGTCACAGTTGCCAACTGGACCACTTGAACCTGATGGTGTTTTTGTCTTCCTGCAAGGTCAGAAAGGAGCCACATTCAGCTCTCTGGCCCCACTACTGCCCAGGGCAGTCCCTGTCATTCCTGTTCTCCTCATTTGCACAGTAGAGGAAAAGACCTGCTTACTCTAGTGACACAAAGAGGTGCTTTGAGATGCTGCAGTGTAAAGCTCTGGGTAAATGTACATGACAGCCAGGTTACAAGAGTAAAGATCATTTGACCCTTCCTCCTCTGTTTGCACAGGGGATAGAAGGGAAGGGGATGGGCTGGAGAAGAGATGAGCTGTTACTGCTGATATAATCAGTGCTGATTATTGTTCCAGATGAGCTGAGAACGATGGACTCAGAGATATCTGTGCCAAATACAGTAATAAGCCACTTGCAATGGCTTTGAGTGTGGATGACACTCTGCCTACTGAACCCTGCCCCATGGCCAATATTGGCACAAAGGCAGACTGCTGATGCCCTGCCTCCGACCAGTGCCAGTGGTGGGATAGACAGACTGCCAGCACCCTGTCCCCAGCTGGCAGCAGCAGTGTGGGCAGAACACTGTTCATGTAAGGTGTGCTTTGCTCCTCCCCCCGCTTTGCTCTGCCCTGGTGAGCTAAAGGACAGCACAGCTCTCACCTCTTCCAAAAGGTGTGGGCAGCATTGGCTCTGGCTGCCAGACAAAGGGACACCAGGTGTTCCTGGCAGGGCACAGGTGCCACAGCATCTCTGTGATCTTGTGTTTGCTGTCAGTGATGGGATAAGGCACTGTATGGGCACCTTGCAGCTCATCTTTCTGACTGCCTCAATAAAGCTTTGGCTTATAAAGCATTACCAGAGTCCATTACTGTTTGGACCCCACTGGGTTAGATGGACACAGCTGGCATCTTAGAGTGAGGAGTTTGGATGAAGACACAAAAACAAGGGTGAGAAGGTTTATGTGCAAGCAGATTTAGTACTGCCAAGCACACAATCAATATTGCAAAATAATCTCAGTATGTTCAGCGTGTTCAGCTTCTGGCCAAGGGTCAGAACAGTTCAGCTTCCTGACTTCTTTCCATAGCTTAAGAACAAAGAAACAAACAAAGGCTCTTTCTGTAGCACTCTGCAGCCTTGTTCCTCAAATTATCCCAAGAAAATGAGAGTCCTAGACAGAAGAAATCCTGTGACACACCTCATAACAAAGACATTGCTTGGAAAGTCCCCAGTCTGAGCTTCCGAATTCTGCTGCATGTGATCTTCAGCATCTGTCATTCTCATTTTGTCTCCTGACAAAATGCTCTCTAAATCAGCTGGATTCTCCTAACTGACTGCAGTGGGGTTTGCAGGTTGCTTTTGATGATAAAAGGATAATCCTTAGAAAACTAAAGGCATTAAATGCTCAGTGGGAGAGGGTTTGGGAATTGCTTGCCAAGATCCAAAAGAAACAAGTCTGAGGTAGGTCATGGGGGAGATCAGACACAGCCATTCAAATCCACCTATTTCCTTATGGAAAGCAACTTCACTTGTGTCCCTGTGACCTAGGGACAAAATAAAAGGGAAAGGCAAAGGGAGATGGGAACTTACACAGACCTGCTACAGAGCACTGAGTTCTTGAGCAAGACCTATGGCCTCTCTGATCTCATTTTTGCATATTCTTTCTCCCAGTCATACAAAAGTGATAACTACACATGCTGCAGGATAGGTACTGAAAGGAGGATTACACCACAAGTCTTTGTTGTTCTATGCTGTGGAGCCACAGTCTGTGCTTCAAATGGGTAAGACTAATATTATTAATTCCAAGATTACTGGAGCTAACAGGAGTATTTGTTATCAGAACATTTTCCTCTAACCCCAGGGTTACTGCTGAAAGCTTTGTATTTTCTTCATAACTTTCTGGCACAGAGCAGCAGAGAGGGAAAATTACTGCTGGACAGACAAAGGGGCCTGCAAGTTACAAGTGCAGAGGTAGGCAGTCAAGGACCTAAAATAATTGGCACCATGCAAGCAGATGGTCTAATTCATAAGACAGAATCAGTCCCGGTAAGAGCTACACAGATTTGGTCCAATGCCACTTAGGACACGCCTTCATCAATAGTTAAGAAGGGGCTGATGTCCCATCTGACACCACAAGTCTTTTAACTAAGTGCACATTTCAATGGAGGATTTTGAGCAGCAAAAGGAAGCAGCTGAAATATAGGGTATGTGAATTAGACAGAAATTGCCACATATAGAATCATAGAATTCTTTAGTTTTTAAAAGATCTTTAAGGTTATGAAGTTGTCCAGCCATTAACCCAGCACTGCCCAGGCCAGCACTAACCTATGTCCCCTAACTGACACATCTGCACACCTTTTAAATACTTCCATGGATGGTGATTCCACCACTTCCTTGAGCAGTCAGTTCCAATGCCTGACAACCATTTTGGTGAAGAAATTTTTCCTAATATCCACTCTAAGCTTCCCCTTGCTCAACTTGAGGTTGGTTCCTGAGGCTATTTGTTCCTATCCTCCTAGAGAAAAATTAACATTTGCCTGATCTAACCACATGGGTTGAATGAACTGGGACAGCTACCAGAAACCAGAAGATCCTCCTGCACTGCGCAAAGAATTGACCCATAATCCATGGTTGCAACTAATTCTTGGATTACAACCACCATGTTTAAGCTCCAGGAGTCGATTTTACCATTTTTCAATTTTTCAATTTCAAGCTTGATTTTAGCAGTTTGCCTAAGGGAGGATAACAAACATGACTGCTGAAATCTTTGTCTTCTGAGGGCTATGTTAAGTGAAAATGGATTATGCTAATTTACATTGGCTGCACAGGAAGGCAATGACACCGTTATTAATGATCTACACAACCCAACACAGGGAAGTACCAACAGACACAAAAATATGGTGGAGCTGGCCTTATGGATATGTTCCCTGTTCCTAGTTCTGCCCAGGCACAGGCAAATTCCTAACTTATGCAAGTAAGAGTTGTATTGCTCCTCACATCCCAGGTGCTTTGTGGAGATGAAGGGGGCTGATTTTGTAGAATCTTTGTCAGCTACAGCACAGAACTTTTCTGCTACCTTGGAGGACACTCTTTGCTACAGGCCTGTATTTTCGAAACTAGTGAATACAGGGACATCTCAGAGAGCCTGGAGGGAGCTGAGGCACATGGAGTGTTTCTCTGGTCACCTCTCTGAAGGCTTAGGCTGCAGAAGTTCATCTCACAGGAGTCAGCACCAGGGTGAGCACAGGTGTCCCTTACCGCCACCAGCAAGGAAGGCTGCCAGCAATCATGGGACAAGATACCAGCTTCTGCCAGCCCCAGGCACCAGGGCTGAGGCAGGCTTGGAATGGGGCTGCAGCTGCTGATCACCTGCACCACCTGCAGTACCAGCCTGAAATCACTGTCACAGAATCATCATAGAGACATAGAACAGTTTGGGCTGGAAGGGACCTTTAAAGATCATCTAGTTCCAGCCCTCCTGCCATGGGCAGGGACACCTCCCTCTGGAACAAGTTTCTCAGAACCTGACCTGAATGTTTTCAGGGATGAGAAATCTGTTTACCTGAGTTCTTACCCACTCTCTTTATCTCTGTCTAGAGGTAAAGAGAATTGATACTTGAGATGAGGAGGTTATCCATCAGTGGGAGTCAGGAGGTTAGAGTTTTGCTATGGTGTTAACCAGGAATTCCCCTGCCCTGATGAATTTGCCTGACAAGGCAGCACCAAAGGAGAGTGGGCAGCTACTGACATCATGGAGAGAATAAAACAAGTATTCCCAACCATAAATATTTTTATTGTTCTTTCCACAACATTAAGAAAACAGTATAAACCTACTCTTTGCACGGATCAATAGACGATCAATAATAAAAGCAACTTCTTATCATAAGCAGGCATTTTTATAGTCCCAGCTAAAGTCCAAGATCAACCAAAAGGGGACACCTCTCATAATAATTTCAGTATGTTTGTGTGTTGAAAAGTTGAGTGGTACTGTTGACTTCTGATCTTCAGAGCCACACCACAAGCACTGGAGTCTAAGAATCTTCCTGCCAGCCTGCATGCAGCACCAGGCTCATGCAAACATCCATCCTGGTGCTAACATCAGCATCCAACAAGTAAATAAGGGGTGGTTACAGGTGGTCAGGACTGGCTGCTGGGATAAAGAAGCCCCATGATGAATATGGAAAAGGAGCTTGGGAAACTACTTCAAATCAGAGGTTTCATGGAAAGCATTTCAACCTCTCCTCAGGCCATGAGCAGCAGCTGAGATTGGGAGAGCAGTGCATCCAGAGGAAGGACTTTGGCTCAACACTCTCTTTCCTTCTTCTTGGCTGGAGAAAGCTCTTTTCCATTGACTGTCATCGATCCAGATAGTATTTAGTCAGATTTCCACAGACAGCAGTAAGTCAAGGGGCCCAGGCAGGGAAAGTAATTAAGTTTTCCATGTGAGCAGGATCTACCATTTCTGGAGCAGACTGGTGTGCCCAATCCATATCACAGGCCTGGCTTTGGAGAGATTTCAGAAAGAAAGAGGGACATATTTTATCCATCAGTCTTTTGATTTCTGTGTTGGAACAGCCAGTGTTGCAGCAGGAGATTTTCAGGCTTTAAGGCCAGTGAGATCACCATGATTGGCTCATCTGCCCACCTGCATAAGGGAGCCCATCAGTTTTCCCTGGCAATGCCCCCATCCAGCCCAGTGCTGTGCAATTCAGCAAGAGCATGCTCCTTGGAAAGACAGTCAGGCTGATTTAGTCTCCAAGTGATGGAGATTCCCTCCCATCCCCAGGTAACCTGTTCTGCTAATGAATTATGAGAAGGAAGGGAGCCATTTAGTCAATGGTATTTGTGTACGATGATTTTACATGTTGCAATGGTGCCCACTGCAGTAAGTAAATTGCCCCCTGGCTTTCATAAACATCATCTGTACACAAACATTATCCAAAGCAACTCTGTGACAGGGAAATTCTCCAGTGTAAGATAATGTCATCTCCACAGCAATAAGAAAGGTAGAACAGTACTTGGCAGCTGGGAAAGAGGGAGAGGTGACAAACAGCAGCCAGCTGTAAAATGACCGTGTCAGGACTACAGCTGTTTGTGTCTGCCTAATTTAAAGCACCAGCCCCACAAAGGCATGCTGAGGAAACTAATTCTGTAAGAGAGTAACTTCATACCCAGGAAAATTATGAGGAGCCCAGAGGTCAAGCTGGTTCTATGGGGTGCCTTTATAATGCAGCCACCAGCAGAAAAAATGTCAGAAATTAAGTTCCATCTAATCAGATAGAATTGGCAATAAAGCCAGGACTGCTTCATTTATTTATTTATTACATTAGGTCCAAGGGAACAAGAGCCCATTTTCCTTCTAAATTTGGATGTAATTGCAGCCAGCTCTTCATTAGTGCTTTCTAACCTCCATCTTGGAGCTGATGGCATCATTCCTGTTTTATTGGCAGAGAAACTGATGCCAGAAATTGAGAAGTGATCTGGCCAAATTCTTGCAACATCTCATAATAGACCAAAGAAGGGAATGTGGCCCTGCTGCATCATATCCCTTCCACATGTCCTCTCAAGCTGTGCCCAGAAGGAGAAAAGTCCTGACAGTCCAGAGCAAATCTACCACTTTAGCCAGGTACAGTCAGACTGAATTTTGACCATAGCCAACCGCCTGTCTACATCTCTGAAGGCTGCAACAACCTCTTCCATCGTGTGATCAAGAGTAATGATATTTTTGCTGGTGCAACATAGACTTATCCAACCCTGCTTTAGGAAGGTGTGCAGAGCTCAAGCGTCTTTAAGTTATGTGAACTCTTGGTTGAAAGATGGGACACAACTGCTTTAGGCCATTTAGTCCTTGCTTTTGTCATTGAATATTGCTTTCTAAGACAGAAAGACTCATCATTTTGTGGCTGAGCAGCAACTTAGTTATTATAACTAATGGCTGATACCAAACAGCCCAAAAGAAAATGCCTTTAAAACATAAATGGGTTTGTTCTAGGTAGACTTCCGTCTTCTTCATATATGTTTAAAAATTAACATCCAGTACCCATGTGTTAACACAGAGCAAAACAGGAATTCAATTTTTGCCTGTAGTGTCAACTGAGCAAACAGCTTCTTCGTGCCCCAAGACAGGGAGGGAATCTGAAGCCCTCATCTTCCATCAGCATCTTCAGCTTCCAAAGAAAGCACAAAGAAAATTGTTATGTAATTCTTCCAAGGGCGAAACTAAGGAGTTAATTTTATAGAAATTATCAGGACATGAGACCAAACCTAAGGACGTAAAATAAAGAAATGTCATTGTTCCCACGGGGTTACAAATGGCTGGATCTTTCTAAACAGTTCAGCATACTTTTTTTTTTAATCTATGATTAAGTGTCCCAGGGGAGGCAGCTGCCTGATGAGCACTTCAGGAAATTTGACCCTTATCTGCAGGTGCTTAAATGGGAGCTGAGCCCTGGGGAAAAAATCATGCCTCTGAATAGCCCAGTAAGTGGCAGTGAGAACAGCAGGGAGCTATTCCCTTGTCAGGAGATCATGGCTGCAATCCAGTCTAGCCCAAGCCAGGAGCAGTGAGAGCAGCCTGACCTCCAGAACATTCCCAGCCCAGGAGGTGGGAGCCATGAGTGGAAGGAGAAGGGAGGCAGGGACCCAGCAGCCACAGCAGCTCAGGGAGAGCCCCTTCTCCTGCTGGCGTGGAGACACCGCTTGACCTTGGCCAATGCCACCAACACACATAAAAAGCAAAATCAGGATCTACCAAATCAAAGAACTGCACCAAGCCATTTGTACAACATGTACTTTGCTCTGGTGTTTTTTCTGGTTTTTCAAGCTCCTCAGGCATCACCAAGCATTGCCTTTGTATTCTAGATCCCTTGTCTGAGTCCATGGACATCTTGGCATTGTTTCTGCAGGGTCAGAGCATCCAGCTGCCTGTGCTCCAACCACTAACAGTACTAACACACTGCCTGGTGTGGATCTGACTGTGCCAGCTCCCTGCCCCCAGACATCACCCACACACCATTTTAGGGATGGCACAGGTTAGGAACTGTCCCTACCAGCACATGACCACATGCATAGTGGTTTGGAGGTGGAAAGAGAGGGAACGGAAAAAAATAGAGGTGAATGGATGCCAGCAAAGCTGTGACATTCAGTCTCAGGCCTGGAAAGCAGACCATGTCCTGTTCTAGTTCCATAGCTGGAGTAATTTCCTGGCCTTTCCTCATTTTCAGTCTAGGGTATATGCAAGCTCTCCCTGCTCTCTGTACCTTCCATTCCCTTTCTTTGGACCAAACACTGAAGTCATGGGTCTGGGGCCAGCATGCCTTAGTCCAGCAGCAGTACTTGATGCCTTTATTAGCACATTGCACAATATTGATAGTGGGAATCACATGAGCCAGTCAAATTTTGATGCCTCAGAGATAGCTCTTATCTCCTCTCTTTGCTAAACACCAGTTTCTGATATGACCCAACCCAGACTCAGGTATTTTCTCCCACTCTTCAAATCCTCAGCTTGTCCCATACAACTTTTTTCTCCAGGGATTTCTTGTAAAAGAAACAAAACAAATAACAAGTGACCTTCTGGTCCAGCTCACTTCCTTCTCACACTCCTCTCACTTCCACCACCAGGTTGGGGTTTGTCTCCCTCTAGTCCCTGAAACCCCCCAGGAGAGGACACCCACTGTTCTCCCATGGCTGTATAGAGCCTTAAGCTGGGCCAGGGGAGGTTTACGTTGGATATTAGGAAGAATTTCTTCTCAGAAAGGGTGATTGGGCATTGGAATGGATTGCCCAGAGAGGTGGTAGAGTCACTGTCCCTGGAGGTGTTTGAGAAAAGACTGGATGTGGCACTTAGCTCCATGGTCTGGTTGACAAGGTCATGTTAGGTCATAGGCTGGACTTGATGATCTCAAAGGTCACTTCCAACCTACTTGATTCTGTGATTCTGTGAAATATAATTTTGATGCTTTTGCTCTTTACAAAAAAATCTGTCCCAATTTGTCTTCCCTTTCCTTTTCAGTTTGGAAACCTTTGCTACCTTCCCTGGTTGCGCTCATATCTTTTTAATGATTCCTTAGGGCTTTTCTTCACCTTGTCTGCAATTTTCAGGGAGAAATGACATGGAACTCAGTTCCCATTTATCTTCTCTTCCTCTTCCAAAGTTTATTTCCAGACTATTCTGCTCATAAACTGATTATTCCTGGACCTTGCTTCTCAGTTCAGATCTGCAGGGACCAAGCACAGTGTGTTCCTCCATATGTTCTACCACATCTTTCTGTTCACTTGCTCTCTAGCCAAATTAATTGTTAATTAGTCATAAAATGTGAATCTCTTAAAAAAAAAATAAAGAAAAAAGAAAAAAGAGGAAGAAGCAGACAAATAAATAGGCTCTGCAAAGGAGTAGTGAGTGTGGTAATGGGAAGCTAAAGCTTGGGAGTCTCCTTTCCCTTAGCTGTCAGCTCACAGCTTCCCTAGAAGGTGAAGTGCCTTTGTCCCTACCCTCTCCTCCTCCTCTGTCTGTATAGAAAGCCCCTCTGAAGTAGCTGGGAAGAAGATCTGGCTTCCCAAGCACACAACAGCCCCATGAGAGTGCCAGTGCCCCATCTGCCAAGGCCATGGTCCAGACCAGGCTCATCTCACAACCCCAACCCATGAAAGACTCAGCCAGCTCTTGGATGTTCCTCACTCTTCACCTGATCCAGTGGCAGCTTTACGCTTTTATTGGTACCTCCAGCATTATTAGGTTGTCCCTTTCTTTCCCTTAAGTATTTTTAAATGTACTAGACACCTAGTGAGGAAATCTCAGGCCTGCACTCTGTCAATAGCAAAGCTGCAGTGTACTGCAGTGTACTGGTGTTTCAGAGGGACACTTCCAGATGCCTTCACTGAATATACAATCACAACAGCCATGGATGAAACACATGCTACACATCTCCTTGCAAGGGCAAGACCTACACCTCCAACAGAGGACACTTAGTAGATATTGAAGAACAAGGTCCCCATTTTCTGCTATGTCCCAGCTGCCAAGAACCACTCTGACACAGCAGAGGAAGTATAAACCCAGCAAAACTGGGTTTACAGCTGCTCTGTCAGTAAATTGGCACAAAGCAGCTGGAGCATACCAGTAGAACTGGCCCTGTTCTAGGTCCACATAAGCCTCATTTTATGAGGACACTTCAGATTGCAAAGACAGGAGCTGTGGATCCTGATGATAAATACAATAAAATCAGTGTAAAACAATGGTGCACTCTGTGTAAAATTGCACCATAGTATATTTTATGGGGACCTCTTTGAAGTTGGCTGCTCTGGAGCACAGAGGAGAGAACTGAGGCCTCCAGGAGCAGCAGTTCTGCAAAGATCTTATCCAGCAGCACCCTCCTCACTGCCCAACCCATGCTGGAGCATTGAAATTAATTATGCTGTGGGTTAAAATGTGTTGCCTTACTTCTGAGTATTCTTTCACTAATTTTCCATCACAGAGTCATAGAGATTCTTTTAGATTCAAGGAGATTCTGGAGTTACATGTGAAAAGTTCATTGTTCACACAAGGTTTGCAAAACGCCCTAATATGATGTGATTTAAATTTGAAGTAGCATAACCTTATAACCAGGTTAAAAGGGATAATTGCAAAGGAGTGCAAGACAGACCACACTTAAACCAGTGTTTTGGAAATTTAAAGTGAAAAAGGAAAGAGTCAGCACTCTTTATTAAAAAAGGAGGTTGTATAAGCACTTGAGAGGGGAAAAAAGAAAGAAAAAGCTTTTTTCTACATAGAGAATTAATCTGAGCACTGACCTCCAATCTGCTCTGGCACTTACACAGTGGTGAAGGGGAAACAGGGACATAGTGCAAATGACATAAACAAATTCCTGCAGAAGAAACTCTTGTGATAGAGGCATCCATTCTGCAGACTCAATCCCAACCACGCTAACACACTTTCATCTTTCGTCCCGCACAACTCCTGCTCTACTAATGGAAAGCTTCCACAGAAAAAGTGCAGCTTACAAGAGAAAAAAAATCATTGTGGGCAGGTTTGAATTTCTCTAGTACCAGAGCTGCTATGCTCTGGCAGTGAAAGAAGCCTTTGGCTTTTCGGGCTCACCAAACCCATGCTGAGCCCATGCAGGTTCCAGCCTGGAGTATCTACAGGCTCTGACCTACTGCATTGCTCAAGGCAGGATAGATGGCAGCAGGTTTGGGCTATCAGCTAGGCTGAGTTACTCTGCTGGGCAGGAAAATAGATGCTATTGCCTGCTCAGCAGTAAAGGGAAAAGGGAAAGTAGCAGTGAGGGAGAGAGACAGTTATTATAAGTTTGACTAGGGACAGAATTAAATCGATGCAGTAAATGGTACTTAATGCACTTTAGTGACCCCATGCATTTACTTCACCATACTGTGCCATGTGGCTGATCACATTTGATGCATAACACATGAAAAGCACTAGAGGCCATTGCTGGAAAATCTCAGGATGCAAAACAAATTGTCCAGGCACCTCTGTATTTTTTCCATCATTTCTGCATGCACACACTCACGTGTACACACCCTTTCCTGCCAGCACACTGGATTCAACAGCACCTTCCAGAGGTCGGTTTGGCACTGACTCCACATTACCACTGAGTTTGCCTTGTCAGGATAAGCAGTCAGGGCTCATAAATAAATTCTGATAATTTCCTTAGTTTGGTTTTACTGGAACAGCACAGCTGCTTTTTTTTTTTTTTTTTTTTTAATGTTTAACCAAAAATCTGAGAAAACTTGGATTGGTGCCAGCTGCAAAATACAGCAGGACTTTACTCATTTACCTGGCAGTCCAAACACATGAACTAGGCAGGCTGTCCACAGAAAGTTAAAATCCAAGGGCTATGTGAAGGCTCAGATTTCTTCATTTACCTGACACCCAGGGGATACACAATGTCAGAGCTGTGGAGATATAAAAAAGACAACACAGTTCTAGTTGTTGGAAAGCTGGGCTCTTGTCCTGGCATTGATTTGCCATTTTTTCCCTTGCTGCCATATGGGTATGTGTAACACGAGGACCTGCATAACCTCCAGAACAGCTGCACTTGCAGACAGTGAATATCCATAATTGTAATGAGCTGGGACTCAACAGGTTGGGGTAGCCATGCCTTACAAGACTAGGCCTCAAAAGTCTGCCCCTTTGTTATACAGGATTAATGACTTTCAACCATTTTTGTAAGTGGCTGTGACTATGATATTGTTGTTGCTGTGTGTCACCATAAATCATTATGTTTTTCCAAACCTTCTCTTCAATTAGACGTTAAATAAAGGACTGTAAACTACAACCACACATGCAACGAAAGGGGTTAGAAGCAGCCACACCTAGTGCTTCCCCCTATTCATACCAGTTTTAGACCTTCTGCATGATGTAATAAAAATTTACTCTTAGACTGAATGTTACACCTGAGGACTAGAAAGCAATAGCCATGAACCCCTAAAGTTCACATTCTTCATTGCAAAATGACAGTATTTATGAAGATCCACTTGCTATTTAGGAACAGTGATGTGCAGAGAGGTTAAATGGCTTTTTACCTCAGACTAAATCATTAGAAGAGTTGGGAAGTGGAGCAAGAGTCCTACCCAAAGACCAAGAATGTTATCAACCAGTCCTTGATCTCATTACATGAAAAATATCTTCCTCAAGACTTCAGTTACTACTGACATTACCCCTCTAAATGTATCAGACTTGAATTCTGTTACTAGGGCCATCAAATGGAATTCAAGGAGGCTAAGCCCCATCCCCACCTGTGATCACGTCCCACTTCTGGACTTATATTGCACAACACAATGAGCACAGCAAAGCCACTCTGAGGAAGTGTCAGGCCCAAGCCATGCTCACCCCAATGCCTCACAGCTAAGGAAGGTCACTAATCTCCCATGAGACCCCAGCCTGGGGCTCAGGGAAGGCATGAGGAACACTGTAATAATTTCGGATTCACTCCAGTGTCACTGAAAGCAGAATTTGGCCCTGGTCTAAGAGAGGGAGACAAAAATATACATTTGACTTATTTGCCTTTGGAGCGAACTAGACAGATTTCAACACTTAAAGAGATTGCATTTAAATCATCCATAGATTTTGAAAACAACATTATTGCTTGGTATCATAAACAATTCCCAATTTTTAGATCTTCCTGAGTTAGACTCAGTTTTAGTTCTAGTAGCAACGATTCTATTAAGGCTGTGAGGGAAATGAAATTGCAATGAACTGGTATAAATTTTCCTTAAAAATTATAATGTGACAAATGTTTTATCTTAGCTTCTCTTGAGGATTTCCTGGATATTAAAAATATTCTTAATGTAGTCATTGACTGGCATTAACACAGTGCTCTAACTGCCTGTTTCAGGGAAGGCAGAGGACTGTATTTTCCTGGCAGCCTTTCACAAGGTGCTGTTCTAAAGGTGCTTTGTTATCTAACAGTACCAAGACATCACTTGATAAATGGTATTTTAACTTCATGCTTTGAAAGTCTAATTCTGCCCTTTCTTGGGCTCAAAACAATCCATTGTCTTCAACACAAACAAGAGGGATTTACAACAATCAAAGCAAGAGGAAAATCTGTCTTTTTTCCTGATATATTGACCTCCATTACTCTATTTTAAATTCTTGGTTTTTGAATACAGCTTCAGGTACTCTTAACTTGTCCATTTTCATACTGTCTTCTCAGCTCCCTGATGCTCCACCAGTGGTAGCAATAGTGTGGGTAGGACAGTTGTGCACACCTTATCTACTGCATTGTACAGCTCCACAGACGTTTAGGTGATGGGACTGTAAAATGGGGCAGATTTTCAGAAAAAGACCCAGCCTAGTATCCACATAGCAGACCATGGTGGAACTAAAAGCTGAACATTTTGAAACATCTTACTAGAGTTACTGCACATATCTCTCCAAGTCAAGATGGCCTAAATGAACTAGATGATCTTTAATGACTCTTCCAAACCAAACCATACCATTCTATGATTCTATAAAGATATCCTAACAGATCCTAAATTCTTCCTAAAAATGTAGGACCTTTTCAGTCATCTACAGGGCTACCAAATGAAATCCTCCCTGGGGCTGCCACAGACCTCAGGATGCTTAATACAAGGAGGAACTGACCGGATCTGTTTCAGAAACAAAGAAAACTCAAAATGTATCTCTCAATTGCGAGCAACTGATTTGTGGTGGTTTTGTGAATGGGAGCTGATTCTGTGTAGAGGGGAAGGGATGAACTTGAGGGAAAATATTTTACAGGCTCAGAATTCTCATTTCTGCTGCAACTTTGAGAAAGTGTTGTATCTTTTTTTGTTGGTTTTTTTTTTTTTTTGCAATCATTATCTCAGTAGTTTGTGTTAACACTACATTCTTCTCGTGAAATCTCAGAAATTACTTTAACTAACATTTTCTGGAAAGGAATACAGCTGTTCCTTAATTTGCTTCACCACCACCAGCAAGACAATAGTTAATTACAGAAAGGAGACAGGTAAGAGCTCAAGCTGCACAGTGCAGCCAGTGCAGCATGGGGCACCCATCCAGCCTTAATATGCAATAGAAATGCAGGTGACGCGCAAATTCAGCTTCCCAGGGCTAACAGTACCTGGAGCTGGCAGCTCATAAAACCTGCACACAGCCCTGGAAGTCATGCAGGGAAATGAAGTGTGGAATAAACCATATCATGCAGTGACTAGAATGTCACCTCACACTGCTCAAAATCTTGAGTAAAATCTGTTTCTCTCCGATAACATTGTGGATACGATTAGCTAACAGCTTTAGAGAAAGAAAGCAGGCACTTGTTTCTTTTCTCTCTGCTAATCATTTAAAAACGAAAATAAAATAAGGTGTTGATCAGTGCCAACTCTCTTATCTAACCTCCATTCAAGTGACAGCACAATGGGCTTCAGTGGGGTTGTTCAAAAAAAGCTCCACAGAATGCATTCAAAGTTGAACTGATTATGTGCTAAATATTTTGGGCCAGATCCTCACTTCATGTAAGGAAGCAAGGTCCCAGGGACTTTGCAGACCAGTGTATTGGTGTATTCCAGCTAAGAATAGTTTTCATTGCCAGTGTGGCAGGCTAGCAGGCAAAACTGACACCAGTGTGGGATTCCCTCACTTAACATGTCAACACAGAGATCTGCAGTGCAGGTTTTTCTTCCTCTATGGACCCCTTTTCTATACAGGAGAGATGAAGTGGGCACAAATCTCCAAGGATCCTACTCACCTGACTGGTTTTGGATTTGATCTCCACTGCCTCTGCAGGCTACTGAGGAGCTCACTGCAAAGCCGGGGTTTGTTGAGGTCAACGCTGCACTTCTGAGGTGACTATCCCAGTTTTCTCCTTTACCTTATTTTGGTTCATATCACAGGGCCACACTGGAGCACACAAACTGGACCCTTTTCAGATGAAATAAAACTGGAAGGGGCAGATGTGGACTTGACACACTCCATCCCCACATTTAAATCCCCACCTCCAAAGTAAATATAGCATGTAAATCAGGTTTCAGATGACAGCTCTACACCAGTCAGTCCATGCTGAATGCCAATGGAGACAAGTCTTCTGGTGGCTTCTACAGGTGTAGCTACTTGCATTTAATCAAATTAATTCCACCACAAGCTATTTTGTATAAATAGCATAGCAAAACCACAGAATTCAAGTGCTCAAGGAGTGTTGTCAGATCATTTTCAGGGAAATATTTTGTATTCATTTTCTGGCAGGGAGAAGCCCATAGCCGGTATCAAACACCAGTGACCGCTGGAATGCTGTTCTGAAGGAATCTGTAATGGCACTGAAAAGCAGAAGAGCAGACTCACATCTTTCAATCTCCTCCCAAGATACATCAGTATTCCATGACTGGCAGATCAGATAGGTTGACAATATAAAGACCTCTTCATGCCCTGGCAGTCTGAACTCCAGAAGGGATGAGGTAAGCATGAACATCTCTGATGGAACAAACACTAAGCCCTCAAATGTACAGGCCATGATTCTGGGCCAATTAGCATTATCAGGAACTTTCCCAGTGTGGGATTCATCCAACCAGATGTTGGTATCTGTGCTGCAGATCCTGCAATCGATGTGCTTGTACCATCAGCACAGAGAAACCACCACAGGTGAGGCACAATTTATCTTGGGCTAAAGCCCATGTCTGAAACAGGTGAGGAGAATAATCCCCAGCAGTTCTTCTGTCTCCCCAGCTATGCAGAGAGCCAGCAAGGCCAAGCTTTGACAGAGAGAGAGGATGTTCTGTGCACACACAGAGTCAGGTGGGCTGAATGCAAACCCCTGTGACTGTGACAGGCTTCTGATACCCCCCTAACAATAAATATGGGTCATAAATCAATAAGTAAGCCTGCAGGGATCAGTCTTCAAAGGCCTCCAAGGTGGTGGAGTGATTATATTTGCATATACACATTACAGTGGCTCCTTCTAAAAGTTACCTTTCCTACCAATGACTGTCACAAGGCAGGGATGCTGTCCTGCTTTACACAAGTGACACAGACCAAAAGTTCTGCCCTCAGGTAAGACAGCAAACACCTGTCAGTGCTGCTGGATTAGGACACTATATGCGTGCTACACCACGTTTGTCAATGCAACAGAGACACAGGATATACACTGAGCCAATGCTCAGCTCAGGCTGAGGAGAAAGCAGATAAAGAGCCCTTCATTGAACTACCCCAGATTTGAGACACATGGAAATTGTGCTCCCAAATTTGCATTCTTGAGAACCAAAGCAAGATTTATTATTCTACCTTAAAAATAAAAACACACTGCAACAGAAATGTACGTCCTTTATTAACAACTTTTCAAAATAAATCTGAAGAAAAAAAGTCTTTGGTGACACTATCTATAAAACCAACCTATCTTAGATGGTAAACCTATGATGGAATACAGGTTAATGAAGTAAACCAAATTATATGGCTTTTAAATTTCTCATTTTCTCTTTTTCTCTCACTCATACAGTTGCTTTAGGTTTAATTGCACCATGTTGTCAATAGTCAAACAAAGAGGGAGAAACACTTTAAAAAAGATGTGGCAGCACTATGAAAACATTGGTAATGCATTAGAAAATTTTTCTCAAAAATGTACATTTTATACAAAATAAGATTGTATTTTTGTTTGCTTTTTTGCTTTACATTTACCGACCTTAGAATTCCCATTTCAGGTTTCCATTCTCATAAGCCAAACACTATACATATTATCTCTTAAAATAAATATACAGAATTATGTACAAGGTCGCAAGGCCCATTGGATCATCACTAACCCACTGTGAAATAATCACTAAAAACATTGTGAAAAAGTGGAGGGAGCATCTCAAAGCATCTGATGAGTCCTATACCCCCTCCCCCCCAGTTTAACCCCTGCCTAATTTAACTCCCTCTAATTTAATTCCAACTTAAAAAATGTATGTGAAGACTGTTAAAATAGTGGTATAAAGGCCAGCTTGACTTAGTTTTAAACAAGGGTGAGATGTACAAAATTTTGGAAGATGCAATTTTATTTCCAGCAGACACCAGCTAAGACCCTGCATGGGGCAGGTCCCTTCTTGGAAGACCACAGGTCCATCCTGTGAAATCCTGCTAATGCCCAGGGAAATGGCTGTCAGGCTGATGCCCTTGAAGGCCATGTTTCCAGAACAGACATCAGAGCCTGCCTGGGAATAGAAAAAAAAAAGGAAAAAAAAAGAGCAGACAACCAAACCACCCTCTGCTGTAAGAGGATGTTCAAGTGGAGGAATTAATGAACTGTTGTCAATAGATAACAGACATTATGGCAAACATTGGGTATTCTTTTAGTTTCAGTAGGGAAGTGCAAAAGATACACAACATTTTACACTGGGCATGTAATGATTTTTAAAAAATCTGAGTCTACATCTAGCTCTTTTTTTCATTGCTTCAAATGATGACTTCCATTCTCCAAACAACATCTTTTGGTAAATGAGCTACTTTAAAAGGCGTTCACTGGTGACAGATTAATTTCTTTGCCAAAATTGGCTCTAAAAGACAAATTGCAACCTGAAATTGATCAAATCCACGATGTTTTCCAATGGAAAAGATCAAAGTGCTCAATAGCCATGCATTAGCACACCAGTGTGTTCACTATGAAATTATTACAAAGCTTAAACATTCACATCTAGAAAAAGGTATGATAATAATTAGAGATTCTCACAAAATAGAAAGAGGGCAAATAAAATCTTGTGCAGGCCCAAGAGACTGCAAGGAGTGCCAGGCACTTTCTATCTTGGATGTTTGCCCCTATTTTTGTGCTGCATTTTTCTCATGAAACCTTTCTCCAGCAATAGGTCTCATTCAAATTATAACTGGGAAGGGTTTCTTTCTTTTTTTTTTTCTTTCCTTTAATAAATTCAATTAAAAGTTCATCAGTTCTCCCAAACTCTAATCCCTACTTCTATTCTGTCTTAATGGCATGGATCTATTCACATTCATCCACCCATCTCACCCCTGATTAAATTAAGGTCAGTAACCTTTACAAAAGGCCACATGCGTAACACTCAGTCAAGTCATCAGGCATTCAAGTACCTGTAAAGTAAAGGCTAACATAGCCTGCTGTTAATGAAAAATAATAATAATAAAAAAAAAAACTACAAAAGGAGCAACAAGGAATGAACCTTGTTTCAGCACCATCTGAATCAGGAGAGGAGAAAAAAATGAATAAAGAACCACTAACTTGCACCTAGGACATGACAAGTGATTTCATTCACTAAGGAAACACTACAGCTCTGTCCAACGCAGGTAGGCATGGGAGGCTTTGCTGGCTGTCCTTAGGAGCACTGGCCAGTGATGGCCACAGTGAGTGTAACCCAAGAGTCTCTGAGCTGGGTCTGTGTCCAGCTCTCCCCCTGGGTCCTGGGCTGTGGACACAAGGACTGATGGCTCTCGAGAACTGGCCGGGAGGGACATACTTTCCCAGCAAGACGACTACACCCGGGTAACGCACGGCAAAGAGAAATGCTCCTACCTATCCACATCCCTTCTGGAGCTAAGCCTTCCATTGTTACTTGTTTAATTAGCAATCAGTAAACACATTGAGAGTGAGCTTTAGCACAGTCTCTTTCAGCCACCTCAAAAAGTGACGATAACAGAATGTCAAACAGCTTAAAAGCTTGGCCTGACTTGCTGCCCTCCAAAAATAGTTACTCCTTTTCTGACTGAAACTCCAACCCACATGCCCCCAAATGGCATTTACTAAAACTCAAGCAGAATTGTAATTTTGTTTTAGTACAGGTCCCTCTTGCTGGCTTCAGACCAGAGACTGCTTCCCAGAGGTGCAAATGCTCTTGTGGACATGGGTGCTCACTCACCTCCACACGGCATGTGAGCAAAATGCGAGCCCTGCAAACCTCATGCAGTGTTTGGCACATTCTCCAAAAAGTGAGTCTAAGGAGAAGGTTTACTCCAGTCCTTGAACGAGCTACCTGATCTCCAACTCTCCAAAGCTACTGAGCCATTCACTCTGGAAAATCAAATCACTGGATTTCACCTTCCCATTCAGGTCACCAAACACAGACCTGAGAGCACAGGGAAGTGACATTCAGATGCTTACAAGACATGGGCAGCTGAATTAGCAGCTCACTTGAACACAGACTGAAATACATCCTGCTCTCCTTCCCTCCCTGGCCTTGCCTACCTACTGCTGCCTCTTTACATTTCTCTCCACAGACTGATTTAACTCTCTAAAATGGTATTAGAAAAATCCAATAAATCACTGGACAGTTTTCCATGAGTTTAGAGAGCTGAAAGGGCTCACAGAAGCATCTGGTGGCCACCACCATGGCAGAAGGTGTCAGGTGAGATTGCATGGCCAGGGACTTGGAGGGCAACAGGAATTAGGGGAAAAGTGGCACCTCTTCCTTTCAGCAGCTTAAGTCACTAGCTGCAGTCTCACATGTTTTGGCAGATTCCTTTAAAGATTTGGTTCAGATTTACTAGGGCATGTAATGACAGGACAAGGGGTAATGGTTTTAAACTGAAAGAAGGTAGATTTAGATCAGATATTAGGAAGAAATTCTTTGCTGTAAGGGTGGTGAGGCACTGAACAGGTTGCCCAGAACACACTGGAGGTGTCCAAGGCCAGGCTGGATGGGGCTCTGAGCAACCAGGTCTAGTGGACGATGTCCCTGCCCATGGCAGAGGGGTTGGAACTAGATGATTTTCAAGATCCCTTCCAACCCAAACCATTCTATGGTTCTAAAACAAAATGTCAGGAACCTGATGGTCCTGTCCTAACTCGATGTGCTCTGTTCAAATATTGCAATACATATGCAAAGCAAAGCACTCTCTGCAAGACCTTACATGTCTGGTTATGCATTCAACATTTAGTAACATGTACTTTTCACTTTTACAGCAACTTTCTGTTTAGGGATAATGATCTTATCAGCAAGAGAAATTATTTAAGCTTCACAGCATTCTCTCTGCAACCAGTGACTATTAGTTTTACGAAGAGGAGACTGAGGCATGCCCTGGTTATGTGAGTTGCTTAAAGCTGCATATTAAATTGGTGCCTGAGCCTGAATGAAACAGGTGGTCATTCTGGTCCAATTACTCTTCATCCCTACTAGATGGGACTGCTCGTGACTGAAGAGTCACTACTCTTCATCCCTGCTACCAGATTGCCTGCTTACAAAGAAGTGAGGTATAGAAAGGCTTGCTGGTCTTCGGGGCATCGGCACTAAACCCTCTTGCTGTGATTTAACAGAGCTCCTCTTGGGGTGGGGATAATTACAGAGCACCCAAAATGTGAGAGTTTGAAACATATTTAAAGTGCTTATTTTCTTAGAAAACTGGAATGGCATCTTCCTAACCCAAATCACTGCTTCTGTTTTCATTCTTCAATGTAAAGAAACACATAAATAAGCAAATGATTACAAAGAAATAAACAACTGGAATATTTCAATTTAAAAATACTTATATTTGAAATGCTAAAACCATTTTGAAGCATGAGCAGCACTTGTCTTTCAGGCAGGTTTTTTGTGTGAGTTACCCTGCCCCAGGCATGCCTGGGAATACACCACTGCTGCCAGGACCCAGTATATGCTTTACTTCAGGTGTCAGACCTCCATGAGGGAGTTTCTCTATGCATGTGCACTTCCAGAAAAAAAAAAAAAGTCAAAAAAAAAGAAAGGAAAAAGAAAGGAAAAATAAAAACCCATGCTTTGATTTCAAATAAGCCAGTTACAAGCCAAATTCCTGCTCTGCAAGAACCAACATGCTTTCTTGCTTTCTGTCAACACTCCTTTTAACCCTCAGAAGGAAGCTACTTCTGGATGTTCAGGTGCCAAGTGGCACCACTGCCCACAGCAGGGACTTGCACAGGCTCTGGGTGTCCCAGGACCACCACGGCAGCTGTGCTGACTGCCCTGGGGTGCTCTGCCATCCATGGGCAGGGACACTCAGGATGTGCCTCTCTGAGCACACAGCCCCACAGCCCTGCTGTGCATGTGTGTCCCTGTGCTCCATGTCGTGCTCCTCCACAGTAACGCTCCTCTCTCCCTTCAAGGCAAAGCAGACTGCCTTTAAAATAGAGGTCCCCAGCCAGAAGGATCTACTCTCTTATTTGGCTCCTTGGAGGCTCTCCAGTTTTCCAGCTGTCCAAAGGAGTTTAGCCATAGGGGCTGCTACTGGCTTGGGGAAAACAGGAAAAAAAAAGTTGTTAGTAAAGGAGAAAAATTAATACTTCAGTTCTGTCCTGTTTGTGCTCAGTTTATTTCTGGACCTGCTGCATTTTCTCCCAATGAGATGCCAGCGTTTAACTGTGCAGGGAAAAAGGAATGAAAATTGCATTGACAATCAAATGCATAAAAGAAAAAAATGGCAGCTCTGAAATATTCACAACCAACACAATTTTGATTAAAGAAAGAACTCTGTTTTTAATAGTTTTTTTTGATCATTAAAAAAGTTTAAACCTGCATAGCAATCATTTCAAAAATAATTATTTAATGTTCCATAATGAAACTGTACACGACCTAGTCTCAGGGACAGCAGCCTGCCGGCGGTGGGCGCAGTGCGGAGCAGCGGCCCCGGCCCCGGGGCGCGGCTGGCGGGTCGGGCCTCGCTGCTGGCGGCACAGTCTGGCTCCACTCGGCCGCGGGCGGCTCGGCCCCTCAGCAGCGTCCTCACAGGCGTTCAATGTCTCGGTACTTCTTCCTCAGGATGGAGACCTGGTCTTTAAAGAGGACAGGGTCGAGCCTCATCTGCGAGTGGATCAGCGGCATATAGCCAAACCAGCTGGCAAAAGTGTTCATGCAGCTCTGCCGCTGGGCAAAGTGGTCAGGGTCAGCCCAGCGCGAGGCCCGGGATGTCTGTGAGGAGAGGAGAGCAGAGCAGAGATCAGAGCTGGCCTTGGCACACGGGATGGTGGGAACGGCCCAGGGCCATGGCACACACCATGGTGCCAGCTGTGCCAGGGCTCAGGGACATGCGGCTCTGGGGCGGCTGGAACCTGCTCGGGGGCTCAAAGAGGGGGGAGAACACACTGCCCATAGCAGATCCAGGGCTGGTGAGCTGCCCACCGCTGACTTCCCAAACAGAGCAGAGGTGTGGAAACATGAGTTCAACCATGAGCCAGCCTGTGGAACACAACACCCACAAGCAGCCCTCCCAAATCTTGCCAGCACTCTATTTCACCCTATCCCTCACTCTTCTTTTCTTCAAACCCTCCAGCTATTTCAGAGATAGAACAAGTTATTAAAAGCCACCAGTAAAAAAAAGAAGGCCACTACTTTCTAGCAGAGGTGCACACCCAAGCCCAGGCCAGTTGCTGCCCATGGTCTTCAGCCACAGGAGGAAAACAATTATTCAGGGTCAAACCTGAACTTTTGCAGTTCATATCTGCAGAAATTTATACACAAGTAATTTCAACTAGCTTGTAACTGAGTAGATGTCCTTATGTGCTTGGCATTACTCATGTGTGTAGGTGCCCTGCAGTGAAAAGCAAGGTGCTTCCAGGAATCCCACTGGCCAAGTCCAGCACATCAAACAGCACTGTCTCACAGACAACAAAAAATAAACTGAAGTCCCATGCTACATCATATTGAACTTTGACCCAAGGAAAACACCATGATCTTTGACTGCATATATGCAGAATATTGTGGCATGATTTTCCAAAGTTCAGGGCAGCTGTAATCCCTATGGAAGTCCATTGAAACTCAGCAGGACTGGGAATAAAAAAGGCCCTAGCAGCTTTAAAGCTGCTATTATTCTTTGTCTGTACCTAAAGAACTTTTATAAACCTAAGAAAACTATTATTTAAGATGAAGTATGAATATTGAGAACCTAGGGGATTTTTTTGTGCCATTCCTATACATTTCTCTATAGCACTTATGTTTTCACTATACTTTAAAAACAAATATAAATTCATAAAGGAAGTAAAACATGAAGAAACAGATAAAGTCAGGGACTTGCCAAATGACTGTGGTACCAGACTTGATCTTGGTCCAAGGCCTGTCCAGTTTAGCTCAAGTGGTAGGATATAACGTGCATTGATTACAGTCTCCTGATTTTACAGAGCCACAAAAGAGCAAGTAAAAGCTTGCTGCTAGAGGATTATAGCAGATATTTTGGCCATTAACACTGAATTTCCATTTGACTATTAATCTCTGTCACAACACTGAGGTTATGTTAATTTTTTATTTGTCTTTCAAGGAATTATGAACATGGTCCATTACATTTCCCAAAGCTGCAGGAACAACTTGTCTTTAGGAGAGAGTTATAGTTCATGGCTGACTCAAATCACCCGTGCTGTAAGATGAAAAATGAATACTCAGGCTTTGCCAAACAGCCAAAGCACAGCCCTGTGGAGAGGTGAAGCTGAAACTGGAAGCAATAGGTCCTTTTCTGGATGGCACCTTCTTGTTCACAGAAGGTCTACTGGGCATCAGATGAGTCAGAATTGCTGAATGCTGCCAATGCTACCAATACCTCAGGTGCAAGCACAGTACATAGAGAGAATGGAGTTTAGAAACTGGCATGGCAGCTCCCCAGTCACAGATCCAAGTAATGGTACCAGGAGAAAATGTGAGGGGAAAATCGAGGGCCCTCCTGTCACCTGCCCCCTAATGATCATGGTACTGTTTGCACTGAGGTCACCCTGGCAGCACAGATGGAAGGCTGTTCACGACTTGCAGATTTTGCAGGACTTGCAATTCCCCTCATTGTCTCTCACACAGGGTAGGAGAACAAGTGTCCCCACACTACCATGTATCCCTGTTACTACAGGTACTTCTGCAATGACAGAAGACTTATTCTGCAGCTGGAAGAGGTCCTAAAGCAAGCACTTCATGGGTGCTAGTGAGTGATGGCATGACTGTGGGATAAAATGTTCTCTATGGGGAAAAAACACTTGCATATCACAAATTTTCTCTGTTGTGACAGTTCAGTGTCAGTGCTTGAATCACACTATATAATTTAGAATAGCACAGGGACAGCCTGGTACATTATATTAATTCATAATAATAATAAATAGAAAATCCTTCTAGAATTTGCTTATGCTTCTAGCATTCCATGACTAGGTCTTGGGTCTAGAATACTTAATTAGAAAATCGAGTTTAACTGAAATTCAGTCACCACAATCATAAGTTCCAGGAGTCTGGGATCACCATGAATAACACTGTCAGAAAACTATGAAGGGAAGCAGCATCCACAGTAGATGTTTGCCATTTTTCCTTTTTCTACATTATAATAAGCATATCTAAAGTCCATTTACAGTTCTAAAACTAAAAACTGCAAAAATATTTGACAGAATTGTATAACTCTGTAAGCCTAACCTAGAAGTGAACCTGTTACATTATCAATACATCCCAACTGCTAAAACATACTGTGATTACGTACCTGTCCCATCATGGTCTCCTTGTACTGTTTCTTCTGTGTTACTTTGATTGGAGGCAATTTTGTCACGGCTGACACCAAAAAATTCATTAGAATGTCCTCACAATTGGCCAGTTGGTCCACCATATTCTTTAGGCTGGCAGGCAGGTAATGAGTGTACAGGTAGTGATAATATCTGAAAACCAACAGCAGTGTTAGTAATACAAGTCACGGGACTTTTAGGTATCCAGGATATTTCTATCTCAGTTGAGACCCAGGTTTTGTACTCAACACCCAATATAGCACTTCCTTTCTTTGGTCTCACCCTCCAACAAGAAGGGAAAACAAATCAGTTTCTCATCAAGACAGTAAACGGTGCTAAAGGAGAAAGAGAACATACGCCTTTTTGCAGCCAGGTTGAGAGAAACAATGTGGGCCTAAGTATGAAAATAATGGGCAAGTAGGAAACAGAGCCCCACAGTGCTACAATGTGATAGATAACAATGATGATTTAATCCTCCGTATTTTCTTTCCAAACTGTTCAGTTGGAAAGAACTCTTATTAAAACTGCCCTACTACTGTTCTTATTGTTGAAATTATTCTCGTTTGGGTCTACATCATCCCCTGTGGCCTGTCTTCTCCTTTGTGGAAGTGTGGATTAGAGACTCCAGAATTTTCTTTTTCTTTAAATGTAGAGAGGACTTTGGTCTGCTGAAGTTCTAATAACATAGGTTTTCTCCAACATGCTGCAATAGGCTGAGCTGCCACATGCCCATTGTACTACATTTCTAGAGTAGCCAGAAGACTTTGCAGTCTGCAGCTGTCAGCCAACACATACCCAGAGCTGGTCTGGAAGTAACCTCCTTTCTGCTATGCTACAGGCCATTCAGCCAAGCAGCTTAATGAATTCGGGAACTCTTTGAAGTGTGTAATTCCTGATGTTAAAAAGAACAGTCTGACTGCCTCAAAACACAAGTGACTTCAAAGAGACCCAACAAGTGCAATAATGATTACCAGATCCCCAGAGCTAAACCAAGAACTTAAATTATTACCCCATAAAAAGTAGACCCACTTACTATCTTTCCATTTTTTCCCCTCCCCGGAAGAATGTTCTTCACACCCCACCCCCACCGCCTCTTTACTATTTTGTTTCATACTGAAGAAGGATAGCAGATGCTCTGGATTCTTACTTGTGGTAAATAGCAGCTCCTGTCAATACCATGGAATAGTCATTAGTCCATTTGGAGGTATACCCCCACCTTTCTTTAGTGTTGTCCCAGAAGTGACTGCGTGCAGGATACCCTACAATCCTCTCTGGAAAGCTCTGCCAAACTGTAAAGGCAAAATCCACCTGTGGACAAAGGTACAGGTCAAATGAATACTGAAACTGTTTCAACAAATGTCAACAAAACAAAATACTACCTTGCCACTAATTCGCAATTCAAAATCTTGGAACTGTTGCAAAACAGTAATTCTGTGTATTCATCAGTAAATTAAACTGACTGCTTGACATTTTGCCCTATAATTATGCACATTTTAATGGTTCCTGTTAAAGGGAGTCTAGAGCATCACAGCATTACATTAACATTTTCAAGCTTGCCCTTTACATACCAAACCTTTTCAAGTTACAGAAAGAATGGGTGTAGGTGCATGTATTTATACCTCAATGCAGCACCAAGGGGTAATAGCCATGTGGTAAACTGAAATTTTTGCACATCTTTGTGCATCGCACCTACCACTTTATCACTGTTAACGCAGAGTTTGGAAAAGCAGGAGTCAAACACTTTAAATGGTAAAGGTGGCTCAGTGAGAATAAAACAGACAGTCACTGTGGATTCCTTTTTTATTTTCTAACTGCTTTGAGCCTTCTGATGACCATGTCAGTCATACTTTCAAGACTGTCAATATGACCAAAAAGGTTCAACACATAGCTTAATAAAGAGGAAGATAAAATTCCCATTTAGTTAAATGGCATAAGAAAAATGCTTTATATTGTATGAGCCACAGGAGCATGTCAAATGATGCCAATGGCATTTTTTAATTTTACTGTCTTCCTATAACTATTTAAATAACTCAAATCTCTGAGAACTGAGAAGTGACAGGACACTGCTATCCCATGATCCTACCAAACAAAATCTAGTGATATTAGGAAAGGGATGATCGGGGTAGTTTGCAAAAGCATGGTCAGCATTATATTTGAGAAGAGTTTTTGTAAAAATACATATGGAAATATTTTACCAATGGTTGGTACTCCCTCCCCTTCAACTTAGATTTTGGAACTCAAGCTAGACTGAAATTTTGTATGACTTGTACACAATTCTAATTGTCCTAGTCAAGCCCAAAAAAAAGAGGGCTTTGTCTCTGCACTGCACATTAGGTTTCCCTCAGAACCAGAGGGACCTAAAATTTTGCTAAAAAATATTTGAAAAGCCTTCCAAGAATGCAGTCAAAGTTAAGGGTACAAAGGTTAGATAAAGAATAGCTGCTCTGAGAACAGTCCCATTTTGTGTTGATTACTGTCAGACTTCTCACATTTACAAGTATTTTTATGAAACAGAAGAGTCGCACATGGGCTGAAATACAAAGTTAGGGCCTGGTTATTTTCTTTAAAGTTATTTCAAGGAATCTGAGGCCAACTAGAAAGACAATGTGCACAAGCCAGTTACTGATGTGATAGTTCTGATCTCATCCAAATCAATACCACATGAAAGAAGTGAAGAGGTTTTTTTCCCCTATAAAGGCCTTTCCCATAAAATGTGACATCTGTTTTCTTTAGAGGAGTCTGAGAATCTCAAACTTATATAAATAATAAAATTGCTGCACCCAGTGTCCTCTCTTGCGCTTCCAACTACCTGCCCTTGCACTAGGGAGATGCACTAAAGCAACTACCCTGAGAGAAAACTCTCTATATCAAAAAAGCCCCTCAGGTTTCATCCTAAGTAATTTCCAGCAGCACTGCTACTCTCAGCTGATCACCAGGAAAATCCAACCAAGCTGACAGTCTTTTAAACCTCTGGATTCTGACCCATGCTAATTTCTAATGACTTCCCAGGCACAGAGCCCTCTGTGTGTGTGGAACAGCTCCTCTCACAGAACAATTACACACCGTTCTGCTGAGAATTGAAAACCTGTACTACCCCAGGGTCAGACACTCCAGAGGATGTGCCTGGTGACTGCTGCTCTCAATGGGAATGTGATTGTCTTTGACCACGTTTCTAAATTGCCTTTTCTGGGCCTTATAGCTGTGCCACCACAATCCTCCATGAGCAGCTAGTTTAAAAGAAAATGTCACATCACATTTGTGTAAGCTGTACCATGGGGGAAGTGAAGCAATAGAGAGGTCTCCCAGCTCTTCATGGAGAGCCACCAAGCAGAGCTGCTGGTGCTGGCACCCTGGCACAGACATGCTGGAGCTGCAAGGTGGGTTCTAGCAAGAGCTGGCCAGCTGGTTCTGTCTGCAGCACAGGGACCACGGGGCTTGTAAAGCAAATACTCACTGTGCAAACACACAGGATCAGCTGCAAGTTGCTCACAGAAGCAACAAAGAAAATAAAGCAACAAAGCCACAAAGAAAAGTCTAGGTTGTCTCACACAACAAGTATTTGTGCTTCAAAATGTTTAGGGTAAAACATGGCCAAGTTGAATGAGAAACACTGTTCATTTCATGTATTCCAGAAGCCTGTATGACTCTGAAGTTTGAAGGATGACTAAATACCAGTTAAAACAAAACAAAGCCTCAAATCCTTATGGAATCCACAGGCTGGATTGCTGTAAATACCTCATCAGTGCAATGAAGTCCCTTAGAGGTACTACCATGATCCCCAAGGCACCCGAGATGGGATGCTTCATTCTGAGCAACAACCTGCTTAGGAAGTCCAGCCCAAGGAGAAATGCCCTTTATTGCTCTGGGGCTTCTCTGAACTGTGCAGGGCTTTGCGCACAAGTGCTTTGGGAGCAGCCATATTCTTCCTCATATATCAGAAACT
The DNA here is from genome assembly GCA_013397375.1 of Toxostoma redivivum. Taxonomy (NCBI): domain Eukaryota; kingdom Metazoa; phylum Chordata; class Aves; order Passeriformes; family Mimidae; genus Toxostoma; species Toxostoma redivivum. The sequence continues at coordinate 63,174 of VXBI01012219.1, read as the reverse complement.
ACCAAGGTGTAGCATTGGTATCAAACAGGTTCAATGTCAGCTATTTCTTTAATTTTTGAAGCGAAAGAGGGTTACCAATGCTGTTTCTTGAACAGTATAACCACAGCACAACATCTGTACAGGGGAGAAGAACAGTTGCAATCTCATCTATTTAGAACAAATTCAGTGACATCTTAGGGTATATAGCAGTGACTGAAGACTAATGTTATGCATTTCTTCACTGACATATAAGTAGTGGCAGCATCAGCAAAAGATCCCCATCACTGACAGAAATGCATTTTTATGAAGGTGAAGTGGGGAGAGCAGAATGACCATGAACATGAAGAAAAAAAGGGAAAACAAAAGAAAATCGAGTTTTTCAAGCTATTCCCTGGCCATCATTAATAATGTATTTCCCAAATATTGCACTCTATATAAACTGTCATCGGTTTCCCTTGTGGTTCTCAGGAAGAGGTTCTAGAAATCAATACTCATCCCAGTTGTAAAAATTGGTTTTCTACAGTATTTTTCTTTTCTTAGTGCTATCTTGCTCTTGGCACAGACACTCGAGCACCTAAACTAGCAAGAACCTCCAATTTTGTGGGCTGACATAATGGGTAAAGAGCATTCCTCAGTGAAATCCTGCATTAGGATGGCAATGCTGTCTTTTGGAGTGATAGCAATCCCCCTCTGCTGACAAGCCTTCCTTCTCCACCTACACCCTACTGATAATGTGGGGGGGGAAGCTACCCCAATCAGAAAAGTGAGAGCAGAATATTAAAGCTGACTGCTCTTGGCTGCCTACACCCGCCTGCAGCTATGTTACTAAAATAATAAAGAACGGAAGAACCATATGCTAATGATGAGCCAATTAACCAGGGTGAAAAGCTCCTCTGATAGCAGGCAGTGGCAGGGTTGCTGAAGCAAGTGCAACACGTTAAATCTGAGGAGTGTAGCAGGAAATCTTGTAGCATTTGCTCACTGGCAGAGCCAAGAGAAGAGCTGAGGCTCTTGGGCTCAGCTCAGGCTGAGCCCAGGAGCCAAGCAGACTCCCAAGACAACAGAGACCCTTACCTCAGTGGTTGAAAGCACGGTGTCCTCATCCAGGCTTAGCACTGCATCTGTCACTATGTTGTCGTAGGGTAAGAAGCGACTGCTCATAACCTGTGGGTATCCAAGGCAGGAAGGGGAGGAAATAAAAATCACTCGAAGGACTCATTTCCAAGGCAAATACTTAATTTTATTCCTCACTCTTATTTCATCTTGTCTGAGGTACATGGCATATTTCTGTCTGACGGAAAGGACCCTTCAGCTCAAAAGTGAAGGAGTGTCATTTTTGTCACCCCAGCAGTCAGCCTACACCTTCTATCTGAGGAGTAATTTCTGAATAGACCTCCCTCTTTGCAGCAGGCTGCTTTCCATTAGTGACAAACTGCATTGGTCTGTACTGATAATTAGATGTACCTACAGCTTCTTTGTGGAGGACATTTTCCCTGGTGGCTGCGACTGTCCCTCTGCTCTCCTGCAGAGTGTGAGGATCAAAGGTAATGAAATGCTGAGAAGGACTTTCTTTGCAGCCTTCATAAGCTCACACAGCTGGAAAACCAAGTAGCCCAGGCTGTGTGTGAAGGATGTAATGCTACCAGGATGGTGCAACATTCTCCATCAGAAAAGGAGACTATGCTAAAGAACCCAAATTGAGCTTCAGCTGCATGAAGAATTATATAGGTATCGTACCTGAAGGGAGCCTGAAAGTAGGAGAGGGACATTTTATAAGAGCATGCAGTGACAGGACAAGGGGGAATGGATTTAAAGTGACAGAGAGTAGGTTTAGATAAGGTATTAGGAAAACATTCTTTCCTGTGAGGGTGGTAAGGCACTGGAACAGGTTGTCCAGAGAAACTGTGCATGACCCATCCCTGGGAGTGTTCAAGGCCAGACTTCATAGGGCTCTGAGCAACCTGGTCTAGTGGGAGGTTTCTTGGTCCATGGCAGGGGGGTTGGCACTAGATAGTCTTTAAGGCCTCTTCCAACTCAGGCCATTCTATATATAAAAAACTCTATATACAGAATAAGCTATTTAAAGATACAGCAGGACAGTCCTCAAAGTAATAGGAAATAGATGGGAAAGCTGGATCAAAAAGATAACAGCAAGAAATGAAAATCCATATGTTTTCTTTATCAGACTAAATAGCATCTTTTGAGATCTGATGAAGAATAACAAGGACACAACACAGTTTGTTTCCCATATCTGCTAGGAAAAATAGCCTGGTTAGTTACTACCAGTTCTTTACCAATTTACTATGCCAAGAAAATACTTCAAAGGTCAAGCCCAGTAAGAGGAATCCACTGTATGGAAACAGGGATATGGAGAAGTTTTACACAACCCTTCTAATTAACATGGTCAGTTCTATATCCCCTGCAACCTGTTTGGGAACAAGTTGGAATCTACGCCTTGATTCAGAGAAATCTGTCTCCATAATCAGGAAGTTCACAATGTCTGTCTGGAGAGCACCCCTTCATCACTATGACAGCCTTGGTCTGGGGAGGCAGGGCTCTGATGAAGAGGGGATCTGGCTGGGGCTGAAGGTTTTACTTTGCTTACACTAAGATGAAGCAAAGCAAGCAGCCAGAAGGAGACCCATGTTCTCATCCCTAATCTTTTTCAGACTGTGCAAAATTTACAAATAGTGCAAATAGTACAATAGTCAGGACTTGCCATGTATTTTTTTTATAGCTAAAGTACCATTTTGTAAAATGGATGTTAGAATATTTGATTTCAAGGGAAGAGTGAAGGTTTGGTAAATGCAGACCACTGTGATCACCTGCATGGAGTACTGGTGCCTGCCAGCAGGCCTTGGCTAAGTTTGGAGATGAAAAGCAGTTCCTTTGTGCAACCTTTGAACTGTGCTGCTCTGGCTCTGCAAGCTTGGTCCAAAAAAACAGCTTTCCACACAAGAAGCCATTTGGCATATGTTGGGATATTAGAGGGAAGAGACTGTCCACTATAAACACACCTTTGTGTACTCAGGAGACTCATTTGTAATCTAAACAGTGCCTGGGGCCAATTTCTACAAACACTATAGAACTGGTCAGAGATTTCTCCTCTATCTCACCTCTGCTAGTTTTACAAAAAGAAAATAAAAACCACCCAGAACATTCAAAAGGCTCAAAAATCTCTACAACCTTTCTTGGCCCAGCAGCAATTCTCCTGAAGCTGTTTATATGGCTAGCTAATGACAGAGCCTTTAGCTGCCAACCTTGCAGGACCCTCTGTCTCTTGTTAAGGTGACGAGGAGAAAAGACCAAAGACAAGATTACAAATTCAAAATAGGACTGTACAGGCAAAGCAACTGAAAGTCCCTTTGCCCACGCAGAGCTCTAGAGCCAGCTGACAGAGAAGGCAGAGAAGTCCAGAATCTCTCAGATTCTAGAAGCAACAAGTCTTACATCTCTCAGGCCTACATTTGGAAAGGAATCATCAAAAAAAACCTCTTTTCTCATCTGATGGCATCTATTTTGACTTTGTGAAAGTACAATCGAGACGTGTGTTGCACAGCAAGAGATGATATGGCGATTTTGTTCCCACACAAGTGTCCCATGTCCCTTTTTTTGGCAGCAGTACCTTCAAGGCCATAAAAAGATACTTTTCAAAGTCAAGTTCTCATTTTTAACTTTGCTTTTGAGTCCACAGATGACCCCCAAGTCTTGCATGTGACTTCTAAGACTCAATGAGTGCAGCTGCATCAGGACTTTCATGCACCTGCAGAGAGATGGAATCTCCAACAATGGGGTCAGCATTATCTACTTGCAGGGTCACATTTCAAAACTGGGTCCCACCTGTGAATCTCAAATTCAAAGCATTAATTGCCATGCTGATGATTTCTGAGTGCACAGGGCCCATGCATGAAACAGAAATCTGTGACTAAGCTGGTACAAAAGGCCAAGGAATAGAAGGGAGCTGTCATTTTGTTGGGAACTACAAAGCTTTCACCAAAGCCACTGGAAAAATAAATTCCTGTCCTGTCAGAGAATGCAGGCAACCTTTTACCATGCTCCTCTCCACCTACCTTGCTTTCTCCTTCAATGACTATGACAGGCACAGAAGTGGCAGGCCAGCGGTGTTTGGCTGGGAGGGGTTTATCACAATTCCATAAAACAATAATCTGAAAGAGAATATTGGACCATGATCAAAGACCTTTGTGGCAATGCGGTCTATATTCAAAGGTCTCAGATTTCCAGACAGACATGTTAAATTCAAGTTAGGAATTTCAAAATCAAAAGCAATAAAACAAAGCTGCATAAAAATAACACTTCCTACATTTATTTCACCCAAGCTGACTACTTAGAATATATATCCTCTTAGGCAAATAAACGTTGGACAGGAACTTGGGAAGTCTCTGTCTCAGCCACGTGATGCAGATGTGACTGATTTACTGTGGCTCTCATTAGAAGCAAAACCACTTGTGACACTCCACTGCAAGAGGGTGCTCCAACTGAACTCCCCAGGGGTTTTTTTAGAGAAGCCACAGTCCTGGCACTGGTAAGATTAGAAGTCACAGTGGGAGGAATGAAGATCATGTAATGGCTCTTGAGGCATAGACATCCTTGTGCAGTTTGCAGCACACACAATGCTGATCTTTAAAGTGCACTCATTATTCTACCTGTCTCATGTAACAATGGGTTTAATTACTATCTGTATTCCACTCCCATTACACCCAGAATTTTTATTTGCCATGCATGTAGGTCAGACAATAGAAATCTCAGAGGAAAGAAACATCAGAATTGAAACAGGGGGTTGAAACAGGGCTGAGTCACTAGGCTCTACATTCCTGGCAGAGTGGTTTGTCTCCACTGTGACTGACAGACAAACAGTTCTGCTTACCTGTGCACAGTACTGAGACTTTGCTACAGCAACCAGGAGTTTCAGCACAGGCTGAGATTGGGAAACCAGGGGAGTTACTGCGTGGATAACGGCAGTGAATGTGGAAAGAGGCTTCAGACCTGAAGTGAAGAGAGACGTGGTCAATAAAGACAAAATCACCCCAGATTAAAGGACTTCAGGGATGGAAAAAACAATCTGCACTTAATGCAAACCTTGCCAGGTTTTTTTAGGTCATCTCCCTTCCTCTCAGATACCAGATGCTTCAGAGGAGATCACACTTCCCTTTAACTCCCACTCTGTGCCTTTAACTTCCACTCTGAAATACTGGACTCCAAGACAATTATTTCCTTTTCTTACTCACTCTTTCCACAGATGTCCTGTAATCTCTTTCTTTCATCCACTTTGTCCCACAATATTGACATCTAGTTTTTTGGCCAAATGTCTTTCTTGACACAGGCTTTGTTTTGCTGCCTGGCTCTGGATGCTTGATTTTTTTACAGATTATATCCACAAATTCCAGAAGTTTATTAATTTTCCTCGGTTCCATTACAGCCTCTGTCAGATTTTTACTCTTTCTGGGTTGATTCCTATCCACATGCATCTTCAATTACATCCTGAGCTGATAATTCTGCTTGCATTTTTGCCTTCCATTTTTAAATTTTTGTCTTGCTTTGATTTCCTTTTTTGCCTGGAACAACACATCCTACTGGCACCTACCCTTCCTTACTGCTCTCAGCCTCATCTAAACTCATCAATGTGGGGTCATAGTTGTTTTTCATCAGAATTACCACAGAAATCTTCTTCTTCCTTTTGTAACACAGTAACTGTAAATTTTAGCAGGTGAACAGTACAGATCCACACACACGGGATGGCACAGGCTGAGCCAAAAGTAGCAGAAGTCTGGTAAACAGGATCCCTTCAGCCTGGAGGCACATCATTCGCCTGCAGAACTCATTGTTCAAGCCCTGCTTCAGGAAAAAGCCATGAACCTAAGCCCTATTCATTCCTTCTAGTGGGATCCATATGAAGACACATAGCATGCAGAGTAAATCCATAAAAGTGTGCACTCCAATAAGAAGTGTCATGGGTAAATTACTACTTTTCCCATTTGCCAAGCACAAATAAACAAGAAAGGAAAAAGCTATTCCTCTTATGTCCCCTCAGGCCATGAATGGGTCTGCAACTCAGGCATTAATTACCAGCAACTGGAAAGTATGGAGGAACACAGATTTTTTTTAAACAATCTTTGCAAGCAAGAGGCACATGACGCATGTTGATGAGTCAGAGATGTTCCAGTCTACAGTGGGGAGCAAAGATTGAGACAGGATAAATGAAAGGCATCATTAACTAGGAATGAATGGTAAGCCACTTGGTGCTACTCAAAGACAAGACTTCAAAATTCTTCTAGAAATTCCAGATGCTACTACATTATAGCAAGGATTCACTCACCAAGATTAGCATAGTAGTAAGGAAAATCTCCCAGATATGAGGAATACTGTGGCAGTACAAATAACCCTCCAGGATGTTTGTTCCATATTAAGCTGTTACGTGATATGTGCTTAAATATTCTGTCCTGAATAATCTGGAAAACAAGAGAAGTAATGATTTTTAAATATACTGTCATCGTCATTGGTAGAAGCTTCAGGGACTCCAGCTGACTGGAATCATCACCCATTTTGCAAAAAGCTGAGGCACACAAATTAGTAGACACTCCTCCTTGATCTCTCTTAAAAGGACTCAGAATCTGCACATTCTGACACCACTTCAGCAGTTCAGGCTTTGTGCCACAGGTTTTAGAGCACCTCATTAGTCTCTCAGGACATGGGGACCATACCATTTACTGCATTTTATATTTCAGGTCAAATATTTTGTCTATTTGAGTATCTTAGCAGTTGTAAGCCTGATTAGTTCATTGTCAGCTTTACTATCCAGAACTCACAGAAGATAATTATTTGAAGATGGCATTAAAAAGCTAGGTAGTATTAGGAGATAATGAGAGTATTCAAAACCAAAAAGACTTTCAGCAAATCTGGCTCCACTAATTATTAATTTTTTCTTAATTATAAAGGGATATTAGCATTCAGATACATCACTGATTCCATGTCTCTGTTCTGTAACAGCTCCTCGTTGGATGAAACAGACAATCTTTTCACAACTACTGTCTGACTGGCCAAATCTAGGCCAAAACCAGAGACTCTTAGATTTTTAAGGACAGAACGGATTGCTAGGTCATCTACTTTAGCATCTAGAATACCACAAGCAAAAGAAGAAAAAAAATGCCAGGCCGTCCAATTGGTATGTATTTATGAAATTACAGCTGCTTCACATTGGATACCTGATTGCAGGAACAAGACCAGTTCTTACACTGATGGGAAATTCTTTAAACTTCAGTGGTGGGAATCTCTAACAGGACAACTTCAGCCTCCACAGAAGGTGCAACTTTCTAAGTGCAATACACTCTTGAGCCACATGTTCTTACAAGATTTGCTTTCCCTTGGAGAATTAGAAGTTAGCAGGATGGGAGATGGAATGCTGCAAAGGGCCAGTGGGTGGTGAAGGATGAATTTTCCCCCAGGTTGGCTAAGCAGGAATGCCTTGCCTTCTTCTGCAGCTCATCTTTTGTTATATTCTAAGGAGGTTTTCATGTAACTGGGAGTTTATGCAGTGCATAGGGCTTGAACGCCAAGAATATGTTGGTTGTTCTATCCCAAGGTCCCTGGCATTAACATAGATGTATCTGGGTGAAACTTCATGTTTCTGAAGCTGGACTGAAGTGTAGGAAAAAAACAAGCAAAAAGACCACCGCAAGAAGAACAAAAGCAGCTGCTACAATCTAAACAAGCTAAAATCTCTTTTAAGCTGCTAAGTTCAGGGACATTTGGTCAATACATGAATAAGTATTGCCACAAGCAGGGGTTTTCCTGGAATTTTTGATTGCCATGACAAGAAAAGATTAAAACACCAGTTACATTGTGTTAGACAATCCACTGCTGGTGGCAATACATATACTGCTAAACTGGGGCAGATGTTAAACGCATGCTTTTCTGAATTTTGCCTACAGCCAATTACCATAGCTAATATGCAGTAATTCACTCAGATGAGTAAGTTAATTTAACTTTTTTTTTGGAATAACAGACTTAGGACTGTAATGCCATAACTGACAAGAATGTATCTGAATATTTCTAGTTGAAAAGTTAGGTGTATCAGTTGTCAGATCTCCCACATGGCAGTGGGGACAAGAAAAAACACAAACAATGACTGCTGTTTACCCAACTGCAAGTTATGCCACTAAACAGGAGAGAACCTGGAAAGTATTTATTTCTGAGTGTTTACCACAAATCATAAATACTCCAGCTCCTCCTGCTTGCTTTCTCAGAACTGGGGCACAATCAGATAAGTAGAAGTGTGTATGTTTACACGGCCAGGAGGTTGACGTAGGCAGTGGAGTTTTCCGGGGTGCTGGTAGCCAACAAGGCTGGAAGGGAAACACAAGGCTCGTGTTCAACGTGCCCGGAGCCAGCACAGCTCCAGCACGGGGCAGGGACCCGGTGCCACTGCAGCACCACAAACCTCACTGTGTGCTTCTGCATCCTCCTGGGGAGCTGGTTCATCACAGCTAAAAAATGGATCACTCATTTATCACTGGGCCTACATAAGAAACCTAGCTGTCAGATAGAGGGGGAAAACATGGCAGAAAGAGAACTAAAAAGTGTAAAAAAAGATAACATGGAGGACACCAGGGAATTAAAATGCAGACTGTGCAGTGTTGTACATATTGCAGAGACAGCATGTACCTGGTCTCTCCAATGATGAGGCATGACAGGAAGTTTAATAAGAGAAGAAAGGAGTTAGGATCTCTGGCAAGGTCTCCTTTTTCTTTTTGGAATGCATTAATAGTCCAGTATTTTTGTCTCCCTCATCCTCACACTTCAAAAAGTTCACATATTTCCTTAATTATTGCTGCTTTTCAACAGGCCCTAGCCAAGCATCCAGCATTTCTTGTCTGTACTTTGTGCTGTCCCTCTCCCCTCCTCTTCCTGAGTGGAGGACTGGGCAGGCTGTGCAGGGATGTTTTGGGTTTGCTTCAAGAGAAGCGGAAGATGTACAGATATGCTGGGGCATGCATCCAGTGGTGCCTACAGCAGCCCATTGCTGCACTGCCAGTGCTCCCAGTCACCAGGCTGCAGCAGACACTGTGAGCATCACTGCCTAACCCACACCTTGTCCAAAGCACTGGGCAGTTCCTTTGTGCCTGCCACAGGGTCAAATGATTCAAACATCTTATTTTGGACTATGAACTGTTTGGCTTAGGCCACTGTGCTGAGGAAGAGCTCATTCTCTTCACAGTGGCTGCTAAGGGGCTGTGGTTTGGATTTGTGCTAAACACAGGGCTGACACTCTAGAAATGTTTTTGTTATTGCTGAGCAGGGCTTGTACAGAGCCAAGGCCTTTTCCGCTTTTCCTACAGCCAAGGTTGCAAGGAAATTGGGGGTGCCTGGGAGGTTGGGAGGAGACACAACCAGGACAGGTGACCCAAAGTGCCCTAAGGGAAATTCCAGACCATATGACATCATGCTCAGGATATAAAGTGGGGGGGAAGAAGGAGGAAGAGGAAGACATTTGGAGTAATGGTGTTTGTTTTCTCAAGTCACCATTACATGTGATGGGGCCCTGCTCTCCTAGAGATGGCTGAACACCTGCCTGCCAGTGGGAAGCAGTGACTGAATTCCTTGTTTTGCTTTACTTTTGTATGCAGCTTTTGCTAAATTAAACTGTCTTCATCTCAACCTATGAGTTTTCTGACTTTTACCCTTCCAGCTCTCTCCCTGACCTTGCTGGTGGTAGAGTGAATGAGCAGCTGCCTGGGGCTTGGCTGCTGGCTGGGGTTAAACCACAACAGCCACCAAATGCTGGGAGATGATCAAGGAACTTAAAATGCAATTTAAGGTTTCCAGAGGTGTGCAGAATAAAGGGCTGTGATGTCCTTGTAGACATCTGATTTAGTGAAGACTTTTTCTGTGCTGATATCCTCAGACAGGGACATACACTGGCACTGCAGTTAGCAGGCAAGTGATTATTCTGATGATATCTAGAATCATCAAAGCACTTTGACACAACAGTAATACAACAGAAAATGGATCACATCCACAAAAAAAAAAAAAAAACCTGCTAGGAATTTACTTCCAGGCATTAGATTTTAAGAAGAGGATATACTGCTTGCAGGTTTCAGACAACAAAAGTCACTCTCAACTGTTTAAATGTTTTCCTAAGGAAAGTTAACTTGGGACTTTACTCAGGTGAGTTGAAATGTGAAATGAGTGGAAAGAAAAGAATCTGTCTTAGTTGTCTCAAAAGATTGAGAGTCCTGAATGCAAAAAACAACAAAAAAATCTCAAACCAAAACCAGTCTCTCAAACAAATGAAAAAACCCAGAACATAACTTCAACACCAAGCATACATTAATTGGTTTCATCAAACTAAATCTTCCGGGAAGATTTTTGTCTTCATTTTGTTTTTTCTGCTCTGAGCAGAAACTCCAGCTTGCTGGTTACTCATCTGCTTCAGCTTTAGAGGTTTTGCTGTCCCTTGGGCTCCTGAAACCATATGGGCCAATGTGTCCCAAAGCAACACTAAGGACACGTGTGAGCACTGGAGTTTGATGTGATGGACACCAAGGCTGTGGGAGCTGCAGGTTATGTATCCTGGTTAAGTTATGTGCCCTGGAGTCCAGCACCAGCACAGGCAGGAGAGGGGCAGTGGGGAGAGCCCTGTGCCTGTCCTTTTAGCAATCCCTAACAATAACAGGGCATGTGCAGGGTGCATGAGGCATCTGGTGGTCCCTGGGGGCACTTCTGTAAGGGTTAATTAAACTGTGGGCAATGGCACATGGTCTTCCACCTTTGTAAGTCTGATCCCGGTATGGGCTGTAGTAATTATCACTACCTCATCAGTGCTTAAGAGGAATTTGAGGATGAAGAGCAGTTCCCAACAGGAAAAACAGATGAAGACATGCTCTTCTGAGGGCAATGGGAGCATTGTGAGGATAGCTATGCCAGGGGCTCTGCAAATGTTCCCTGGCTGGTTTTCTTCACTGGCATGGAAAAACCTGAGAGACTATCTTGCAGCAGCTGGAGGCTGATCAGCCATGGGCACTCATTTGCAGTTTTCAGAGGGAAGCAGGCACAGCAGGAAATGTGGAGCCTTAACAACTGTGCATTACAACTGTGCACAAAGACAAGTGCAATTGCAGAAGCATTAGCATAAGACGAATGCATTTGCACCTACAAAGTGAGCCCCTTTCAGTGGTACAAATGTGTCAAAAATTTATGTGAAAAAATTGCAAAACAGAAAAGAAACCTGCTTTTGAAATTGCAGCCTAGGCCCTACTTCTGAAGAGCCTTTCATCTTTCCTCTGTCTCTGAATTCAGAAACAATTCTCTCCACATTTGAGATCATCTGTCTCCCCTTTTAATAGCAGTCTAATTATGATTATCTATTAATAATTTATAAGAATGATCAGGCCTTTCCCTTCTGTGTGTGAAGATAAGACATAGCATTTACAAGCCCTCTCTTTTCCTTGAGCCAGATCAATAGCCCCATCACAAGGCATCAAAATGTTAAAGAATGGTCAAGGAGCTCTACAGTAGCATTTTTTCCAAAAGGAATTCCAGAAGGGTTTCTTAAGAAATTCATTTACTACCAATGACAAGGATAGTGATTCATAAGCAATAAAGCCTTGCAAAGTCAAGATCACATATGACAACTTTTCCATGTGTTGGATAGTTCCCATTTTTCACTGTGTCAGTTTTCTAATGTGGATTCCAATAATGAAGAAAGTATTTCCTTAGGGGAAAAAACTCATCAAGATGCCGAGCTTTTTTCCCAGTGACCAACTGCATGTCATGAAAACCAAGGACTGACACCAGCTGAGGACAGGAGCAGTTGGACAGGTATGGAAATCTCGCTGCTTGGCAAGGTCCCAGACAATTTTTACTCACCTCTAGTGTAGTCAATACAATCTTCTCAACTGAAGAAAAATAAGCCTCCCACAAGAACTGTGTCTGCTGTCTAAGTGCTAGGATTTTATCCTGATGGATAGACCTGATTGTAGAAGGAATCTGTAATACAAGATGTAATATAGTCAGAAGCTTTAGAAACAACACAATCTCATCAAATTAATATGCTGCTGACAAGCCCTCTCCTCCATTAACAAGTTGTACAGCTTCAGCACTCCTGTCCAACGGAGATGTGTGTCAACAGTTAAAGCCTTGGTGTAAAACAAATGAGACACAGCTCTTTATAACCTCTGATATTGAATATATTAATTTAAAAAAAATCTGCTTTCTTTTAGTTTTTTATTGCTTTATGGTAATGAAGCTACCCCCCTGCAGCCTTGTGGTGAGGCATAGTAAGGAGCTCCTCCATGCAGCCCTCATGCTTTTCATCCCACAAAACTCTTCATGAACTAGTATTTTAACAACCTAGTACCTGCAGGGGCTGAGAGTTCAACAATAATCTCCACATTCCAAGTACATTAACAGGATCTGGAATGCATTTACCACAGCATGGCAACACTAAGTGCCCTAAGGAAAACATAGCAACTCCTTAAGTTAAGACTCCACTTTTGGGGAGTCCATGGATCAAATTGCATTTTACTAATTATCTTAGGCAGAAAGAATAACATCTTCCACAACATCTGTTATTCACAAGGGAAAACTGATTATTTTTGCCCTCTTTCCATTAATTCTACACATTAATTGTTGTATCAGGTACTTCACAAATAAACCCTAAATTGTCCTGCTGCAGCACTTTTCCATTAAAAAATGTAACTGCTCACTAGATCAGAAGGGAAGGTTTTCATGTCTACATCTTTCACCATGCCCATGTCCTTCTTGAAACTAAGGTATGTACATGCCATTTTTTAACTTAGGACATTGACCAAGGCCTCCAGTACAACCTGGACAATGCAAAATGACATTATTAATAGGATTTAACTGAAATTTGCTTCAGTGATGAAGGCTAGTCACAGTACTAGAAAGGCATTTAGGATATGCTGCTGCTTTGTGCTCATCTTTTTCTAGAAACAAACAGTTGTGTTGCACAAATTTCTGTGATTTCAACTGGAATCACAGAATTGTTTAAGTTGGAAAAGACCTCTAAGCTCATCTAGTCCAACCACTAAATTAGGCCAACTTGTTCTCAGACACTAGTTTCTCAAAATTCTTTTATCTGAGTCATTAGTTTTAAAAACAAATACCTGGGCTGTGCATTTGGTCCTTGTGCATTCCAGCTTATTCTGAAGTTTGTCAGCATCCTACCACATTCGACCCTTTCCTGACCAAAACACACTGTTTATTCCTAAAATATTCTGAGAAGAGGCAGTGATCATTATTTGATTTCATGTGTTCCCAAATCAGATGATTTCCTGTGAAACGTCTTTCCTGAAGAAAATTTGCAACTTTAAGAAGTTATATGTAAACAATTTTCACAAGAACCAGCAAATTCTTTACTTGCAGAGTTTGCAACCAAGTCTGGACACTTTACCCATGGCTCCACTGGGTGCAGTGTCAGATGGGCCAATCTTTGCTCTCTCAGCCCTTCAACTCTTAGAGTATCATCTTAGAGACATTGCTAATATAATAAGACTTTGGGCTTATGAGAGAGCACTGCAGCAAGGTGGAGCAGAAGAAAATGGTCAGATTGTCCAAGATGCTACTTTATTTCCCTTCCCTATAGGCCCTTTAAGTAAAATATAGATCTTTAGGTAAAATACTCTCTGCAAAAGTAGTATGAAAGACAGAACCTGAAGACATGTATTGGCACATGTCTTTCTATGAGATCACATCACTATTCGTGACATGTTCCAAGAAGTAGAAGGATAATAAACATTACCTGCATTGGCTGCACAGATGTGTATTAATCACATCCAGAAACATTATCACTAGCAAAGACAAGATTTAAGTCACTTCGTAGTGGCATTACAGCATTTTCTCAATAAATTAAATTGCAATACGTGCAGCCTTGTGTAGTGTGTATGCATATGTGTGTAAACAACCCATAAAATCAATACTCAATCTCCACTATACCTTTTGAAAGGGAATGCTGCTCTGACTATGATGGTTACTGCACAAAGTTATGATGTGACACACCATACCATGCTCGTGAGTCCCAGCAAACACGGTGTCAAGGTTAAAAAGAGCCTTCATGGGAGCTCTGTTACAACAGCTAGAAAGAAAAATCAGAGCTCCCATTTTAAATGCATTTGCCTATTAATCTACTTGTCCTGAAAGACAGGTGGGGAAAATGATGTATTAATACTAATCTGGCATGATTACATTGGAATTATTAGAACTTTAATAAAAGGCCATTTCAGCAATGAGTAGTGGGGAGGGAAAAACCACCCTGCACAAATAAATGCAGAAAGGCTGGAGTTAGCTCTCCCAGTGCTATGATGAGGAGAATATGCAAATAAAAATATCCGAGTTGCTCTCAAACAGGAAATGAAAAACTGTAACATAACAAAAACATTTCCCAGAGCAGACATTCAGGCCCTCTGCCAGCTCTTTAAAAACACTGTTAATAACAGTGCAGTAGCTGCTCAATATGGAAGCAGCTGTGTGAAGTGAACGAATGGCACGTTACCGGAAAACATGAAGATCAGCAAATTATTATTATTTAAAGAGAGACATAATTTTGCTCAGAAAAAATGTGCTGTCCACAGAAGCAAAAAATCAAATGACCCTTTTATATTTGAAGCTTGTGTGACATTAAGTAGAACAGGCACTTTGCAAGGCTTGCTAGGCCAGCTCTTCACAAATATTTACTTCCTTAGACAAGTTAACAGCCACGTGGGGACATGGCAAAGATACTTTCTTTGGGGTGCCACCACACCTGTACCTTTGAGGGCTTCTCTCTGTGGACAAGACTAAATTCAAGGATCAAAACCAAAATCACTTAGTGGCTACTTTGTGTTTATTCCAGATCTTGTGGATCTCAGCCTTATGCTGGGCAATGGCACTTTGGAAAAAACAGTTTTTCAAGAACTTCTAACATGAACTTCTCTGCAGAATTTACAGAATATATTTGGACTGTAAAACCCACTAAGGTAGCTGAAAAAAACGAAACAACTATAATGCATTTAAAACCCAAGTAAATGCTGAAAGTAGCAGGGAATTTGTAACTTCTCAGCCCACTTTTGTTCCACAACCTCAAGATTAACAGTAAGTGACATGAACACTGTTTCAGAAAGCAATGCTATATGGTCCACACATCAGAAAAGGGACAGATTCTGCTTCCCAGCAAACTGCTAGATGGTAACTCCTGCCTGAGAAAATACTTGCTTTCCTGAGAATACCACCGAGGATAAACTACTTTTTAAGGACTGGAGCAGAATTCACCTTCAAATGTTTTCCTTTTCATCACAGTACCTGCAGGTCTACCTCAGACTGGCATCCAAGTGCTCCACACCAGAAGAGATTTCATGCTCTTTGCAAAAATGAAAGTCTCCTGCACTTAAGAATGTGGCCTGGTGGCTGCAATGACCTTCAGGTCAAATAATGAATGATGTCATATTAAATGAGTTCACAGCCAGTCTGACACAGACAATCCCTTCATGATAAAAAAATCTTTTACAGCCCTGACCTTTTGGATTCATCCTCCCTGTCCACTTAGATGGTGGTAGCAATAATGAACTGATCTGCTGAAGGCCGTGGTCTCTTTCTTACCTGTAATAACAATCTCTCATCACCAATGATGGCAGCTTGGTTCCAATCAATCACCTCCGAGAACGGCAGCTCCCATCCATTGCTGAGCATGACTGGGACGCAGGCAGCCTGTGGGAACAGAGGCACAGCCACCATCAGCAGCTGCTCCACCAGGGCACCCACACCACCATCCCGCTCTCTGCACAAGCCCAGGAGAGGCAACATGGCAAAGAACACCAGAAGCCAAGGAGGGCAAGTCCAAGTGTTTATAGTTTTCCATTCTGGGCTTATTCATTTCCACTGAAAGGTGGAGTCTGCACGGACAGCTGCATTTGCAATCCGGGGCTTAATCTGCCAGACAAGGGCAGAACTATTCAGTGCAGCAGATGGAACACTGGAGAATTTAATACAAAATTATGGCCTTCCTTGCTGCTTTGTGAACCACTTAGCAAGGAGCAACTTCCCTAACTTTTATAGCATGTTGCTGACAACCCTGCAGAAAATATAGATCATATTTAACTCCTGACCACCTTTCCCATGAGGGAGTAAATTCTCTATCCCATTTGGTATCAACGCTCCAAACAGAGGCAACTGCACAAATACAACTCCTCTGTCATCACCTGCCTACAAGAACAAAAATTCTTGTATGTCTTAAAACAAACAAAAAGCACACACATTTAGTATCTATTTCTTACCAGTGTGATCTGTCTAAATTAATTAAATTTCTATCAGTTTTACACATTCTTCTTCACAGTTAGTTTGCGAATACTTAGCAAGTAGGTCAGTATTTCCATAAACAAATGATCTGGTCATGATCTATGTTCTGGTCAGCTCAATCACAACATAAGATCCAAACCAAAAACCTTCTGATGTGATGAAATAACCTAGTACCAGAGGATTTTTATCAAATCTGTGCTCTGGCTGAGTTTCTTTTGGATCAAATCAAGCTTATGTGCTCTGAGTTTGGTCCAGACTAGGGTTCAGGCCTCCCAAAAGACAGTATAAAGGGGAATCTTTCAGACTGCTGTACCTTCCTTGGTAAGATGTATCATGCACAGCATCTTCGACTGGTCAAGTCTACATTACAGCAGTGACTTATTGCAAACATCTGTGATCATCTGTGAGAAATTACATCAGTGCATGAAAAAAGCCAACCAGAAAACACTTGGTAATGTGCTTTCATGTTTAAAACATTCCACTAATGTGGGTTAGAACTTTCAATATTACCTGGATCCAGACAGAAACTGGGAATACACCTTTATTGGTAAATTGCTAGCCTGACATCAAAATCCTCAGTTGCCTACATCTGATCATTGACCTGGAGCCCACAAGTTCTGTGTAGTGAGGTACACTCCCTGCTTTCTCCTCCTGAGATGATGTATCTAACCGAAGCTGCATGACTTTGGGCCCAGATGAGAGAAGAGCTGAGGAGTGCTCTTCAGGAGGATCTGAAGTGACTTGTCATCTCATATAAGCCAGTCCCACTTCTTCCTTTGAAGAGACTGGAGAGAGAACAGCACTTTTCAGGCTATTGATCTTCTCTTTAGTAGGAGGAAGAGGCAATTGACAGTCCAGAACTTGTATCTCAAATTTGATTGCAGGTGCAGGGTTCAATGGTTACACATATGTGTCCAGAGCATGTAGAGTATCCAAAAAACCCTAGGTGGGTTTTTGGATAGGGTGGGCAGACATGACACAGGATCTACTGGAGTTCGTCTGGAGAAGCAGCAGAAAGCCAGAAGGGTTTCTGGGTACCCTGGATTTCTAAAATGACATAATATACCCATACTTAGGTACCTGAATCCTATTCAGCACTGCAGAGAGCAACACTCTCTAACAGTGGTTGGGACGTTTTATGGTTGATTATGAAAAGGGATGGGATGCCATTCATTAACAACTTTACTGTCAATGCTGGGACACTTCCCAAATGGCACAAAACAACTCCTGGAGGCAGGACCCTGTAAGGTGTGTTCATTTACCATTTCACTGAAACCAATCAGCTCCTTCTCTCCACTCCAGCCTCCATGGAAATCCAGATGCCAGACCTACAGGGGAGTTGCAACACCTCACAAAATGCTCCCTATGCCTGCCTGAAGATCCAGGACCGAAGGATTAGGCTGATGTTTGCAAAAAAAAAACAAACAAAAAAACCCAAAAAAACAAAAACAAAAAAAAAACCCAAAAAAACACCAGTCTGGCTGAAGATGGAGTAGGCAGATGTCAGGGTTGACCACTGTGCTGCCTGGCCACAGGGACTCCTGAGCCCTTTTGTATTGCTTTCTGCTGCAGGCCCATAGTAAAAATAACCGAAATCTTTCTAAAAGGTGAAGGATATTCATGTGCTGTCCCAGACAGCATGCAAACTACCGAGATCAGCTTATATCCACCTTCATGTGAAGCTTCCATCTGGAGCTTTACCACCTCCAGGCCACCTTCTGTATGTTCAGCAAGCACCATCTCAAAACTGGCAATACATAAGCAGGTCTGTTTTGGCTAAGTGAAAACAAAAAGCTATTTTTACTGCCCCAGGGCTTATGTGTAAAGGCCAGTGTCTCCCAGGGGAAGTCTCACAGCTTGACAAAATACTGTTCTAAACCCATCCAATCTCTCAGCCTCATCACATCCAGGGAAACCCTTTTCCTGGAGATAACGAAATCCAACCTTCAGATGAGTTCAGTGCTCAGCCCCTCCTGGGAAGAAGCTGCCAATTGCTCCAGAAGTATGAATAAAAGCTTTTGCAAAGTGGATTACTGTCCACTAGGGAAATGAAAAACATTCCCCTCCTCCCCGCCTCCCTGTCATTGCACACTGAATTTCAGCCAGCGTAGTCACTGCTTTAAACTGCAGCTCTTACCTGCAAGGCTTCCAAAAACCTGAAAGAGCCAAGCCTGCGGCCACGGGGAACCAGACAGAAAGTGGCATTGTGCAGCATTTCACGGTAATCATACCTAACAAGAACAGGGGAGAAAACAGAAAATTCAATTAGTGGTGAGTCCTAGAGTAACTGGGCGTGAAAATGCAAACAGCTGTTGAAACACATCTGGATAAAATCATCCCCAACCAAGACTATTCAGCACCAGGTTAACTAACTCCCTCCATGCACGTGTGTCAGCCTCCTCTCTGGCTCCTTTTTGTCCCTCCTCAGGAGCAACCAGTGTGGGAGAGAGCTGGGGAGAGTGGTAATGAGACTGATAAGGAAGGAAGTAATTTTATCTTTGCAATAATAAGCCAGTTCTGTATAAACAGTGCATGACTTTCAAGAACAAACTCACATTAAATATTTTGATACCCAAAGCATTGTTGCAGTATGTCTCTGACCCTGATTTCTATTCAGATTTAGTCAAAACCATGCATAACTGTGTTCACAAGAGGTTTGTACAAAGCAAAAAAATATTCAAACTATGCCAAAGAAATATTTCCTTATCAAGCAGGCAGTAAAAAAGGGATGGGGGTTCCAATGACTCACTTGGTGGTTATTATTAAGTATGGAGAGAGGAATAAATGACCAGATTTTGGCTATTAATTGCATAGCTGCAATGATCCATGCTCCTCTGAATGAAAGAGCTGATAGATACTTCTGTGTTTTGTTGGTGTTTTTTTTTCCAATTACATCAATCACCACAAAATCATTCACCAAAACCACATATCAAATCCCAACAGTTTCCTGCCTGTTATTAGCAAATTGTACTTCTGACAAGTCCATGGAACTGTGGATGGCATTGACCTCATCTGAGTCAAAAGGATCCAGACTGAACACCCTCCATTCTCCAGAGTGTCCTGGACTCTGCACATAGATGCTATTTTGACAGCAACTTGTAGCACTGAAATTTTTTGACACCAATAGTCTAACTTTACCATGTCCTGCAGGCAGAGCAATTTTATTTTTATGTGTGTCTATGTGTATATACATACATACATACATGATTATATTTTATATACAAAGAAGTCAGGATCTATGTTTGTATTTTCACACAGGCCAGACAGATGGGAGTAAGCCAATTTTCAATTATAAGCTCTGTCTTTAGGAAGAGACATCTTGCAAAGGCCCATTTGCTTAAACAAGCGTGTATAGCTAATTTGCACAAGAAAAGGTCACTGTGAATGGATTAAGATTATATCCACAGAGAGTAAAATAAAACCCCTCATTGCATTAATTAAAACTACAAAACAGACTTCAAAGTCCTTTTTTCTTTTGAATCATATCTCAACTATGGTTAAAATACATATATACATATTCCATCTGAGTGGCAGCTATTTATTTTTCTCTGTGTGGGATAGAGATTGGCAGCCATGTCCTAGCTCACCAGTCAGTACTGACACAGTATACAGGGGAAAATATTAGGACTGAAATACCGAAAAAAAAAAAATTAAAAAGAAAGTTGCCATTTTTAAGCACTTCTTTTTTACATACTGAGAGGTCTGAGGCTCATTGCCTTTACTGTGCATTGTAGGACAGCAAATGTTAATAAATACCAAAAATAGAATACCCCGTAGGGCTAGAATACACCAGTCAGAAGTTCCCCATCATTCACTAGCTAAAAATGTAAAATACTGTTAATACCCTGGAATGCAACATTATCCACAAAACATTGATGGCAAAACCAGAACACAAAGAAAAGCAGAGAGCAAGGCCACTGCAAGTGATTCTTCCATATCCCAGTGACATCCTATACTAGGCACCTTTCTTTCATATCTAACTTGCTGGTATTAGGATAGATATACAATGGGAAAAAAAGGAAGAGGATTTTGTTGACCATTTTCCACTGCGAAACCAGTTAGCATCTTGCTCCTATTTTTGAGCCTTTTAAAACTTAACGTGTGATTTATTGCAGAGGTCTGTAATAGCACAGCTCGTGGTCATCAAGCAATCTATCTACATCATGTGTACACAGAAAGCACCATCCTAACCTTGATGTATGGGCACAAAGTATCTACTTGCTTCAGGGAGGACCCACACATACAGAAAGAACACATGCAGAGTAAAGCAATGATGTTAATGCCAGGATACATCAAGAGCTGCTGGAGTGAATGAACCACAGCAGAGATTCTATTGAACAATTTTCCCTGCAATTTCAACCAAAATGCTTTAAGGTGACTCAATGGGATCTTTGAGCACATTGTCCACTTTAAACCCCTCAGAGACCACTCTGGCATCAAGCATCTATTTGAAATCTGCAAACATGAGATGCTATTTTTACTCCTATGAGTTCATGGGTAGCACGCCAAGCAATGGGAGCACACCAGCCTTAGCTGGAAGACAGAAGATGGCCCAGTATGTTTAAATACAAATTTGGGAACACTTTTTGTGCAACACATGTAACCAGTCCCAAATACACAAACATTTCTGTCAGGCTGTAAGCATAGCTTTGCAATTGGAAGCATTGCTTACAGAGGAAATAATGTACATGTACCAAACAGTATTTCAGAGTCAAGCTTGCAGCAGAGACCATTTCACATTTTTTCTTTCTTGGACTGTCAGACAGCATTTGGAGGAGACCTTGGTCACAAAAACATCACCTGGAAAAAGAAACTCCGGCCCACAGGCCATGGTGAGGACAGAAGTTTCATGGCAACTTTCACTTTCAGACTCCTTCCCATTCAGCCCAGATAGAGCCATGCACATAGCAGCATGTTTGGTTTTTGCCAGCATTTTGTCAAGGACTGCAAAATGTTTATGCATGTTTTTTTCCACATTGTAAAAAGCATACAGCATTACACCTGAAAGCATCTCTGCACTTCCCTTAATTCAGACTTAAAATACTTGCAGTGGAGTGAGTGAAATAATCTCTATGGTTAAAGGTAAGTATCTGACTGAAGTATTTGCTGGACTTGAAATTTCTCCTTCACTTGTCCAGGAGAGAAATCAGAGTTGGCACAGACTTCCAGGAAAACCCTCTTAGCTAGAGTACGAACGTTGTACATTAAGTACCAATCTGGCATTTAATGCAAACATCAGTACCACATCAACAACGCGCTTTATTTGCCCACTGTCTCTACTGACTAATCTCAGCAAAACCTCAGCAAGACAATGAAGTATGAGAACCTCCACTCACAACTGGAGGAGGCGTCTTAAGCTATAGAGAAAATACTCAAGTGTTTAAAAAAGTGTTAAGAAGAGGTTCTTCCAGGGTTTCCCCTTACTCTTCTCCCCAGCAATGGGGGTTAGATCTCTTTCCAGAACTACTTATTGCCATTAACTGGTAACATCCGAAGATGGCAGAGACATTTGTTATGGTCTTCCAGCTTGCATTGCTGTGGTTTCTGCAAACTTGGAGCTGCCAGTGTGTGTGGACAGCGCTCCTTTACCTGCCTACTGACCCTCTCTTTTTTTATCCAGCTGTGAAGGTTTTTCAGGGTCCAGAAAATCAGAGCAAAGACCAGCACTGCAGAGCACTGAGCAGGGGCTGGCTGGGCATTTCTTCCTTACTTGTGCTGCTTCGGTGTTGCACTACTTCTGGCATTTTCCTTTCCTTCTGGCAGTTTATCTTCCCTAGCATTTACTATAGAAAAGCTTTTAGAGGAGTCCTCTGCTCAGAAGGTATTTATTTCCAGAAAGCTCCAGGTTTCCACATTAGAAGACTGGCGGGGAGTAGGGGCACACGCTTATTGCTCATACATTCCTGATTCCTTCATTCTGTACGCTTGCACAGAGGTAACATTTTACTGCCAATTTTAGGGTCGGCTTGGCCCGGGTCTCAGCTGCAGCATTCAAACATGGTAAAATCCAAAATGCATATGCCTTAAAAATGACAGTTGGGTCTTCAAAACTAAAATAGCTACAGATTTAATCCAAAGCTGGCATCCCTCTGTAAGTATTAGAGACATGTTTTATTAACTTTCAGGCTTCTTTTCGTAATGATTAAGTGTACCTTGTTCACAGCTAGTACCTTTTTAGGCAGCATAAAAGAATAGCTCTATTTGCAATCAATTCTAATTTACTCACAACTTAATTTAATTATTCCCTCCCTGCCACCACCCATAGTTGAGAAAATATGTTTGGCCCCATCGATCACACACGTGTAAACACTGCAATGCTGCTATGAGGGCAATTATCCAAAGGAGAAACACTGCCCAGCCAAATGCTCCTACTTTTTTAACTCTGATCCACCACACAGTGTCTGTCTTTCCCCATCCCCCCTTTTTTCTTTTTTTTCGTCTGATGTGCCGACCATGTCAATCAGCACATGGATTAGAATGCTGTTTGGAATTCCTAGTTCCCCATTATCCCAAGGAGCTCTGGCAGGCTGCAGAAGCTCTGCAGTGACTAATCAGCCATGCCATACATTCCTTCCTACAGCTTAAGCATTTCCCCATGTCACTACACTGTAGAGATTATAAATTAGCCTGGGAAATATTTTCACTACCAATTTTAGTATAAACTATTTTTTTTAAAGCCACATCTTCATCACCACTGACTGAAGACAGAAGAGAGGTCTAAAATCCAAAAAGACTGTTTAGACCAGCAGATATGTCTAGATGCAGTGATTATCATAACACTTTAGCTATATGGCACCTGTTATGTAGACAATATGTTTTTTTTACAGGACACAATCACCATTCCTGTTTCTTAGATTGAAAGCCTGAGACACAAACAACTGGTGGCTTCTCCAGCAGCTAGAAGGATCTTGGGAATGCCAACCCCAGCATCCTGACCTTACTTCTTCCTCCCTGGTGATGCAGCATTCACTGAAATCCAGCTGCATGTTACGGCTATTAAAATTCAGACGGAAATACAGGAGCAAAACCCAAGCCAAATACAACAGGTTTAACTCAAATCAAATGAAATGGGTTTAACCCAGCAGCACATATTTTAACAGTGCCACACATAATCCATCTTTTGGAAGATGCTGAAGAGCTCATCTTTGGCAGGGACTATCAGAACATTCCACTATAGATTTCAGATGTGACTAGAGCTGCTTTTTTACTTCCTGAGCCAAAAAATTGTGATGGCATTTAACCAACTATGTCCAGGACTCCCTCTCTCAATCTGCAAGCCCGTGAATGCACACTGCATCTTCCAGAAGTTTCTGTATCATATGAAGCACTACAGCAAACACCTGTAACAAGGTAAATGGAGAAGTGTTTCCTGGTTTTCCAGTATATTAATCTTCAGCTATTAACAAGTGGCCATTTTTCCATGTGTGAATGCTTAATATAGATGGCTCTGAACTACTGGCTGGAGAGCCTGAGAAGAAACCCCACTCAGTCACATGGAGCGTCTCGTTGCTTGGTTTCCACTAAGGTATGTTGGCTTTTAAATAAACAGTCAAGTAAAACTTGGCATTGAAAACATCAAGTGAGTAACTGCTTTTGTAGAAGAGCTGACAGCTCGGCTGTGTGTCAGATAGATAGCTGCCCAAGACTGAGCTGGGAAGGCTCTCACATCCTGCTTGGAAGGGTGCCGTCACTGTGAGCTGCTTGCTCCTGGATTTACGGCTGCGCAATGCTTTGGGGTGATCTGAACGCCAGTTAACTGGCTACTGGCAGTTCATCTCCTGCTCTGCAAGCGCCGGTTTCTGGAATTAGAAAGTTTGGAGGTGCAAAAATATAATTGGAAAACTTTTTTTTCCCCTGTTTAAAAGGCTAATTGATTTCACAGGTGTTTAATTATCATTTGCTGTGAGATAATACCTTGTAGTGCCATAAAAAATGGATTTAATTTTCGAGTGCTTGCAAAACCATTGCCAAAGCCAAGTTAGAGCGAAAGCTAGATAATTATTCTATAAATCAAACACACTGCCTCCTTTCTTTGAAATTTTTAATACTTGGCTATAATGACATCTGACGACCTTGAAACTTACATAAAAAGGATTTTTTTTGCCAAGTGCTGAAAGGCAGCCATTGGAGTATTTCTTTCAGTCTAGCTCATAACTGCAGCTGCTGCTATCACACTGCCCTGGCTGCTGGACTCCAAGGGATGCTCCTGTCTAACTACAGCAGCAGGCATGAACAGTGACTTAAGAACACTGGTAATGGCTGAGTATGGGTATGAGCATGAGCCCAATCTGAAAATTCTGCATAATTCTACTCGGCCTTGCAATGGAAATGAAACTCTATAAGCATGCAGCAACATGTGAATAGTGAAGCACAACTGTTCTCTCCATTCCATGCCAGCATCTTCCTTTAGTTCAGAAAGTTGGATTAACAAAGAAAAACAGGGAAGCAGACTTTTCACTATAATGCACTGCTGAAGAAACTTTCTTTTACAGTTAAGATGGACAGTAACTGTTAAAACTAAAAGTATCTTTAAAGTCTTCAGTGACATCACTGTTGGGTTTAGTTCACTTCAATAGTATGCGGAAAAACATTTAGATACATAAGCCGTTAAAGTCAATGTGCATTACAACAAATAAAAATACTCTAAAGATTTCTGTCTAAATATTTACACATAATGTCCTGTAAATCTATATGATGCATGCAAAGCATGCACAACACTTGGACTGCAAAATGCTATCCAATTGGCTCCCAGTGTAGTGGCTAGACCACCCAGAACAAGTAATCTTACACAGCAAATGTGGTCTCACCAACCTAATTTGATATTTAAAGATAATTGCTTATTAACAAGTCTACCAGAGTGGGTTTGTAAGTGGCATGTCAGAGGCAAACCTTGCGGAGTTGCCTCTTCAGGCAGTGTCATGCCCCAGTTATGAGCAACCTGCTAATAGCACTGTGTAGCACTTCTTCTAAAACCAAACACTGGCTCCGAGGCTTTGAAGTCCTCTAAGAGTGCCTGCTTCACAGCTGCACCTCGCTGTGCTGGCAGCAAGAAAACTCACATCATGCCTGAACAAGAAAAATCCATGGAGAAGCAAATGCAGTGCTTGCCTGTATCTTGTGAAGAATGCAAATGCAGCCCCACATATTGTAAATACCCTCCAGGTCAGTGGGAAAGCAGTGATACTGATGCTTGCATGCGTGGATGCACACCCAGAACACGTACACACAGAGCCACATGGTGAGATTTTACCTGGCCCCACCTCTCCTGCCATGCCCTCTGAAGTGACAAAAGCATGTATGAATGCTCTTTGTCTGAAAAGTGCTCAGCTGGCACTTATTAATCACCAAGGTGCTGGATCCTTACAAGGTAAAGATAAGACCAAGTTATTAAGATGATCCAGTGGCTCAGACAGCTGCTTTCTAACAGGATTCTTTTAACAATAAATTACACCAGCACTTTGCATCATTATGGTACCTCTACCTTGCCCTTTTCTGGAGATCACAAACACCTTTTAGAATATTTTAATATAAAGAACTCCAGCCTGCTGGCAGGAGAACAAAGCAGCACCTCCACTTCACTGATGAAACCACCATGCAGCCTGAATGTGGGCTTCATCTACTCAGCCCTGCTCCTCAGTATTCTGCATAGAAAAATGCAGAAGTAAGTTGAAAGTAGTATCTAACTCTTGATGGTCTGCTTTGGTGTTTCAACAGGGAACTAATATACCAGGCTGCCTCAAAAGAAGTGTGACCAGCAGGTTATGGGGATGGTTCTCCTCCTCTACTCCACTCTGGTGAGACCCCCACCTGGAAAACCATGTCCAGCTCTGGGGTCCCCAACACAAGGACATCAACTTGTCAGAGGGGGTCCAGAGGAAATGGAAATGATCAGAGGGCTGGAGCACCTCTCCTGCGAGGAAAGGCTGTTCAGCCTGGAAAAGTCTCCAGTGAGTCCTTACTGTGGTTTTTCAATATATAAAGGGGGCTTATACAACAGTTGTAAAGAAGACTTTTTACCACATCCTGTAGTGACAAGAGTAAAGCTTTTAAATTATAAATGATTGGATTTCCATTGGACATAAGGAAGAATTTTTCCAGTGTGAGGGTGATGAGGCACTAGAACAGACTGTCCACAGATCCTGTGGATGTCTCATCGCTGGAGGTATTGAAGGCCAGGTTGGATGAGGCTCTGAGCAATCTCATCTAGTGGAAGGTGTCCTTGCCCATGGCAGAGAGGCTGGACTAGATGATCTTAAAATATGCCTCCCAACACAAATAATTCTGTAATTCTATGATACTTATTTTTAAAACTGAGGATATTCTACTCTATCCTTCACAGTTTGGACTTTAGCCCTTTCCTAGAAGTGAAGCAGAGTCAAACACTTGTCCTAAATAGCTCCATCTACTCCCATTAACTGAACTCACATGCTGTGACAGTCCAACAGTGAACATCTTTGGAGTAATTTCCCACTGCAAGGACAATTTTCTTATTGATTTATTGTCTAACTTAAAAAAAACCCAAAAAGCCGATAAACCAAAAAACCAAACCCCTACTGGAATTTCAGTTATTAAAGCATCAGTTTGGATTAAAGATCCAAACAAAGAAAAATCTATACTGCATTTTCTGAACAAAGAAACAAATTTTAGTTCCTCTGCTACCCACTCTAATTTTGAGATTACAGGACATACCTGAAAGCCTCAGCATGCAGAGATATAAAAGACTTATTGTGAGATCGTTCACCTGTCAACACACCTGTTGGCTCTGAAGCTGATGACTGCAACCTACCTGTCAAGAAAATAAAAGTCCTCCAAATCTTTCTTAATTATTTTTAAATAGCTCTTTATTAAAAACTTGAGGTTAAAAAATGCTGAAGAGGATCCATTATCCAAAATACAAGATGTTCACACTTCAGTATCTGTGGTTACTGAATATTTTAAATAACCTAGAAAGAAAAAAGGTTGATTACAGCCCCCGGAGGATAAAATATGGATAAAATCAGTGTTCTGCACACATTTATGCAACAGGCCAATAACTGGACCCAGCAGAGACCAGAGGATTCTACTGCAAAAAATACCATCCTCTCCATTAAGCTGCCTGAAGGACTGGGGCTTCAGCAGGACAGCAGAGAAAGTACAACCCCCTGAAGATTGAATTAGAAGGGGTTATAGTTTGTATTCTTGCTTTGAATGCCTGGCTGAGCTCTTTACCAAACGATTTAGAATAGTCCTTATGAAGCTTATCATTTTCTATTCAGCTCCACAGATTTTCCCATTATGGCTATCAAGCTCCTAAGAGGCTTGTTGGCATCTTTAAAAGTTATAGTCCTCCAGACGCAACATCTAAAAATGGAAAGCAAAGATGATGTGCAATGCTGGCTCTAATTATGCAGAAGTTCATTTCTATGAATGACTGGATTTGTTTCCAAAAAAACAAAGAGGAACTTTACACAGGAACTCCTGGCAGAGCCCCATGTTGTCTAGGCATGCTGACCTAAAATGTGACCATGCTTGGAGGAGAAATTAGTTCAGCAAATCCAAGGAACAACTTTGAATAAAATAGATGAACCATTTTTTTACTCATGCAGAGTCAGCTGCAGCTTAGTCCCCAGGAGCAGTATACCACAACAAATCTAGGTACTTAAGTTATTTTGGCTGATTATTAATTCTTCTGCTTGCCTTCACCTCAGGACCTTCAAGTATTTTCTTTGTCCTTTCTATAAATGAGACAAAGCTACCTCAAAAATAGGATTAGGACACAAAGCGGGGAGGGGGAAACAACCCTAATTCTGTGTATTTTGGGTTTGTAGCTCTGAATTTTAGGATAAAATTCCAGCACTGTTAACAGCTCAGGGTGGTTTCCACTGGCTGATCTTCTGGATTTAATGAGGACTAACTTCTGCAATAACGCAGAGTGGGAGCATGAACTCTGGAAGGACAGGAAACTCCAATATTTTTTCCTTATTGCAGTCAACAGTCAGTATTAAAATAATTTTTATTTTCTAAGAGAGAGGAAAGAGAATATAGCAGGGAAAATCCACTGATAAATGTTTTTTGGTGATGCCTCCTATACCCAGTTTTAGTTTTAGCTTTGCTAAAATAAAGTTAAATCAAGGCCATGCCATGTGCAGTTTAAGAACCAGGACTGTGCTTCACAGAGTGGCCAGGTAAAATGGAATCTGTCACTCTGCAGATCTGCTCCTCTCTGCTTGCTCACTTCTGCTGACTACAGTAAAATACAAGTTTTCTCTTATTTTTTTTCCTCAGCAAAAAGGCATCTATAACTAGTGCATTGGTCCTCTTAATTTCTGCATCACTGAGTGTCCTTTGGAGCCACTCTCCTCTCCTCCTCAGCCAGAGTGAGCTGCATGCCATTAAGCATCAGTTTAGAACTGCAGATGGTTTTTATTATATGTTTCTTATGTTCCACAGTGTTGTTGAGGCAACTCCAGTGGTCTTCAGTTGATGTTGAACCAGAGCAGGGTGTCTACTACTTTCAGTAAAGCTGGAAAAAGTTTTATCCGCTTTCAAAGGTACAAGGGATAATAATTTCAAACTGAAAGAAGCTAAGTTTAGATTGGATACAAGGAAGAAATTTTTCACTTTGGGGTTACTGAGACACTGGAATAGATTGCACAGGGAAGTTCAGGATGCCCCATCACTGGAAGTGCTCAAGGTCAGATTGGTTGGAGTTTTAAACAATCAGATCTATTAAAAAATGGCCTGTCCACAGCAGGGGATTGGACTAGATGATATTCTAAAATCCAACCTTAACCTTCCTACGGCTCTATAAGTCCCCATTGTGATATACAGGACTTTTAGGCAAAATTGCTGTCTAAAAAACCCCAGAAGCATGTTTGCATCCATGCATAGTTATATGCACATACTTCCACACTATTTACAAGGGACTTTCATCTGGAAACTACTGATGCATGTGCTTAGCCTTCTTCTTCTGCCTGACCCTGCCCTGACACATAAAAGAACCTCACATATGATTTTTGCAAGATTACTTTTTCAAAAAACAAGGCCAATTTTGAGAACAAAGTTAGAGGAATAACCAACCACAGCAAACTGAAGGAGAGCTCTTCTTAAGCATTCAAAGCAAGAAAATCAGTCTGAAGATGTTAAATGCCAAACACTATCTAAATCAGACCATTTCATACCACTGAGCACCACTGTCACTTTGCTCCTAAGTGTACCATGGGCATACCTGCTTATGGTAATTGTCTGACTGCTCACATCTGTACCTCCAGTGCCTCACCACAGTGTCAGGCATCTGAGCTAAGTTGGGCCTGAGCCTATGAGCTGCAGATGGTGTTTTTCCATCCCTACTGACACCCACTCCTGCTCTCGGAGCTCAGCACTGCTCATAATCCTGTTTCCCCTTTTTAGCATTCCTGCCCCACTGGGCAGTGTTTGCCTGAACGTGCTATGTCTGTTTGCAAGCTAATAAATTATTTACACAAACTATTCAGGCATAGCAGCAAAGATATAAAACATTTATCAACAAAAGGAACAGTTTGTCATTTTAAAATAATTATGTTTCTTTAAAGAAACCAATAAATTCAGTTGTCTCAGAATTACTAGTTTGTGCAGACTTTTAAGGACTCCCTCTTTTGCCAAGAGGCATCTCCACTCTAAATAAAGCTTTAACCATGAGAAATTTTATACCTCAGCAAGGAAATCTAAAGCTGGGAGGTTTTGTAGCCAGAACCCCAATGAGAAGCACAGATCAGGTTAGGCATATGTTGGCACTTTCTCCTGTGATCTGCCACACACTGAAACACTTCACATGAGCTGTAGGAGAACAGGGAACTCCTAAGTGTATTTGCAACTCTGCTCTGGGGCCAGTAGCTGGAGCACACCTACACCATGCTTACACCAGGGAGGAGCTCTACCAGCCCTTGCCTGGAACACTGCCAGACACCTCGTCCAGCCCCACAGGGAAGTGTGCAGGGCCAGAATGACACTGCCTGCCAAAAAAAGCCGTTTGCTCTCTCCCTGCTCCCTGCCCTGCCTTTAATATCTCCTCCAGCTGTGAAGGTGCAAGGACAAATGGAAAGGGAAAGGCATCAGCATGCAAGTGCTCAGAGGGACCTATGATCTGGTGTGCTTTGCAGATTGCCAAGGAAAACATAACTGTCCAGACAAAAGAGTTTATGAGAGGATGCCAGCAGTGATGAGATTAGTCAGAGGAACAACAGCTCTTCAGCCAAATGCTAACAGCCAACAGATGGATGGGAAAAGTGTTGACTGTAAGAGAGGCCATGCAATGATGCAGTGCAATATGCAACTGGACTGCTTTTTTATATAGGTGTGTTAATGCTGGTGTTAAGTTTTAAAATATCTAATATTCTTTTTGAAATTCCAGTGATAAGCACAGAGCAGGTGAAAAGACATCTGTAAAAGAGGCTTCTCTATAACTTCAACTTCCTACTTCTCAAAAAACATAATTGCAGCCCCCTGTGCTAGTGGGAGAACAGGCTGCACAGTTCCCAGCTGAGTC
This sequence comes from Toxostoma redivivum, assembly GCA_013397375.1. Classification (NCBI taxonomy): domain Eukaryota; kingdom Metazoa; phylum Chordata; class Aves; order Passeriformes; family Mimidae; genus Toxostoma; species Toxostoma redivivum. The sequence goes on along the minus strand of VXBI01012219.1, from coordinate 32,387 downwards.
TGGGTTTTGTGTGTTGTGCCCCCAAGGAGTATAGATAAGACCTCGAGCTCTCCCTACAAACTTCCGAGCAGCTGTTCTCCCCCAGCTGCCCTTCTCAGACTCCAGATGGGCTGTGATACAGGCATTCTCCTACAGCAGTGCCTCAAATCATGTATTAGATGTGTCAGCAATTTTTGCCAACATTGGAGGCTAAAAAGGTACAGATCTGGAGCAGGGTTCTGGAACATTCTCATGAAGCACTGACATTTTTTAGATACTGTTTAAGAGACTATAAAATGCAGTAAACCAAAATATAACACTTGGCATCTAAAACAAGACTTTTTACCTTAGAAATGAACAATTCTGTATAACATTAGAGGGTCATTGTGGACAAGCAGCTCAAGGCTGTTACAGAAGAGCAAATTAATCCTTAGACACATCAACCATGTACACATGGAGAAGAAATTGTCTCTTTGTACCTGGAGTCAGCGAGGCAGACACCAGAAAATACGCTGTGCTAACATCTCCACAGTTTATAAAGGTAGTGAATAATTGAAGACAGAGAAAAGGGACAGAAAAGTTATTTAAAGGACTGTAGTAAATACCCTTCTGAGAGAGACTGAAAGACCTCAGCTTGTTCAGCTTATCAGTGAGAAGAGGAAGAAGTGGCTTGATTACAGCATATAAGTGGCTCTACAGGGAGAAAAATAAAAGGAAGCAAGAGTTCTTGAACCTGCTGAAAAAGGGCATAACAAGAATCAAGAGGTGGAAGTTAAAAGCGAAACAAACATCAATAGAAATCTGTAGTAATGCCTGGCATTGAAGGTATTATAAGCACTGAACCAAACTGCCAGGAGAGACGAAGGCTCTTCCATTAAGTGATCTCTTGAAGTCGGAAGGAAGTGCTTAGCCAGAGGACACACTGTAACTCATCCTGCTTTACTGCATGAAGCTCGGGGTAATGCGGGTGACACGGAATGTCCTGCGCAGGAGATCAGACAGAGTAATCTCCTGGTCCATCTGGCCTTCCATTTTCTGTAAAAGCTGTAGTATCTGGCACTTTTTCACAGTCCTAAGCACAAAAACTCTACCTCCAAAATTCCATCATGTAAACTTCATCCAATTACATTAGTGCTGAAATGCCTGGGGGTATCTTCTGATAAGCAGCCCAGGCAGTTCTTAGATCGCTTTACTGGAGGCACAACAAATTCTGTAAGACTAAATAACAACAGCCTACACCTCATAACAAATAACCTTCAGGATTTTTCTACTTCAGACCAACATATTCAACTTACTCAAGAAGTATTCGTCTCATAGACAGACAGTTATAAACACATCTTTTTTTTCTTTTTTTTTTTTAAGATCAATATTGTATTTCTACAGTCTCAACTGGTTTCATTCCTATAAAATTCTCCACAAGACTTTTCACAAGGATGATCATCCCAAATAAAGTATCAAGGTTGATTATCATTTTGGCAAACTTGAGAGACATTCATAAATAAGCAGAGAAGAAGGAGGAAAAACCCTAAACCAATAAATTACTACTCCTAGATAGAAATTTTAAAATTATCTTGTTTTAATGGATTACTGAAGCCCTCCCCGGTTCATCTGCAGATGCTGGATGCATGAATGGATAAAACTGGAAGCCTAGGGATTAGCAGTCATTAACACAATCACATTTTCCCTATGCAGAATATTTTCTTTTCTCCTTCCTCTGCCTTTCAAAGATTTATGATCTCTGTCTAGTAATGCAGCCAGTTCTTACACAAAACCTACCAAGACCTTTGTAATTTAGTTGGGAACATCAGTGTTTATTATCTTTTGCACTGAGACATCCTACTTAAAACTAGTTTCTCATGACAAATTAATATTCTGCTGTGGGAGGTTTGCAGAAATGGAGAAAGAATGGGAAATAAATTTGAAGACAGCTCCTTGCTTGTTTTATCATCCCCCAGGTTAGTCTGTGTTCAGAGGGGAGGAAGGTCTGAGCACTGCAGGTACACCTCTCAAATACAATTTTTTTTGTTTGTACCTTTGCTCTGGGCTTTCTTGCTCTGCTGAAAAATATATCTCTGGCAGAAACCTGACCACGCGAGGAGATGTACAGTTCGTGTTTTGCCCACACCATGGCATCTCGAGCTGGCTGTGGTTTCACAGGTGTCTCCCAGCTCTCAGCCAGCAGAGAAAGCAGCCTCTCAGCTCCTTCTCCTTCAGCCTGACAGGTTTGGCATGGCTCTGTGGTGACCTTTTCCATGGAGTTTTGAAGGATAACATAATTGCTGCCTCAGCAGATTCCCCAAGAAATTCATGAGCGAGCTTTCAGCTCCAGTTTTGTGGAATCTGGAAAAAATTAAGCCTTTAAAGTGACACACAACCTTACTGTCTGTCCCAGTGCTGCCACAAATGTCAAAAGCCTCAGAAAACACTGCTTGAATCAGAAATCTGACAAAAGCCCCATAGAGAAGTTATGGCAAATGGTATTAACCCATTACGCTGTGAATTCTATCACAGCTGGTAATTTTTGGGTCTCTCCTCAACCCCCAGACTCCTGATAAATATGCAAATTCATTTTGCCCAAGGAACCAGGCCACTGTGCATTCAAATGAATGCTGCAGAATAATGTCTGTGGGCATCTTCTGTAGGTGTTTATACTCATCACAGCTGCAGACCAGCAGTCTTTTAGCCTCAGGTCTTAATGCATCTGCACTCTTACTTATTTGCAGGAACATAACTACTCTGCTCCTGCTACACCCGGAGGGAAGGGCAGGTCTGGCTGGGCTGGAAGATACACTGTTCCACAGCACCCCAGGCACGGATGGTGCTTGTAGTGCTGCTTTCCCAGTGATATGAACCTGATCCCACTACAAGGGGATACCTGTCTCATCCTGCAGCCCTGCTGCACAGGAGAGGAAAGAAGTGCCGAGGCCAGAAGGGAGCAGGCTCAGTAGACAGCCAGATGCTGCATAGGAACAGGAGTTCCCTGTCTGCCAAAGGAGAGCTGGGCTCTGGGTTAACCAGGACTCAAAGGCCAAGCACTCAGCAGAGACACCCCCACGGGCTGCCTGGGACCCGGCAGTGGCTGGGTCTCCAAAGGACAGGACAGCAGCCTGCTAGCACAATCCAGCCACACGAGGTTCTTACCCACACACTGCAGTCATGCTGCCCTCCGGGGCCAGCCCAGATGCTCTTATAAATTAGTGCATCGAGGTCACCACAGCCAGGCTTTTGCACATCCCAGTCTACAACAACCCTGTTAAAAGCTGCACTCTCTTCCTGAAGGCTTGTGGCTGCTGACAGCAGTCCCAGGCCAAGGACACACAGTGCCTGTGCCCAGCAGCCCCATGGCCTCATTTAGTGCCTCCTGCGCCGAGCCATGGTCCGGCTGTGGGCACCCCCTGCAGCCTCAGCCCTGGAGCTTCAGCCTATGGAGTCTGAAAAAACTGGTGGTAGTTTTCACACATCGACAGCAACAAGGCTTTTACTTTGCTCTGTCTGCTGCTTAGAAAAACATACCAAGGTCAAAGAAAGAACATGACTTGAAGGTTCTTCCCAGCAGCATCAGGGTCTTGGTGCCTAACAGAGGTTATGCCAGCAGGAAAAGCGCTTCTGCCTCTGACGTCTGTATTGTGACCCCGAACAGGCAGCACCGGGCCAGTTCTGTGCGTAGCCCGAGGACTGTTTGTAAAATGATCAATGACGCACACAAATGGCCTCTTGTTTGTCTTACGGTACTCTGCAAATACTGCTTTTAACAATGAGGTTTTTGCCAAATGGTTCTGAACACACCCAAAACAGGATGCTGGAGATAAAACCAAAAACTAAGTAATCACTGGCTGTCTTCCAAGAGGGTCTCATCAATGTCCTCTGGTTTGGGCTCAGACAGCAGCACTGTTTCGGCAGAGCACCAGCTACCCACCTCTGCTGCTCTTAGGATCAGCCCAGATTGCAGGGAGCTGCTGAACTGCTTTTAGAGCAGAAAATTCTCTCCTACTCAGATTCCGGACCAACTCAAGCCCTTAAAATTTGAATTTCCTCAGTTTTTGAAGATTTACTCAGAATTTGTTTTTGAAGTAGTCTAAGCCAATAATGAATACACACGAATCTCTACTTTTACCAATTGGTAAAAATAAATCAGTGGTTACCAAATGACTGTACTATGTCTATCCCCAAAGTGAGTAATTGAATTCGTGCCTCTAAAAACCAGGTGCAAAAGGTTTGTAAGAGGAAGGTAAGGAAATTATTCTCCATCCGAGCCCTCTCCTGAGATCAGGTGGATGATGATGGCCAGGTTCTGCTCTCAGTTACTCTGGTGTGAATCTCAGTGGAGTTGCTCTGGATTTACACCGATGTAGCTGAGAAAAAAACCTGCCCTGTCAATTTTCCTTCTTCGGTGAATGTTCTTCTAAGTCCTGGGCTCCACCTTAGACTGATTCTTCTTACGAGTTGCCTGACTTCACCACAATGCCAGCTGGCATCTCTCTGCTGATCTGCTAGTGTTTAGTTCAGAGGATTTCCAGACAGCTTCATGGATACTCCTAGAAAAAAAAGCAGCTCAAGAGGTACCTTGCATATTCTGAGTGCAGTCACTCAGCAAACAGGTCCAAATGGCTCTGCCTGTGCCCCAGAAAAATTTAGCTGCACCACGGAAATTGGAGTTTAATGTTCTGCATTTAAAGCTGTGAGTTTTTTAATCTTTGGCACTTGTGAAAGGCTGTTTTTCACAAAACAGTGATAAAACCCTACAAGAAACACTCATCCCCAAACTATCTGTGTGGCTTTTGCACACATCTGTTTCTCTCCTGTCCTCAAGAGATGTCTAAAATCTAATTAACCAATTAATTTGCAAATATATTCTAATTTATTCAAGACAGATTTTCTTAGTGTTAAATTATCTGACAGTGAACCATACGCTGTACACAGGAACAGGACTTCATTAAAATACCAAAGGTTACACAAATGGAATAAAAATTATATTTGTACTACAGTCAGCACATATCCCCTAATGAGAAAATGTGTTTGTATTTCCCTATTTCTAATTAGTTTTTGTATGTTTGGTGCAAACCTGTGGTTAATATATTTGCTACGTAACTACTACACCTAATGTGGAAACATGAATATCCTGAGATGTTTCCATGTCTGTTTAACTTGCATCAGAATTTAAATACACAAATAATCCACCATCAGCACTGGTAAAACTCTTCTCTAAGCCCAAGCAATGCCATAGCTCATTTGTTACTGCGAATTACATCCATGCCCCTGATCAGCTACACTCCTCCCGCCTCTCTCCACATGAAGCACCTTGGCTGAGAAATCTCAAACTCTAATTGACAGCACTTGTGCAAAGTGAGTCTAGAGGAAAAGGCTGATGCCTTGTTCTTGATTGTTGCATTGAACTGCTGTTTCTTTTTTCTCCCCTTGCAAACTCAGGGGCTGTGTGGGTACAAGTTCCAACAGCTGATTTCAATTCCACCAGCTACTGGAGAGATTGTATCTTTCACCATTGCATGGCATCAGTCACAGCTCCACTCGACCTTCTTGAAAGCACAGGAGATGCACTGCTGTGCTCAGTAACAACCACCCAACAACAACCACCCCAAAAAACCCTTCCCTATTTATTAACTCTCCAAGAATTTTATTACACAGTGTTAGCACAAACAAAAATGCTTTGTCAGTATACGTTGGGCACAAAATTACTTCTTGAAAACAGTAATACCAAACAGCTGGGTTTTTTGCTTGACAAGCAACTCGGTATTTTTATTATAGTTCATTACATTCCAGTTGCACCACAGTCAAGTAAGACCAAGCTATGGTTCTTCTAGCAGACCTAAGGGATGCTCCTCTACTGAAAGGCACTCTAACTATATCTGTAATTCATTAAAAAATCTGAGACTTCCCCCGTCATACAACAGATCAGTGGCTGAGCTAGAACATCAGGCAGATCCCTTGGCACTGCAAACCCTAGGGTGTCAAGATGCACCCAAGCCTGTTTTCATGCCACCAGGGCTATGTGCTCTCAGCAGGCGCCATAAATCAAGCACTGCTCATGGCTGCAGGCACCAGAGCATCAGGAATCCATCAGCGGCAGCACTTAGTCCCTGGGAAAGGGGCTGGGGGCTGCAGGGGACATGGCAACTCCCATGAGGTTTGACAGCTGAGTGAGATGGTCTCAGCACGAATTGAGATTGCTGGCTGCGTTCTTCTTAATTAAAGGAGTAAGTGCAGACAGCTTTTCTGGGGGTAGGTGAATTAGGTCAGAAGTCCAGCAAAGCCGGAGAAGAATGACACCCCCATCTTGGGGCACACTATCAGTTTTAAAACTACGCTTTTCACATTTTTCTCCACTTATTTTTAGCAGAAATATTTAAGGCAAGTACAGAAGGAGGCAGAAGTGCCCTACCTACCTCCAGTTCCTTATACTTAATTTTTACAATGTTTACTTTGAGCATGCAGTGAACTGGAAGACAGGACAACCTGCAAAGTGATTGACTCTGCAGGTGACTAGATGTATAGCAAGATGTATAGCAACTGTCAGAAGGGCAAGAAAAACATGAAAGCAATGGGATGAAGGGAGAGAAAAGGACTTAGTGGTAGGTTGTGAATGGCACTGTCCAGGCAGCCACGAATGCTTCCACAATAGAATCTGGTCTGGGTACAAGTATGGCTAATGAGAAGCAGCAGAAACAGCTTCCCAAAAAGAAAGCAAATGTTTAAGTTTGAGGATAAGAGCAGAGCCAATGCAATGTGGAATGCAGAACAACAAGAAGTACAAAGCAGAGACACCTGGCATTCCCATTTGATTTTAGCTGTACAGTAAGAACAGCAAATTAAAAAAAAGATGGATTTAAAGCACTAAAAGAATTTTTTTTTCCCCAGTCCATAGTTTATAATTAAGACATGGAACTAATTGTCTCTAAATAAAATTCAGATCAGGAACTTCTGGGGGATCAGGGAAAGGATGAGCAATAAATAACATGACCTTTCGTGGCTACATTATATTTCACATAAAATGAGTGAGGGATGCTTAAACTAAGTCTGTGGCGTACCTCGTGCTGGAGGTGTGAGGGAAGCTAAACTTTGGGGGAACCATTTTATAGTCACTCTTAGGAACTGTAAGGCCTTCCTCATATACTAGTACTGACCACAGCCAGAGGCTGGAGGAGGCTGCCTACAGATGTCAACTGGCAAGGAGACAGCTCCTTCAGGAGAAGCAAAGGAACCCTTCCCCAGACCTGCAGGAGAAGGAAGGCTATGGGGAGGAACAGATGGAAAACAAGTTGCAGGGGACTGAGAAGCACTGACAGTTTGAAACTAGTTTTAATTCCTATTTGTAGTCATTTCCTTCAGAGCTACAGGTAAAGCCTGCAGAAAGCAAATGCACAGAGTACAGGGTCAGGAGCACAGGGGGAGGCTTTGACAGTGAGGTGAACTATTTGAATTTCCTATTGTGGCCCATTATGTCAGGAGGACTGTCTGCATGGCTTGACATAGCTGATTATTCCTTAAAAAAGCTTTCAAATGAATTTATTTTTGCTCATATCCAAATCAAAGAATTATGCAGTACAGCTATTTATTTGCTGGCTGCAATGGTCAGAGCTACCTACAACCACTGAGGTCTGAAAACAAAGCTCCTGTGACTGTGCAAACAAATCACAAAAATCTCCTCATAAATGCTCTCAATTACTGCCAGCCTTTGCCTTGAAGCCCTGTCTGCTTGAGCTCCTGCTGACTAAAGGATGACATGCTGACTGTCACACAGCACAGGCCCATGAGTGGCAGGGACCACTGTGTTCCTGTTGGTTGCCTTGTGAGTCAATGTGGTTGTTAATGTACACAGGTGCCATCACATTCCCTTATGGAAAACTGATCAAATTCATTACATGGATCAACTGATTTCATTAAATACCTGAGAACCTTTGCTACTCATGTTGCTCCTGAGCCTTCTTCAGCCTGTGGCTGAAGACCTCTGAACCCTGAATAACAGGAGACTACCTCCTTTGCCCCACTTTGAAGCTTTCTTGTCCTATAAGCTGTACATATTTACATACTTGGCTATAATGTACCACTTCAAAACTGCAATCAGATATTTCTCTGCTTAGTTATTAATAATCTACAGATTCATCCACCACTGACCAAACATGCAGTGGTTGTGAAACTTTAAAAAGGTTGGCCAGCATCAGACCCAGCTTTACTGCCATCTTAGGCTATGTCATGGTACATCCTCCCTCCCACCCCTGTGATCTCAGAAATGCTTTCTAAGCTTTGGTCTTGATGAACAGCACCAGAGCTGAGCTCCTCTTGACCTTATCAGAAACGCCGTCTGCTCCCAGGACTAAGTACTGTCCAAGAAGGTCCTAGTTTTTCATTAACAGCAGTGGAAACTTATTTTTGCTGCCTGAGTAACAGTCCAAGTGGAACAACATCAAACTTTCAAAGAGAGTTAGTGACCCAAATTGCAGCCACTTTGGAAGATGATCATGACTAAAGCCAATTTCTTTAGTGACTCTATAAACTGCATCCCTAATTGAGACCCTTTGAGCTCTCCTGGACCACAGGGGCTGTGATCAGCACCTCTCTCTGAGCGAGACTTCTCTCAGTTAGTGAACTCTCAAGAGCACTGTACTTGGAGGACCACTGCCAAAAGCCAAAAACGAAGCCTGGGCTGATACTCCCACTTCTCAAGGCTCAACACTTATAGCAAATTCTATAGAATCTATTTTTAAATGTTTAAATTAGACTTTCGATTAAGTGTTGTGAAATTTAAATGCTGCTAGAACCTTTAGGCCTAAACCATGGGTCAAGTCTAGGGCTAAGTTTGGGTCCACTCCAAACCTTGTGAATCAACACAGGATTATCCTTACCCATTCCCATAGTTACCCTTTTCCCATCACCAGTCTCCATGAACATAATTACAGGTTGATTTAATTTTAGACATTGATTTTAGATTTTAGAACTATTTTTCTCTGTGTGCCTTAACCATCTAGTAAATAGTACAATGAACTTATCAATGAACTTTGTCACATTTTCACTTTTATACTAACCCTGCTTTTGTCAATACCTTTGCCAGTGATTCTTTGAGAAACCTAAAATACTCGCAACAAGCTAAACAAGTGTAGTCAGTATCATCTGCTTTAATGTCAACCACTGTAAAATATTACTGTCCCAACACAGAAAATTTTAAGAGCAGAACACAATTTCTTCTACATTTTTGTTACAAAGCGGATGACACTTTTTTTCTTGCTCGAGCAGGGCCTAATAACTGACAATAAGTATCATATGCATACAGGTTTTTGCTCGCCTCTGAAATAGCAGTATACACTCTCAGATCTTCCTGACAAGCTTCAGCTTATTTAAGTCTCACTCAATATTTTCATGTTAGCTGTTCAGAGAGGAAAATAAGGTGGGAAGAAGTCAGAAATTGTCACACCACCAAAGGGCATTGACTATAAGCACACACCTGTGATTTAAAGCCAAGTGACAAATCTATAATTGTCTAGGGCTGCCTATGGTTTATTTACTGAATTCAGACACCCTGTATGGGGGTCAAAAGAGCACAGGTTTTTACTTATTCATAGGGAAAGCAGGAGGGGGGCCTTGGCACTCCAGGTACCTCTGGTATTGAGGAACTCTCAACATGTGCCTTGACTTCTACATCAGCTTCACAGTCAAACAGAGGGATAGATGTGCCCATCACATGGGACTTCCCACTGGAGGAGAGGACACAACTCCTCATATAAAACTGCTCAAGTCTCTCTAGACAGGGTCTTCACCAAGCTGAGAGGGCAGAGACATTTTCCAAGTCCTTGCCTCCATACCCTACTTTTCTCCAGGGCCTATCAGAGAATCATAAAATCATCATAGTTGGAAGAGATGTTCAAGATCATCCAGTCCAACCATCAACCAGCACTACCACTGGAACCCCTAAAACACTAAACCACATCGTTCAGCACCAAATCCAGATGCCTCTTAAACACTTCCACGGATGGCAACTCCATGACTTCCTTGAGTAACCTATTGCAGTGCCTGACCACCCAAAAAAACTTTTTTCTAATATCTAATGTGAACTTCCGCTGTCTCAGCTTAAGGCCATTTCCTCTTGTCCTCTCACTGTAGGCATTATAAAGTCCTGGGTGGCTCTCAAGATGGGAATCTGGAAAGAAACACAGCTTCTTCTTTAGCCTACTTTGGATATATCAACAGATTAAAAACAAATTGCTGTGATAAAGGACCCAGATGGACCCATGCCACCATCCCAGCACAGGGCTGCACAAAGCTGGGGCAGTCACACCAGCCCAGGCTCCCAGCAACACAATCCTATTTGCAACAGCCTCCAGACCCAAGGGGTGAATGAAGCACATAGTGGAAGAGAAGAACTGCTAATACCTCCACTGCAGGGGGCTGATGCTCCAGCCCTGACCCCAGCCTCTCCATCAGGGCCATCATTTGGACATCTGTCCATGGAAAATAAAGATTTGAGGCTACCAAAGCACTTAAAACCAAAGAGCTTGCACAGTGTATTCATCTGCACCACCACAATGTGTCAGTCACCAGCTCCTGCCAGCTCATGTCTCTGCTTCTTGGGAGTCACAGAAGAAAATAAGCACAACGGTTACCACGCGTTTTCCCCAGTGAGCATGCAGCCTGATACTTTAGGTATTTCTACAACACTTGCAGGCAGAACTGCAGACATACAGAAATCCTTCTGTATATGTCCTGGAATGGCTTTTGCATGCTTTGCCATGTGGGATTTTAAGAATACCCTGTTGTCCACCTTGTTTGCCCTAACAGTGAGCTAATAGCATACAGGTGTTAGGAGGGATTAGCTTTCATGTACCAACTTGTAGGTAGGGAGAATTGACATATGTAGGCTCACACCCACAAACACACTCAGATCCAACTCACCCTCTTTGACTCAAACTGGTCTTAGGTCTGTTCACAGCTGAGGAGCCCTTGTTGGCATAGTGGATGCACTGCACTCTTCATTAGGAAAGAAGATGCCAGTGACAGTGGCTTAGCAGAACAGCCTGGATAGGTCTGCCACTAACACAAGATCCTTTGACAACACTGTCTACATTTCTATGTGCTTTAGCTAACTCTAAAATAATCTGATCACATGATCCTGATCTAAGGAGTGCTCTGAAACACAGTATTTTAACTATAGCACTTCTCTTGTATTTTTTCAGTTAAGGACGCTTGACTTTTGCCAGTGTAGATCTTTTGACTCATTGTACTAACCTAGGGCCAGCCAGCTGAACCAGCTGGCATTTCCTGGTGTAACCAAGGGTGCAGAATTAATGAGGGGGTTGACTCTGGGACTTTTGGGATGGTATTTAATAGTGTGATTTTCTGCTCTCTCGGTAAAGCCCTAAGGAGAGGAAGGAAAACACCAAGTTCTAAGTGGATAAACCTTGAATGTCATGGACTTGTTCATACTGTAGCAGAACTATGCTTGTTAGTGAGAAAAAATAATTAAAATCTGCAAATCTGCATTAAAACATTTTTGCACGATTTTGCTCTTCTAGTGTTAAAACTGTTCCCATGGTCTATTTTTAGGTATTTTACATTAAAGAGATGAGAAAAAGTCTTGGTTCAATTTCTCAGTGGCAAGTTTTTACAGTAAAGAGGACTGGATCCAGGATTATGATGACAGACGAGGGAATGGGTGAAGACAGTTGTCCCTGGAAATACAAAAGTTTGGCTAAAGCCAGTGCAGGGGTGATGAGGGACATGCTTAGCTCAGTTGCATAAACAGTCAGGGGTGCCCTTCGTTAGCCACAGCTCCTTTGTGCCTTATGATTACTTTCATAATAATTTCACATATGTTGGGATAATAAACTATCTAAACTACTGTTTATCAGCTTCATTCACACACAGTAAATGTGAATGTCTCAGCACTGATCCTTCTGACCTGGTTTTATTGAGTCAGGCATCACACTTTCAAACCAACGTCCGAAGCAGGGTCAAGGATACCCCAGCACACAGAAAGGATGCTCACATCCCTATGGCACTGCACAGAGGGAGAGCAGAGGATGAGAAGGGAACAACAGAGCGAGAGTGGAGAGACTTCAGTGGAGAAAGGGATGATGATAGAGCCATTCCTCCTTTTGTGAAGCTAGGAGAAGTTTTTCTTGCATCAGACCTTTGGTCAAGCAAATACTTGATTTTGTTTTTAAATTGCTTTTGAACAGACTGTAAGGTTATATTCCAGCAGAGCCTTGGCATCCTGGATTCAGTTTTCAGGCTGATGCCCAAAACTCTGAGGTTTTGCTTTCTCACAAGCATGTTTTGTGACTGCCCCTGTGTTCAGCCATTAGTATCACCCAACTGCATCTCTGGGAGGAAATTATGTTTGCATTAGAAACAGCTTCTGCATCATCCAATATATGTTTACCCTTTCACACGGAGGGGAAGTCTTGTCCTAAATACTTCCAACCCACCCAAGAACACGTCTTTAACCCTTCAGATTCACCTCCTGCATGTTTCTACACACCAAAGGGCAGAAAAAAGCCCCCTTGACCTCAGAGACATGTCCTTCCAGTGCCTGGCCAACTGCACTTTGCTTGCAACTGCATGGTTCTTAGGCGATGTGGAATTTCATGCTGTAGAAGAGTCAAAAGAAGGCTGCTTGAACAACAACTTACTGCTTTTTTGCCTAGCACCAACTAAAAAGAAATGACAATGGGAAGGAAAATTCTAGAGATGGAAATGTCAACTGGGGCTTCTCCCTTCCTCCTTGGCACAGTGCTGAGCAGCAGGCAGCAGAGCTGAATCACACAGCATCTCTTCATCCAGGCTGAGGGGTGACAAGCTTACACAATTACTAGTGAGATGTGAACACTGTGCAAATCCAGGTATGAGGGACTCATTTCCACACAAATGGCCAGAAGATGAGAGAATGTAATTTCGTATTTGTCTGCTTGATTGATACAATGAGATTTAAAGGCCTAATCCTGAAAACCACTTGCAACACTTAGCAAAGCCAATGTTTCCAATTACATCTCCCTAATAGAAGAGCACCAGCAAGGCTGAAAGTTATACATGCATTTAATTCCCATTGAAACAAGTATGTGAACAGTGCCCTATACAGTCCTGCATATCTAACCTGAAGTGTTTGTTCAGTTCTGGTATCTGCCACTGAGAGCTCTAGAAAGGGGTTGGATCACTCTAGGTCCTCAGGGAAAGGAACTCATCATGAGCATTTGCAGCATAGCCCCAAGCTGCCTCTTGGCCTGCTGCTGTCCCTCACCTCAGCATCACATCTGCCTCGAACCCATAATTTTGGTATTTTACCACACAAAAAGGTGAGGGAGAAAGGGTGTAAACAAACACAGTGCTGAGAAATGAACTGAAGCAGCAATTTAATTCATGCTGACAGGGTCCACTGCAAATAACAAGGAAACCTTCCATTTATTTGGTCTCTGGCAGACAAATAAATTGGACACCAAGGGTATCAGGGAAGGCAGATCATATGTCCCGCTTCAGGCAGACACCCCTGAACTAGTGTGACAGTACCTGACAGCCATGAGCAGTGGTATGGGACAGTTCTGCATAAGTGGGAGTCTTGTGTCCCCCACCATGGCCATTTTGGATCACTAGGGAAGTAGGTGAGCCAGACAGCAGTGAAAATTGTCCCCTTGATCTGGTCCAGGGAGAACTTTTGGACAAATGTCCACCTGGGTGAGAGGCAGTCCATGTATCTCCTGTAGCCCTTTGGCCTGGGCAGCACTAGATAAGGACATGGCACACAAGGTCCTGTCTGAAGCTTCCACACTCCCCACCCCTCTCATAAAGAGACATTTTGAATAACAATTTAGTGCCATTTCTTATAATAAAGTGTTCTAAATAATGAGTTTCTGACATCATCTGGTTAGGACTTTGCATCTTGTCCAATTTCAGACTGAGTGCTGCTAATTATTTAGGCTCCAGAGCTCCCAGACTAACACGGAAGACGCAGTCACTGCTGCACGCCAGCAGCTCTCTCTGCAAGACCAGTCCCAGTGTAATCTCAGGGAGCTGCCTTGAAAGTGCACAGCCAACTGTCTGGCTCCAGGCTCCAGGCAATAACCAGCAGCAGGCACAGGGCATGTCACTGCATTCATGCAATGTTTATGGTTATTCTAGGAGTAAATAAGAGGCTCTGTCATGTCACCAATCATTCCAAGCAGCTCCCAATGATTTCAGCCATTTTCCCAATAAAGATAAGGACATCATGCAACTTAAGAGCAGAAGTAATGAATGTCTGATGGACCAGAGCAAATCCTGGCCCAAGCTAGTTTTTAAATCAGCCAATTTTTGAAAGGTTATTTGGCAGGGTTGGCTGTGTGTTCAGAGACCTGCGCTTTATTCTACCATACTGATGAACTCTGCTTTTGAACTTTCTGTGCTTTAAGCCACTGCCCATTACCATTCATAACACTACAGATTTTAAAACACTGCCAGAAAATAAACCTGTATTTCAAGGTGGCAACTAGAAAACAGAAAGCAAGAGAGACGGAAGGTTGTGTAAATGGGAGCCATGCTCATTGGCTAAGCCCTGTTAGGAGCTGGATGAATATCTACTTGGTTTGGCATCCCCTTGGCCAAAAACCTGCACTCCATAGCAACGTCCCTCAGTAAAACAACTGAGCCACCAATGCTCATCCAAAATATCAGGGAGACAGAGCAGGATTTGGTTCCTGCAGTGCACGGAGTGGAGACCAAACACAAGAGAGGTGTAATGACATGTCCTGGGCCACAGGTCAGTCAAAAGGTTTTGATCAGTTTGACGTGATGGGCTGCAGCTCAGGAATGTTCTCCTGGTTTTATGTGGACAAGTTTTGGTTTGCTTCTTAAACCACTTTCCTTCTCATAGTTTCTGCCATGGTGATAACTGGAACCACTCAGTGTGGGAGGGCAAAAACGTGCAATGGGGAGAAGAGACTCCAGAGGAGTAATTTTTCTTTCAGAAATATACTTTTTTTTCATTTTGTATCACACTTGAAAACAGTATCTCAGTAGCCTTCTGCATACTTGAATAGCAGTTAATAAATTACTCTACTTGAGAAACCTCCATATGTTTCAGACAGTGAGCTTCTGCTTGGAAGTTTCTTTAAAATCTGTTTTCACACTAAGAGAATAAAACCAACTGTTTTTCAACTTCCCTCCCCTGCATCTATGACAACACCTCTCAGACACTGAATAAGGACCCAAAACGACCATGGGCCCAGGTTCACTTTGGGTGAACACCTTGGGGCAGTGGATGACTTTCCGTGCCCAGCAGAAGGACACCAAAGTGCTCCAAGCACCTTGTCCCACCCTTGATCCCCACTCCTGGCAAGTCCACCCACTTTCTCTTGCTGTGCTCTGGATGTGGTTACAAAGAAGAACATCCCTGGTATGATGAGAAGGAAATGTGTCTTACATTCACTGAAATGGGTTTCACAGTTGAAAGAAAAAGTGCTTTAAACTGAGGATAACATCTTCATTAAAAAGTTGATTATGACAAAAACTCAAATCCTTCCCTAATTAATTTCTTCTCAGCAGGCACTGCCTACTCACTGAAATCAGTATTTTTAGTAAAACATTTAAATTTTTTGATGCAAAATCAAATACATGTTATTTTTGGTTTTAATATTTTAGGTTGTTGAAAAAAGTCTGGATTTCTGGTAGCATCTTGATTTAAAAGTAAAGTTTAAACGCAAAGCAAGAGCTTAAAATCCAAATGTGGCCAATTCTTCTTTCATTTCCTGTTTTCTTCCATTTGAATTTTATCTCTGCCTCAGACTCATCACATATTTTCATTATTTCATAATCATATTTTCTCTTTAAAAATAAGTCTCTTGTTACTGGAAGAACATCCTCAAAGTCACCAGAGAGACACTTACTGCCAAACACTACTGGAAAAATAATTATCCTGACTATGCAAGGCACTGTCAAGCAGAGTCAAGGTGAAGCTCCTTATGAAGAGAAGCAACAAAAAATTTAGGGAATTTGCCTACTAAATAAGATAGAAAACAGTATTTTTGCTACTTTCCCTCTGAACCTTTCAGTTACCCTAGCTCTTGGTAGTACCATGCCTTTGTAAAATACTGTGAGGCTTCAACAGCACATTCAACAGAAGTTGTCATTTCTAAAACGAGAAACCATTTTTCTCAGTTTTCTCTCTTAAAGGACTGAGGAGCCTTTAAAGAGAATTACATACTGAATCTAATGCACAAAGCCTGTGACTTATGCACAAACTATCCCAGACCAAACAGGAGATATTGTTACTAATAAACTGTAAATAAAGGGGAAGTGGCTTTTTTGATTTCCCAATTAAGCAAGAAAATACTTCCATCAATTATGTTTTTATGTGACATATTCCCAATATGGATATAATAAATGGCATTATGCCTCCTGGTTAACAACTCAAAGAAAATCCATTTAATTGTCCCTGCCCTTGCACAAAATAACACCAGTTGTCTGTAAACCATTCCCTAACTCATACATGACTGGTGTATTTCTGGAAGCCCTGTTCAGCTTTACATAACATTACTAATTAGCAACTTCTGAACACCAATCTGACGCCACTTCTCTGCTCAGAGAATACTGATCCCTCCAAAGCAAAGGCAGGATTATCCCAGGCTCAGGGAAGTCCCAGGAAAGGCAGTGCCTTTGCAGTTCCTGTGACAATGGCCACAGGATTGCAGACTGAGGTGCATGGGGCTCCTGTGAATGGGAGTCACAAGGTCTTGGCTGGTTTCCCCCTGGGAAAGCTCCAGTGCATGGAAGAGACAGGTGGGAGAGGGTTGGTGAGGATCACCCTTTGGGGGGTTTTGAGGGTGGTTTGGTAAAACAGTAGAAAACCCAAAGTGCTGCTGCTGAAGGGCTGCAGAATGATCCAGGCAGCTTATGCACAGTAACCAAATCGATGAAGGTGAATGGAAAGGCAAGCAAAAACCCTGCCCCAACTCAACCAAAAAGTGGAGCTGCAGTGGAGAAAAACAAAAGTGAAGCCTGCTAGCTCTTCTTGAAGAGGAGAAAGGTCTGTCCACTTGTAGTACAACCTCCATCCAGGCCTTCTCATCATCCTCCACTCTGTTTCAGGGCATTAAACAAAAACACATTCTTCATGTATTTTTCCCAGAGTTGTTTGTCTCCTGGCCACCCATTCTGCTCTGTATAAGCAACATGCTTTATGTACTCAGTGCTTAGCAGCCATTTGTAGGAGCTCCTCACATGTCACAAACACTTTATCCCTAAATTTCATTCCGCATATCCCTATTTCATTTAGGTTGCTGCTTTGCAAAAAAGCACATAGTGGCTGGCAGCTGCAACCTCATCCATCTCCCCCACGTGGGCTCTGAGAATGCTGGCTGAATATACTCACAGGTTTGATATTACACCTTTATTTCAGTGCAGGATTAAATTATTAAATATCCCAGTTAAGACCCCAAATCCTTGAAAAAAATAACTTATTTTTTTCAGAAGTGTTTTATGTATCCTGGCCAGAAAGCTTTTGGATGCTCCACTGAATGGCTGTACCTCAGGCCAGCAGCAGCAACACATCCCAGTCCTCAGGTTCAGTCTCTCACAGGAGCAGATGGTCACCAGCAGTCAGCTTTTAAGCCCACCACAATCTCCACTGAAAGGTCATGGATATTGCTTTGGAGGATGACCAAGCCTGCTTTCAGACCTCATGGCTGTCATGTCCACAGCTACAAACTGATGAAACATGAAGGGACAAAATTTTGATAGTTTCTCCATTCCTCTCCATAGGTGATCTCTGAAGACCAAATGCGACGGGAGCTGGGACCATGCTGGAGGCTGCACTGTTTGACTACAGACAACTCTTCAAGAACAGCACCACCAGTGCCTGATGCTTGAAGTCCAGTCCTCAGTGGGACTGTTTTCCTCCACATGGAATATATCGTGCTGGGCTTATGGAAAACAAGCTATGTACCTGTTTTTACATTTTAATTTCAATCAGGTGGGCAGAGAGAGAACATCTCAAAAGCAGAACCAAACAAAGGTCACCACGAACTTCTATTCCTCAAAACTTTGTAAAGTGGTAAAAAAGAGAGAAGAAAAATCTATTATTTCCAAGGCAGGTTGCTTCTCCTAATTAGTGAGTCAGTTCTGCTAACAAAGATTACAACAGGGCATGAAACAGTGCTGAAAATGGGAGTATTTATGCAGGTCAGTGGGGGTTTTCCTAAACATGTTGATTACTCTGACTGCACTAAAACACATGCAAAAACCCTATCATTAAATTTAAACAGCCTGATGATATGTGGTACCAGAGTAAGAGAACTGCAAATAGATTGCTGTAATCTGCCATACTGTCACTTAGTCCTGCTCCTCAGCAGCCATAATTGACTAATAGGATAATAAAGTGGCAGCTATGAATCTGAAGGCTCAACTCCATTGTTTGAACATCCTTAAGGAGAAAATATTCCAAGTTAAGAAGATGAAGCAGCCTAATCACAATCATCTCCTCCAATTCAACTTATTTAAGTATTCATCTGGACTCCAGGATTACTCTGTATAAAATGTGATGACATCCTGGTCTCCAGGGTGACAAGTGTCCAGGCAATGCCCTTGTTCCAGAGAGCCACCAGCATCCCCTGCTGCCCTTTGCCAAGCAAGCCTGTGAAGACACAGCAAGAAGCAGCTCCTCTGGCCGAAGAGCTAAGTGAGGGACCTCGAGTTTGTGCAGCCAGGCTTTGTCTCAATCAGGGAAAATGCTATTTTACTCCACAGAGAGTACTTCCACCTGATTCTGTGACCACAGCACCAGCAGCTATCCCATTCTGCGCAAGGGTTTCTACTGGGGAGCCAACCTCACACCCATTTAATCAAGAAGATCTGCCATGTGAAAATTATTCTGGTGAGCTAAGACATGTTGTATTGATGCCTGGGACAGATTAGGAGCATCCACTCTTCAGTGCTGTTTACAGAAGACTATTTGAGGGGCTGAGAGCGGACAAGTTCTTTTCTAAGCAGAGCAGAGGCCAATCTGGATTAAAGAAATTGTCTTTTTGTTATCACAGCACTCCAACCCATCCTATAGCTGGAATCAAAGCTCAGACAGAGACCTCCCACTATGTGTGTGTATACATAGGAGAACTGGACCACAGGAAACATCCTCACCAGCACTCAAAATCCTTAGAGACAAAAGCACAGGGTAAGATAAGCGGATGTGATATGGCCACATGGGCACCAGAGCAACCCCTTAAGCCAGCAAAGTCTTTCAAAGAGTTAAACTGCTTCCTGGTGCAAATGGAAAGCCAGTGATGAGAAATGAATAAGCAAACTGACCTCCAGGATAGAGAAGTATCTGTACTTTTGCAGCCAAACATGCTCTTCAACACAGCTTGGTGTAGGACGGAAGGCTGGAACTGGTGCCAGCCCTCCATCTCCCACAGTTTCCCTCCCTGCTGCTCCAGCCTGCTTGCCAGACAAGCACTTTATTGCTTTTTCCCCTGCCCTTTGCTTCTCTCAGACATCAACAACTCATTTCATCTCTTCCTTATGGGGAATAGAAAGGAGCAGCGGGGCAGCAGTGCCGCGGTCTCTGCAGCAGGGCTCCCCACAGCCACTCAGCCACTGCCAACGCTGCATCTCACCCTGAACCCACGTCACTCTGACCACCATCAGCCTGGCTAAGGAAAACACAATGGAAAACTCTCTGCACATTTCACAGGATTTGTTTTTAAAATCGGAGGCACAGGTGCCAGTTTTGGGAATCGGTCTCACAGACACCCACTACCCCCAACTCCTTGCCCTCAGTAGCCATAGGGCTCCTGCTGTGAATGAGAGCATTATTTCTCCATGGAGAGCATCCACCTTGCTCCAGATCCTTCAGGAAAAGCATGTTTTGCAGCACTGCTGGAGGAGGGGAGAGCCTTGCTCCATTAGGGCACCTCCAGACTATCAAAGAAAGACACAATATCTGCAGAGGGGTGGACCTTCAGAAAAATGAAAAAAACCTGCCAAGCCTCAAAGAAGCAATGTCGGTCCATGATTAACAGGGAGAGAGAGACAAACACAGATGCCAGAAAAAACCAGCCACAAATAGGATTACAGAATCAGAGATGAGATTGCTCTGAAAGCACACAGGGCTAAAAATCAGGATTAGAAACTACTAAAAGTATTTTTTTCACTTTTTCTTTTAAGGACTCAGTTACCCCTTATTTAAGAATAATGTTTAACTCTTAAATTGAGCCAGAGCCTTTAACCCTATCAAACAACAGAGCTGGAAAGGACTGCTGTTTATCTGACTCAGTCTGTTTACAGCACGGTGTGTTAAAGCAATTAAGGGTCCTTAAAGATGAAATACTTCTGCACAGAACACCATTAGGTCCATTTGAGCATGCAGTGTCAGCAAGCAAAACAGTATCTTTGACTCAGTGCTCTGAGAAAGCTTGAGCCTGGGTAATAACTATTGTTTAATAATGCAAATTATTGAAAATAATGAGAACATTTGCATGCTTCCTTAACAAAGAGGAGCATTTCAAAGTCTCAGGGACCAGCCTAGGCAATAGGAAATGTTCTTGTTCTCATGTATCAAACTGCCTTGCTTTTCCTCTTTCCTGCTGACCAAAGCTGAAATGCTAATCACGCTTGCGTTTGCCATAGTTCACGCTCTTGTTCTTGTCTACAGAAACCTGCAATTCAACCAAATCACCATCAACCATGGTATTCACCAGAGTGCATCTATATGCCTACACACGCTTTACCCAGGAACTCCTCTGCACATCCACATGAATGAATCATAGCAGAATTCAAGGCAATGGGCAAATGCTGAAACCTCCAAAGTGTTAAGCTAAAGAAGATGAATCCTCTCGTTTTTCTCTCTGCTGACAAGTTTTTAGCTTTATATTCCCATTCAATCATCAGATTAAAAAGCTTGGTTTCCACAAACTTTAAAATTGAGTTTATTTGAGAGTCACAAGATTAGAAGCCAAGGGCGCCTTCCACTGAGGCACAGGCAGTGCCTCAACAGGCTAAACAGTCATTAAGAAAACTTGAAAACAAAGAGGCAAAATATTTTTCAAGGCCTGGACAGGAATGCAAACAACTGGACTAATAATATGCAAATAAGAGATTTAGGGGCCCTAAACCAGTCCAGGAACACTGCTCTGGACTACCACAAGCCACCTGAGAAAGCCCTTTCAACTAACATATGGGTATGCTGGTTTTGGCTGGGGTAGAGGTAATTTTCTTCACAGTGGTTGGTATGGGGCTGTGTTTTGGATTCATGCTGAACACAAAAGTTGATAATATAGAGATGCTTTTGTTATTGCTGTGTAGGGCTTATACAGAGCAAAGGCCTTTTCTGCTTTTTGTACTGCCATCCTGGCAGGGAAGTTGCAAGGTGCCTGGGAGGTTGGGAGGAGGCACAGCCGGGACAGGTGACCCAAACTAATGAATTATTCCAGACCACATGACATCATGGTCAGGATATAAAGTGAGGGGGAAGACAGGAGACATTTGGAGTGATGGCATTTGTCTTGCCAAGTCACCATTATGCATGTTGGGGCCCTGTTCTCATGGAGATAGCTGAACACCTGCCAGCCCATGAGAAGCAGTGAATTAATTCCTTGTTTTCCTTTGTTTGCATGTGTGGTTTTTTCTTTCCCTATTAAACTGTCTTTATCTCATCCCACAAATTCTCTAGCTTTCACCCTTCCAATTTAGTCCCCAATCCCACTGGTGGGGGAGTGAGCAAGTGGCTACCTGAGGCTTGGCTGTTGCCTGGGGTTAAACCGCAACAATGGGTAAATCAAGGCGGAAGATGCATCTTAATGATAAAATCCAGCATAAGGTTTCCTACTACCATAACACACACACAACATCTACATATCACAAAGATGTCATCTAGTACTCATTGAAATTTGCCCAAAATTTTTTCTAATAAGCTTTGACTTGTAGTAATTCCTCTCCTGCTCTCCTGAACAGCTCAAGCTGCACCCAGAGGCTGATGTCTGCTACCTTTTCAGGCTTCCTAGGGTCTTCTCCCCAGCCTCTAGCTGCTGCCCAGAAAGGGTGCAGACACCCACTGCATCCTGAACTACATATGCCAGGCCTGGGAAGATGTCTTAGATACATTTTGTCTGCTTTCAGCACCTGAATCCCCCGCTCCTGGGGTCTGCATGGTGTTGACAGGGAAGCAGGGCTGTGCAGGAACCTTCAAACCTAGCAGTGCTTTGGCTGTCCAGAGGGTAACGGCTCCACTGTGATTGACACTTGATACCCTCATTAAAGCAGCACGAAATCTTCCCTTTCAGCTGTATCTGTGGAAACCAGAATGTTGATGGGATGCTGAATACCTGGAGAAAATATAAATCTGGAATTGTTTTCAAGCCCCAACACCTCACTAATGTCTCAGGATTTACAAGCCAAGTAATTCATTCATACTTATACTACTTGTACACAACAAGATCCCTAAAAAATTACTGTTTGTTTTTAAACAATCTTGCTGTATTACTCCCCATGACTATTCTGACAAGGTTTTCAAAAATGCTGTTGAAAAACTTAAAATTTCATTTGTAAATGGAAGAGAAACAACAATGTGTAAAAAATAAAGGCTTCAAATTTTCCATTTCACCTACGCTATTTATTTATAATAGAAAGCTCTGCATTACCTACTAACTCTGTATTACAGGACAGAAAAAAATTCATGAATAGCACTTTCTAGAACTAAAATAATGACAGTGATCAGCTCAGAAGACAGTGTGGGAAATTATTTCTAGGCAAAGTCCTGAATCACTTTGTTACACAGGGGGAAAAACACAGAAAACCTAAAACTGTATTACATTTTCCCTAATCTACACTAAACTTTCTGCTCAATAATAGGGTCTTTGAAATGATCCTAAAACATCTTTTGAATGAGAGGTCACTTGCCTGTATATAGATTTATCTGAATGCATTTATGCTGATGTAATATACACTCTCTCACTACAGAGGAAAGGTTGCATTCAGGGAAAGCACTTATCAAGATTAAATTTACATTTTCTGATATTGTTGAAAAGTGCTTTTTATGAAGAACAACCGCAGAAGCCGCACTCACATTTAGAAATACTGCAAAAAGCACTTTCTGAAATAGGCTTTACTACTCCTGAACCTGACAGAGCTGGGAAATCCACAAAGGAACTGATTTACAGTTTTTAAAGAAATGCGTTGATGTCTTTGACATTAAAAACAATATCAAAATTAATTTGGAAGAGAACTTAAATGACAGGTCTGCAGACTGAACTACACACCTAGATAGACCTCAGACTCAAGACCTTTACATCCATGTATACATGCCTGTATTTCAGCAAGAACCAAGCATCTTTACTGTTTTTATGTAGGTCTCAACGCAGCAAGAATACATTTCATGTATGTGAGTTTGCACTTTCACGTTAGAAATGTGCGCATGTTATACACTGGGGACAGACATGCAAGAAATTCCTGAGACTGAAGAAAAAAGGGTTCCCAAGTTATATGAACCACAGCTTTCTCTTAACACAAAAGACCGAAAAATAAAACAATTTCAGTAAGGCTCAGCAGCCATCTCTGCTGTTTCAAGACTTTTTTGTTTGTACTTTGAACTAGAACCAAATCCTGCCAAGCCTGATAAACCAACAGCCCCAAATGACTTCAAGGCATTAAGAACTCTCTTCCTCTCTTCTTCAGCACACACATCTGAGATGAGGGTTACATTCTCATTTTGGATACAGGGGAAATTTATACAACAGCATTCATCAATGAAAAAAATACACTCTCAAGTTTAGGAGTGAAGTTAGATTTTGCAGACAATATTAGCAATGTCATTTGCCGAATGGGTTGTTGCCACTCAAAATTTCTGACCACATGAAGAAAGTTATTGGATAAATTAATCCTTCCTGGTCTGTGCTCTGAAATATCAACAATTTGTCTGAATTACATTCTGCATTGAACCTTTTCTGGTGTCCTATGAGAAATTAGTCTGGTATGTTTAGTCCAGTTGCCAGAGAGCTGATATTTCTGCACCACAAAAATTATAACCTCAGTTATTGTTTCCCTCGCTAGCAATTCTCAGCAGAGACCTCAAACACTGAATGTGCCTCAAACCAGAAATTACTAAATGGTGGGAACAGCTAATTTTTGATTGCAGGGAGCATTGCTGTTGCCATCAAGAGACTCAAGATTTTGCTTCTTTTGAGAGGAGTAACCCCAAGCTCAAGTTAAAGAAAGACTGAAGGTGCTTATTGTACTGCTGCTGTTCCAGGACTTCATATGCTTCCTAGAAATGTCAATAATTATCTATTATTGAAAAGAAGCTAAAAGACGTGGCTTAAAAGCATTCTCATTTTGATTAATTTCTGCCACTTGTAGGCAGTTACTCATTAAACATTTAGACTAGAAATAGGTAATTTTTGGAGATTACTGTTACATTTGCAGAGGCCTAGCAAAAAAGGTGCGGCTTCATTTTCAACTGTCACACTTTTTCACTAGAAATTTTTTCAAAAAGTGTAACAATTGGTGTGCTAGACCACCAACTATTTGGTTCACTGATATGGCTTTATTCTTTTCCTCTGATTTCTTAATGCAATAGTCTTCTGTGTTATCTTAAGATATACATTGTTCCACTGCCAAAGCCAACAATAACAAACAAAAAGACCAAGCTGGTGTATTTCTTTCTATGCATATGCATGTATATATATATATATATATGTATTTCACTGAAAAATAAAGCATTCTTATCAGATAGCTCCCCCTTAGCTCTACAAAAATTATTCCCCAAATGTTCTTCCTTGGCCAAATTTTATTTACCTTGACGAATATTCTACAAACGGTGGTATTTTTTTCCTTTTCTCTCAAGGCAGGAAAGAATCAAAGAAACTAAAGAAGAAGAGCCCCCTCCTGACTCACAATAAAAACTGATCATTCCCACGGACTTTTCTACTTGCAAACAGCATCCTGCACTTTCCAGCCTGCATAATTGTCTCCCTCCACCTTCAGCAAGGAACCTCCAGTATTAGCTGGTGGACAGTAACATTTCAACACAATGGAAAAATAAAGCAGGGTATTCCCAAGGGAGAAGATGAAACCTACTGTGTTCAGTGATGGTGTCCCAAGGCTTGAAGCAGATGTTTTGGAATACAACCACTGGGACAGCTTTTCCAGCCCTGGGACCATTATCACTACAGCATCACCTTCCAGATAGGCTGCCCCTGAACCTGCAACAGCGTTTTCCTGAGTACTGCTACACCTCAGCCACCAACACAGGTAGAAGGTATTTAAGATCAACTACATTGTTGTGCCACTATCAGGTATTTAATGCACTGTCTTGCAGAAATCTGGCAGGGGTATTCTGTGCAAAGGATGATAACATCTGCTTCTTTACATGGTAGTCTGACTTCTAAAGATGATAAACTTGAACTCTCTTCTACTCTTCCTTTTCTTGCCTTGAAGAGCCAGCATGCCACAAAAATCAAGGCTGACCACCTCAGGTTTATTCTACTGTTCATCAAATAAAACTTTTATGAGTGGCCAAAACAAAAGGAAATTCAGGGAGTGGTATTATCACAAAAGCTGGTAATCTGCTGAGCACATTTGAAACAAATTAGGAAAAGCACAGCACCGGTGGGTCAGTATTGTATCCTTCCTCCAGGCTTGCAATTAGGCACTGTGAAAGTGATTCACTCATACCAAGATGACGTGTGGTGCCAAACACTGACTACCACAAACCTGCTCACCTCTCAAAAACTGCTTGCACACATGACCCCCTTGAGAGTATAGCCTATCATGCATTAGTATCATCTTGCCTCTGCATAAAATATAAAAAATTAAAGTTTGCTGCATCTTGCACAAGCCTGAAAATACTGTTAGTCATTGTAGGAAGAATTAACACTCCACCAACGTTCATAACTATAGTGCTCATAACTACGGAGCAGAAGACATATGAAGATTGAGCCCAACCAATTTAAATGATCTGCAGTCTCCAAAGTTGCATGGAGCTGGGAAGTCGGACCCTAAACCTCTGCCATTAAATAAAATAAAAATTCCTTTTCTGTTATAGAAATAATGGTTGATTTATAATTAGAGAAAATAAAGTTGGCAGATTTAGTAACTCCTCCAAGGTCATGGAAAGTCAGTGGCTGGGCAGGAACCCATACATCTTCCTGTTCCCAGTCAATGAAGAATTCACTTACTCTGGTGAGAACACACAGGGCTAGAAAGTCTGTTCTCTCAAAGCCAGCAAGTCATAACATACTTCCTTTCCTCCTGACCTGAGAAAAAACAAAAAAGTACATATTTTGGACAATTTCCTCCTTGCAAGTTCACTATGATGACTGCAAAAGAGCAAAAGTAGGGAGAAGAAAATCCATCCCAAAACAATATTATAAATTAAGGTAATCTTTATTTAAAGATGGGGAGCAGTTGATGGTGTTTTTATAAAACAGGGCAGAAACTCCTAAATACTGCTGCTGAAGGGCTGCAGTGGGATCCAGGTAGCTCAGAAGTTAAATACAACTCATTACTTGAACACTCAATCCCAGAATGACTTAAAAACCTATATACATGGATGTATGATGCTGTCTAAAAAAACTCTAGAAAAGCTCTTGGCAAAGGGTGATTCCCTTGTCTCTTATTTGCTCCTGTCTAAAAGAATGAGACAGAAAATAATAGCTGCCTCCCTGCAAACAAGTGCTGCTGGGAGTGCTGGAAACAGCCAGCGACCAGAGGTTAATTTTTTATTAATTTGAGCACAAAGCATCCTGGCTTGTCCCTCATTAGGCATCTCCAGGAAGTTTGGCTTAGCTAAGCAGAGAGCCAAGGGAGGCAACAGGCACTCTGTGACAAGGCTATCGTGGAGATAGCGATCATTCCTCCTCCAGGAAAGCTTCTTCAACCAGGACATGGCAAATTTGATCAACAGTAGCTTCTCAGACTGCATAAAGGCAATCCCAGAGCATGGTTTGCTTTGTTGTCTGACAAGGCTCCTGAAATCTGAGCCTGCAGCAACAAACCCCATCCGTTTCAGCCAGGCTGGTTTTATTTTTAATAGGTGGGGAGGGAGAAAAGCACCAAGGAAGGCAGGCAGGGAAAACCACCAGGAAAACAAGCAAAGAGAAGAGAGAGTGTGAGTGGGTATTGCAGATTCATACATTTAAATATAACCATATTATGTTTGATCCACCAGAGCTCAGGGTCTCAATTTGAAGATTAGAAAGAGCCAGCACTGTGGAAATGAACCTTGTGGGGCAGGTGCACTTTGAAATATACAGCACCAGGAGTAACAAAATTTGATTTTTTTTTTCTTTATTACAAAACAGACTCCCAGCGTGGAAAACATAAACCCCTCTAGACCATCCCCACATCCTGGGAAGTCAGCTGAACGTGTCCAGACCTGACTGATAAAATAACATACAGTGCCTGCGTGTACATTGCTGTGTATCCTTTCCCTACAATACGCTGCAGATAAGGAATGCTGCTTTCCCTAGGATGAGTTGAGGGGAGGTGTGTGTCTGTCCCCATGTCCACGTTCACATGACAGAGTTTCCTTTTTTTCCATTTCTTCTCATTTTTCGTTTCTTGCTCTCCTGGGAAGACAGCTCAGACAGTGTCTGGCCTTACCCACAGATAAAGCTCCTTGTTCTTGTCAAAAGCAGTGCTGGGAGAACGGCAGCACAGGCAGCATGGTATTTTAACTCCTTCTCATAAAAACAGATAAAGACTGGCAGCAGAGCACTAATGCTAGCACAGGTTACACACAACTCACCAACATTATCCACATTTTTCCAAATCAGCTGGTATTTTATTTAAGTGTCAGCCAAGACATTCTTATTTGCAATTCTTAACAGGAGACTATCAAATGATACTTATAACATGGCAAGACGTCATATCAAATTAAGGACAGTTTAAAAACTGAAATTAATCATCAATTTTAAGTGGACTCTTCAGCAAGCCCAGTGTTACTATCTGTTGCTGTTTTTGCCAGGTAGAGGCAGTTTCTGTCCTCAGCCATCCTTTTCAATTACTGTGTTTTGGATTCAGCTGCACTGCATCTGCCTGAAGATCAAAGCGTGCTTTTCAAAAAAAGTACAAAACCGTAAATTAAGTAAATAGATGCATAAGCTGAAGTTGGAACTAAGAAATATACCCAGAGTGAAGTTAACGATCAGCAAAATTAGAAATAAAGCTCATTTCTAGATTCAGATTTCTTTTAAATCAGAACTATTTTCAAAGTTGTGGGGAAGCTGAGCCATTGGGATGCAAAACCAAATATCTAATTCTTTAAATTACTTAAAAAGGTAACTTTATACATCAGAGCCCAAAACTGTTCATGTATTTTCAGAAAATGCACTGAAAACTCATCAGTATCCCTTTTATATGCTATACTGTAGCCCAATATGGAGGCAATAGCCATAGGTACTACATTTGCATTTTTATACAGACATTTACATGAATAAATGAAGTGTTTTGAATGTCTGGATTCCCATTTAGGCACAAATCCCTGTTTCCAAGGGCACATTTTCAGAAGCATGCTGAAAACAGAGCCTTTAAACAATGTCTTGCTGCAGCAGCCTTCCCCCAATGTGGCAGTGAGCTTGCAATTTTAAACTCATTTTTACTCTGTATCTCCAGAGCTCTGCAAGATCCTTTGAGGATTTTAAACCCCTACAAGCATGCCTGTTTACCATGGCAATGCTACAGCTGACTGCAAATTCATTCCCTTGCAAATGATCCTCCTGGCACATTTTGGAATTTGCTCCATTATTTCCAGAGAAGGTATGCGGAGACCTACAGAAGCATCTAGGCACGCGCACCCTGCATATTTTTAGCTCACTGAAAAGTCTAGCAATTAAAAAAAATTGAAATAGGGGGGAAAATGGACCGTGGGAAAAAAAGTGATTAACCAAAATATTCAGACTCCCTGCAGGAAGGCTCCCTTCAGTTGCAGCTTCTCCTAGATAGATGGTAAGAAGGAACTGCCAAGGATTTCACACCCTAATCAGTCTCTGGGGAAGTCTGCTCCCACAGCGACAGATATGGGCTCTGGTCCTGGGTCTGCTCTGAATTTCCTGTGGGACTGGGAGAGTTGTTCAAAATTTGTAGTGCTTCAGTGTTTTATTAATTCATCAGTGGGTCAAATCACAGTTTAACATCAGTTCCAGTTTCTAAAAGAAATCTATTCCATTCAGAAGTCAGTTGTACACACTCTGCTCACCATGAGACGAAAGGAGAAAAGAAATCCCCTGTGCCATTATTTAAAAAAACCCAAATACCCACAGCATCCCTTGCTGAAACACTGCCTTTTGTTAAATCCTGTGAAATGCTATGATGAGCTATTTGTTTCCATCCCCAAAGAATTCTCCTTAAAAACTCTGCAGCTCAATTGTAAAATCTTTATTTCAAACCTTTGGAAAGCTGGATTTTCTGAAGGACACCACAACCTTCACTCTCCCTGAGCCCTGCAGTCCTCCTGCAGCAGGAAGCATGGCCAGGGGAGCGTGGGGCTGGAGCCCGCAAAAGCCAAGAAGAGCTCGGAAAGAAACCCCAAACTCACAATTCTCTTGGTGCACGTGTGTTTCTCTCTCCAGGTTGAATCCCCTGCTCGCCGTCTCTGAGGCTAAGGTTAGAAAAAGCCTATAAAGTGTCTAAGTCATTCCCTCTATTTTAAAGGTTCAGACTTTAAACTATTCAGTGAATAACTGCTTTTAGGCATAAGAATAGCAGATGAATCATTATTTCTATCAAGTTCTGTATTTAAGGCAAAAGTCCCCTATTGGAAAATAAGACCGCAGAAAGACTGGTTTTGTAGATACAGCAGCAGAAGGTAATACTACAACTCTGCCACGGAAAGACACCACAAAATACTTAGACCCATGCCCTGAAGTCTCTTTTTCTAACAGCTCCTCATCTGAAGATGGTGCTCAAGGTGTGCCCACCAAAAAGTCCTGCTCCATCACTGGAGCTTCAAGGCTTGGGTTTCCCCTCATAAAATAACCTAAGGGTGAAGTTCCCAAAACTGTTCAATGTCTATGACCTAATTTGTTTCTTCCACAAGAAGACTGGTAGGGTACTTCTCCTCCAGCCCAGCCTGCCTGCAGCTCATCAGTAGTTGTTTCTTTTCTCACTTGCTCCTGCTGTGCTCTGAGTTGGACAGAGGCAAACTGAAAAAACAGCTCAAATATTGCTTGCATAGTAC
Source organism: Toxostoma redivivum (assembly GCA_013397375.1). Taxonomy (NCBI): domain Eukaryota; kingdom Metazoa; phylum Chordata; class Aves; order Passeriformes; family Mimidae; genus Toxostoma; species Toxostoma redivivum. The sequence goes on along the minus strand of VXBI01012219.1, from coordinate 2,269 downwards.
AACTATTATCAAATTCTCACACGTCCTCTGTCGGGTATGACAGAGCACACCCTCAAGCTCACGCTCAGGTGGTGCAATGAAGGACACACTGCCAGCGGTCCTCAATACACTCCAACATTATGACAGCAGCTACAGATGGGAGCATGTCTCAGCAGCCATGAAGGGGGGGGCATTGCAATTCTTGTTAGTTCAATCATAGTAAGCTTAATGGAAATGAAAAACATGCCTTTTGTCCACCAAACAAAGGCATCAGACAAGCTGAGGCTGCTGCCTCAACTCTTTTAGTTATTTTTATTCATGTGTGTGTACAGTAAGTCTGGACTCCGCTCTCTCTCATTGTCCACATACAGTACCTGAACCACCTCTGTTTTTCCTGTCATTACAATGGGCGAGGAGCCTGCCCACACCTTACTGGACTATGATGCAACTTGACTGCTGTTTGCAACATGCAATGAATTTCTGGAGGAATGCAGTACTTCCATTAAATGTTCCGCAATTGAAAGCCCCAGGACTCAAAAGCTGTTTTCCTACTTGGCTCTTCTTATGAATGGAAATTTCTGTAACAAAGGTAGAATCATCAACCACACCAGGAGCTAGTGTAATGCATACTCATGCTATTGCCTTTCAAGTCTAATTCCAGTGGTCCTTATGTAGGGTGCCGAACAAAATCTGCATGGCAAGGAAAGAGAACTGGAAGTGCAGAGAGGAGCCTGTGATCCAGCCCACTTCATGCCAGGTCTACTCTAAAAGTCTGAGACTTGTTTCTCTGCAAAATACCTGGAAGAAACATCAGTGCTGCAGGTCCACCCACCTGGGGCAGCAGGGTTGTGGGTTTCCTCTCCAGGGGATCCCACAGGAGGAGCTCAAACTGTACCCTAAAGACTAGATGGGGCATTTCACCTGGCTAAAGATTACAGTCAGTAAAAGGTCACACAGCACTATATTGCTAACACAAAAAATACAGATGCTATTGAATGTGCCAATAATGAGCTGAAAACACAGTTGTGCTGGAACACAATTAAGGCTGCTGAAATGCTCCGATGATTTGTAGGCCCAGTAATGCCAAGCCCTTTCAAACCTTTTATTAAAAAAACACCTTCTCCCACACAGGAAACAGTGCCTTCAGACACTTGGCATTAGCCACCAGGAGGCAGGCAAATCTAAACAAGGTCACATGGGTGCAGAATTAAACCTGACAGATGTACTGTTCCTCAACAAGCAAACAGTATGACCAAAAGGAAGCAGTGAAACGTTCCCCATTCGTAAAGCCACACTTAATTGTAAGCAAAAAATCCATCCCAAAAAAAGCTTTGAGAACTGATGGAAACCAGTGACATGGCCTGTCATTGCAGGAGGCATCACGTGCTTCACCTGGTGTCTCTGCTCCTGGAGCAGTTTGTAGCTGGTGGCCCTGGGATACTGTGAGAACTTGCTGAGCAAAGCCACACTGACAAAGGACACACTTGCTCCATTGTCCCAGCCCAGCCAGGAAAGCAGAGGAGGAAGAAGCCAACCTGCCCCACATCCTCCAGGACCTCCTGGAGAAGTAGGTTACTGCTAACGGCTGACCTGCAAGACTGAACACCCAAAAAATCCCTGAAAATGTCTACATGTAATTAGGAAAATGCCATGAATTATGGTGTGCAAATCACAGGCAACTCTACAGAACGTGAGAAGGCATTTTAAGATAGCTGAATTATCCTGACACAAAGCAGTTATTTATACATAAATTACAGTAACTTTGCCCATGCTAACAATGCTGTCATCTCTCCCTGTGATTTACCATGGTCTTGTAATGCAAAAGCTTCATTTCCCTGGCATCAGAGTGGTATTGGGACTGGTCATTCCTGCACCATGAGCACTTCCCTTGCCAAAGGTGGTGGTGAATGCTGAGTGCATTTGCAGATCACGGCAGTCCTGCTGGCCACCCCAAACTCAAGGGGGCCACTTGACACACCTCCATCAGTCCCTGACCCTCCGGGTGCTGGGGCAGTCACAGCTGGAGGATGCCTGCCCTCATCTAGCAACTAGCCTGGAGGAAATGGCACCCATACATGAGTGACTAAAATGAGCAAGACCTGGTTTAAAGCTGAAAGCTGAGTAGGAAAACTAAAACATACCTGAAGTGAATTGTTTCATAACATATACACGAAGAATTAGCCTTGTGTGGCATTTGATTTTACAAATAAGGCACTTTTATATTTGCCCTCGAGATGAATCCTGACCCACAGACTCTCTCCTACCAGAGGGAAGGGAAGTTCCGGGAAGG